>OX411246.1:674795-1274795 GCA_948150575.1 Tinea pellionella
ACGTGACGTAGGATGTAAATAAGGGTTGTCGCCTGCTTACACCATTAATACAATCAAGCCGAACAACAAAGACTGACAAAGTCAATGTAAACGCCAGCAAAAATGAATGGTTAAAGCACAGAAGAAATTTGCCAAACTGCTCCCAAGAATAAGTAATAAGCGGTTTCTTTCGCGCCAAAATTGTCTTCCATTATGGCGTCGGGGGCGAGATAGCGCGTCGTCATAAAAAAGAGATAAACGAGCGACTTCTCTATTATTTTTGCGTTTTAACAAAAGGAATATGTGCACCTGCCGTTGTCTCGCTCGCACTCACTAAGAACACGACGAAGCTGTCTCGCTTTACACGAGAGAAAAACAAAAATTTGTCGCCACCCCATCTGATTCTCCCGCGCTTCGCTAATGTTCGCAAGGCGGGAGACCAAGGAACGAAGGCGTGCAGCCTACCTCCTTTTGTAATTTAGTTTTGAACATGTTAATTACATTTTATTAAGCTTATATTAATTAAGTAGATACTTATGTGTATACATTATGTTTACTAATATTATAATTATCTATTTATGAACGGCGAAATGAGTTTTAAGATAATTTTATGAGCTCTTTCGAGATACGGTATTTTTTCATTAAATTTTAATAATAAATGCTTATAATGTTAAATTATATTTATTATTTATATAATTACCTTAAGAATAATTATATATCGTATTAAGATTGTTATATGTTTGTTTTTCTGTTCGTAACAAAAGTACCACATCCAAAATGTGAAAAATCTTCATGTAACTTGAACCTCTTTCAGTGTATATTGTAACAATCTCTTTGTGTGCCCGCGTTCGTATTGTACCGCCCATTCAGTGTGTACAAAGACGCGGTGTTTTGGCGGGAAAAAAGGCGGGAGAACGCTATCAACCGCTGCCATTATGAAGGCTTATCATGGGACCCACTTCCGACCATCCTGTCGCAAGACACCGAGGTTTTACGGTCACGTCTTTCGTTTTTTGTACGCGATAAGAGAAAAGAATTAAATAAATATTAACTTGTGAACATAATAGAGAATTTATGTTAAGTTATAATTATTTGTTTTCTTTTATTATGGCATTGTAATAATTTGCCAATGTCAAACTAAATATTTGATACAAATGATTAAATTATGATGAAAACTGAACAGAAAGATGATGCTATTGAAGATTGAAATGTTGTGTGCGCCCACGCACGTTTAATAACACATAATGACTTAATATAAAATTCTAAAAATCTACATAGTTTCTCTAAATGCACGACTAAACTTTGCTAAAATTGAATAGAAAAAAAACCACACACTCACCACCTCAAAGTGGGAATCGAACTCACATCCACTGCTTTTTGCACGGATGCTGTGACCACTAAGCTGTACAGCGCTTCACGTGAACGACTCGAAATTTTCCCATTCTTTGATAGATGAATAATTTCTATCTTTCTATCGACAATTCATACTACCAAGCTCTACTTTGTATTTGTGGTTATTGAAATTTGTTTAATGATAACAGGCCAAAGAAACGTTTTACTTTAAATATATTTTGTAAGAAGAGGTTAAGAATATAGTTAGATATAGTATGACTAAATAAATTTGATAGGTATATTTTTTAATTTAAATAAAAAAAACAATAACAATATACAATGAATCAATATACATTGTGTCAGGGTGAGTACCAGATCTTGAAATAATCATGTGCTACGAATTCGTGTTACAGGAGTTAGTTCAGCTATTTAACAAAACAAGGAAAGTAACAAATAAAAAATACTCAATAGTAAACAATAATAAGAAACTAATGATAGCACATTCGTTTCCACAAGCCAGCATAGCGAAGGCAACTGCTGCCTACACACATTTCTCTGTGGTAGCATTTGTCTCGCCCCGACCATGCGTATGTTTTTTTTATTGTAACTCGGCATGTGACAACACCCCGCCTGATGTAAAGCTAGATTGCGGTTCATGAACGGAAACAACTGCTACTGCAGAGAGAAACCTGTGCGAGCAGCAGTCGCCTCCACTATGCCGGCATGAGGACACGAGCATGTACCATCTAGATTGACAGTGCACACTCCTCTCGTTATACCTGGCTACTTTCAAACTATTCCCGAAACGCGACAATGTCGCTTCACGAGTGTTACATTCGAAAGTGGTGGTACTACCCCAGGACGGCAGACTGGACAAATAACCATTATCAGTCTCCCTACCACTCTTTAGTCTTAGTGAGGTTCGAACACGTTTCGATCGTGAGTTCACGCGTCTTAACGCTAGACCGTTAAATTAATTTAGTATCTAAAAATAAATGAAAAGCAATCGATCTATACGCCAATAAACTGTTTATTTCTTTTCAACGCTCAAGAATTATTAAACATCTAAATGGATTAGGGCGTTAAGTACCTATTTTATTTATCTTACATCTAATTCGAAAACCCGACAATGGCATCGGTTCGCGGCTAAATTATACGTCTTGTTAAAAACCTACTTAGTTGTTGACATTGCTGAGAGCAATTTGTGGGATCGAGGGTTTGGTTCCTATTTGACACGTCATTTTTGACCCTTGTACGTTTATTGATTAATTTACACAAGGATAAGCTATCGTTGAATATTGATTTGTAAAAAGTAGTCACGAGATGTAGGTTTGGTAGGTTAGGATGTTAGTTTTGTCGGTGTAATCGGTGTCTAAAACTTTATTAATCTATTTTTTATTATATTTAAAAATATTTTTTTATATACATACATATTATATATAAACTCAGTGTCTATAGGCACTATTAAAGAGTTGTAGGCAGATTGATTATGGTTATTAGCCCAATCTGCCGTCCTGGGGTAGTACCACCACTTTCGAATGTAACACCCGTGAAGTGACTTTGTCGCGTTTCGGGAATTGTTTGAAAATTTGCCAGGTATAGCGAGAGGAGTGTGCACTGTCAACAGATGGTACATGCTCGTCTCCTCAAGCGACTGCTGCCCTCACAGGTTTCTCTGTAGTAGCAGTTGTTTCCATTCATGGACCGCACTCTAGCTTTACATCAGGCGGAGTGTTGTCACTGTTTCTGTTCAACAATAATCCTTATTTTATTTATCACAGGTCAAAATCTAAAGGTCGAATCAGAACTTTCTCTAATCGAAGCAGTTGTTGGTTCAATTCAATTTGTCGTATAATCACTTTTTTAATTCCATTATCAGTGTTTATTTTTGTTAGCACCAATTGTTAATTTTTAAAGGTATTTTAAAATAGGTAACTGTATATTTATTTATTCATAGACTGAAATTCTTAATTTACTTTAAAACGATTTAAAACTTTGCTAAGTTAAAATATGTAATGCGATATTAGATCGTTTTAATCATATGTTTCGAAAGCTTTGCAGTCATCATTATCGTGGCGAGACTGCAAAGCTTTCGCACGGCGGCGCGCATCTTAAAAAAATCAACATAAAAACCAAGTCCCATCTTTAAATTTAGTGATTTTTTACTGTAGCTAGAGTGCGGTCCATGAACAGAAACAACTGCTACTACACATAAATTTCTACAGGCAGCACTCCCATTCGCTATGCCAGCTTGATGAGATGTCGACGGCAGACTGGGCTAATAACCATTATCAGACTGCAAACATATTCGTAGTTTTTGTTAACTGAAAATGTTTCTTTCTACTAAAACGTCTCTAGAGGTCTTAGAAAACAGTTGACGTATGAAATTAATAGCTCAATAACTTTGAATATCCATATTTAGATAGTATAGATGATGTTTTTGGTTGAGTAGACTGCAATATAACTAGGCCCCGCGGCGTAACTACAGGACACTAATATAATGAACGTGTCTATCGTCGGTAGACAGGGAAACCTTTTAACATTAAACACAGTTTGATTCACACATGTTTAAAATTTTGTGTTCCTAACTGTTACCCGGAATTTCGGACGTTTAGTGTTGAATCCCTAGGGAACCAAAAAAACACTAAGTCTGCCTCAGCAAACAAACAAATATCATAGGTATCACAATATTACGAATTGTAAAATGTTATTGCAGGTTATTTTCTTGATCATTAGTCTTCTTGTTTTTAATATTTCAACGATATTAAGTGGGTTTTTTTGTAATATTATGTTAGGCATTCTTTTAAAATATGATCTCAAAAATAAAAACATATATTAGTTATACAGATACCGTATCAGTATGATGTCTTCTTCTTCACATCTTCTACTTCTTCTTCAAAGAACTTCTGGTTCACTCTTAGACTAAGTGATTTGTTAATACAATCTTTTAGTTTGCCTACTTGACTATATTTAATTTAAGACAATAAATTATCGAACAATTTTAGTTAATGTAATATATTATATACATATATATATAATAATATATCTAGATAAGTGAGATTATTTTTGATAAGGCCATAATGTATAATATGAAAGATATTTTATCGTATAATATTCATCAACAGTGTGCCGAGGGCGTTGAGTTTTGTGTAGCGTAAAGAACCTTGTTTGCTTCCAGCCAGTTGTAACAAATCCACTTTGTAAAGGGATTAAAATTTAAAACGACATTGACGCGAAAAACAATTATTGTTTATTTACATATTTACAATTATTTATATAATATATAGTACATTACAATTTCAATGTAAATCTGTTTGTGATAGTAATTTTCTTTAAAGTTTAAAGTGTAAATTAAAAATGGCCGTCAGAAATGACAGACAGCAATCGCCTTCGCAATACCGGCTTAATGCAACGAGTGTCCAATTTTGATTTGTGATTTCTACGAAGGCGTATCTATAAAATTACTGAGAATAAGTGGAATAACGGAAACGGTAACGGAGCTAAAAGTTTGCAATCTAAAATGAATATCCAAATTAAGACTAACAACTAATAAGATTTCCAAATATTAGTCCAAATTAAATTGAATATAGACTTCGAAGTTGCAGTGAAAATTAAACGAGGACGCCGTTTTAAGAAACTGCAATCATTTTCTGCGATACTTTTAAGTTTAATGCAATTGCATTTACCTAGCCAATTGTGTAATTTATTTTATTATATTTTCTTTTTTTATTATGACACGATGTGTGACCTCGACCGGCCCGAATGGTAAACATAGTGAAGGTCCATGGGCACTGACGACTAGAGAACCGCTTACACCGTGGCTCTAGTCGCTTTTATGCCGGCGTGAGAAGGTGCTTTTCAAGCTCCGCGTGAAAGGTTTAAGGATTCTTCTTATACTGACATAGTAGGGGTGAAAGAAAATCTCATTATTACTTCATATCATGCAACACAAAACGTCAAAAATTGCGAGTAACAGTTAGCAAAACAAAAGAAAATATATTAAACTACCTACGTTAACGATCTTTGTCAAGCTAGCAAAAGTACACTTATCTTTATATATTTCTTAGTGAGTATACCCGCCCCCGCTATTCCTTACGCTAATAAAATGGTGCAGCAAACGATGAGACGTGCACCCGCGTCCGTTGATGAACGCTAAATGTGGTTATAACGTGAAGCGCGCCGCCATTTACCGCCTATTTGATTCCAATTTCAAATCTCCCGCGTCCTTAGGCCAGTGAATGAGCTATAGATAATATAGTTTATTTTTAAATATTAGGTAACATTTGGCTTGGGAACTTAAAATGTGTTTGGTTTTATTTAATATTGATTAATTTTAAAACGTATCTACTGTAAATAGAGAATGTTATACCTATTACTTAGGTACTTAAACATTTTATGTAGAGAGAAAAATGTAACTAAAATAAAAGAACATAAAATAACCTTTTTTATTTGATGTCCAGATTATTTCAATATAAGGCAAATTATTCATGATTGATATTCATCCATGATTAGCGTAGATAAATAGGTAGATATATTTCGTTTCTATCGGAGATTTATTGAAAAAAAATCGAAACATACAATCCTAGATATCGTTAATATGTAAATCAATCGAAATATCATCAATGTTAAGGAATCGAAAAACGTTATGACCGTTTCTATGGGAATTTGAACGGACACTAGCGTAAATAATTTTTATACACTTTTTCTAAAAAAACACGAATGCACCTTTATCCAAATGAAATTCGGATGCAGAGTGCGTTTTCAAAGGCGAACGCAAAAAGAACACAAATGGTACATAGAGGCGGTCAGAAAAAGAACATGACGGAAATCAATATGGCTTGAAACAGAGAAGGGTGAAACTGCGGTCGATTTGTGCAGACACTATTTTATAAGAATTGAACATGCCAAAATTATACCTATTCCTAATGTATTAAGGTTGCGAATTGTTATTGATGAAAGCTATAACTAATATTTTTACATATAATAATCAAGAATCAAATTTAACTTTTTTTAATTAAAAAATGATTTTTTTAGAAATTAACTAAGTCATCATAAATTTTATCGGTTATTTTTATTTATTTAAATCTTAGTGTAGCATGCACACAGGCGAACTTAATGCTAATTAGCATTCTCTTCCAGCTAACCTCCGTGTTTATGACAGATGTGAACGAAGAGAAGCAGGTTTTTAAACAAATATAAATACATATATTTTCTTCCATTCATTTTCATTAATTTAAAGTAAATTTAGTACTAAATTAGTTTATTAGTGCTTGTTTCATATGTACTGAGCCTATAAAGTGACCTGTATGAATTGGTTGATTGAGATTTAGGTACTCTAAAGCAATTCATTAGAAAATAATTATCAAAAAGAAAAATTGTTATTAAAAAACTACATATCAACCGTAATTTAGAGAGTTTTGATTTTCGTTGTAACGGCCGCTTATTTTAAAATATTATTTAATTTATTTCAAACTTTATTAACATTTTTGGCGGTTGTCGACATGACGAATTCATAATAAAAATACTAGTTGTCTATTGGTTAAAGTTCTTTATTTAAACGATACCGCGCAGCGCTGGGATATACGAATATCCGTTCTGCCATTTTGGCGGGCAGGCGGCCGGAAATGCCAGGATATCCAGTTTCGCGGGCTTTTCTCGGCACTATGACATTTTTCAATATTTTACTTTTATTTAGTGCTATTATTTATGTCGGCCATTCTTCGTGGGGGAAAACGAGCTACGATAGATATTACATTACATATCTACATATTTTTGCTTCTAGGTTTTTTTATTACCTATATTGTCAGAATATTTGGTGAATTGAGGTCTATTCGCGCCTTAGACTGTTTTAAATACGCTAAAGTATTTTTTTAAGTCTGTTTACACTTTCGTTCTTTAAAAATGTTGACGATAACTATGTCTAAATTTTTTCTTGATGTCTTCTCTAATCAGACGAAGTGTGATAACATATGTTGGGCTACTGTAAAAAATATAGATATAGAAAAGTTGGCACAGTCCGCAGTAGTCAGTACTTCTTTTCTTATTTTCAAGAACTGAGTTAGGATAAAGTCGCGAAAATGTCCGTCACATTTTTTTAAAGTACTAAATATAATATTAAATGAAATGGTTCTGTTATTTAATTATTTTATTATGTACACACAAAAATGCAAGGCTACAAAGTTAAGCCTAGACTTTTAAGATGAAGATTAAGAAGCTCATGGTCTTTCCGATATACACAAGTCGATTAAAACACACAAAAATGATTAAAAAATAAATATATGTATAAAATATTGTTTAAAGTGCTTTAGTATAATAATAAATTATATCTAAGTACGTGATGAAAACATATATTTTTTATAGCTCGGCACTTAGCACTTCGGCTGATGTAAAGCTATAGAGTGCGATTCGTGAACGGAAAAAACTGCTAAAACGAGTAAATATTTTCAGTCTACAGTCGCCTGCGTTATGTCGGCTTGAGAAGACGAATGTGCACCATCCAGATTGACAGTGCACACTCCTCTACCTGGCTACTTAGATAAAAGAAAATTATATAAGTTAAATAACAATAGATATTCTATTAATAATGTCAATATGATACTTACGGAACCCAAATGGAAGTAAATAACTTGGTTTTATACGGAACCTCGAGTTAATTGCAGTTCAGCAGCCACAGGCTAGATTGAAAAATGGCGGGTTTCATAAACGAATAACAGTTTTTTTTGAAACAAGTAAAAAACGTTATAATATTTATGTGTTAGTATTAGATTTTCTTTAAAACATCTATATGTCGGAACGGTCATGAATACGGACTCTCATTTGAACGATTACGGAAACTAACTTGGAACAAAATGAATACGTGGTCATGAGTACAAGCACTAACTGAATATGAAACAAAAGCGTCGTTACGCTTTGACAGAGCCTCAGAAAACACGCGGAGGACACGTTGAGACTTGTTTGTGCGGAGGAACTGTCGTGTTTCAGCATATTTGCTTAGTTATCGCCCACAAATGGAGGATAGAAGCCTTGGACCGCTATCCCGTTCTGTCATATATCTGTTTATTACGTCACGATTGAACCGATTTGGATGCTGTTGGATCCAGGATGTCTCTTTGGGTAATAGGGGCTAAATCAAAAGCCAATCGATCATCATCCAAGTTATAGCGAAACGTAAAATCATATACATTTTGATGTCGATTTGATCAAGTGACGAGTGTCACTGCTTTTGACTTATCCCCCTGGTCTTGTATGCATTCTGGAACTAGCCTGTACCAGTATTATTTGAAAAAAGTTTGCTTTAATTTTGGGTGAAACAGGGACAGATATTTTATACCTATAAAAGGTTCTCTAGGGATGAAATTTAGACTTATATGTAGCGTTGAAGGCGTGGACTTTCGTTAAAAAAGTGCTGATTTAACTTGGTTGCTCGGTGTCTATGAAAAGCATTAATAATAAAAAAATAGGAAAACAGTATATTGAGTTAAAATTCCAGTTTATTCGATGAGATATTCGTGATAGTGTGACTTAAATTATAGTCCACTTACATATGGACAAAATGGGCGGAATTGAATTGACCTATTGTTGTGGATAATAACAGTTTAAATTGCTCTCGTTGTAAAGGAGAATATTGAATACATTACACAAGGATTCGACTGAAATATTAACATGTAACTTTTGACTACGTTAGTATGAAAAACTCAAGTTACCACGAATTTTTTTTTATTAACTCGGTATAGATAACATTTACCACCTGATGTAAAGCTTGAGTGTGGTCCATGAACGGAAATAACTTCTGCTACAGATAAATTTCTACAGGCAGCAGTCGTCTCCGCTATGCCGTCTTGAGAAGACTCATGTGCACTATCTAGATTCACAGTGCACACTCCTCTCCTCATTCGTTATACCTGGCTACTTCCAAACTGTTTTGTAAAGGTCACTTCACGGGTGTTACTTTCGAAAGTGGTGGTATTACCCCAGGACGGCAGACTGGACAAAATAACCATCATCAGTCTGCCTACAACTCTTAAATTGCGTGCTGGCGTTAGGTACTTATATGATTTTAGTTTTATATACAGAAGTAGGTAAATCTGAGTCTCAGAGTTATTTAGTAGAGTTTTTTTATAGTAGGCCGGTGCAGTAGACCTCCGCAATACCGCATTTGAGACACTGCATAGCCCGGCTACTTCCAAGCTCATCTCGAAACGTGACTAGGTCACTAGTCACTGCATACGGATTACGTTTAAAAATGGTACAACTAGTTTGGGATGGCAGACTGGGCGAATAACCATCATAAAAATGATGATATGTTTTTCGCATTTACTAGTTATTCTGTAGGTTTAAGCAAATATGCTGAAAGACGACAGTTCCTCCGGACAAACAAGTTACAACATGTTCGCCGCGTGGCTTGTTTTCTGAGGCTCTGTCAAAGCGTAACGACGCTTTTGTTTCATATTCAGTTAGTGCTTCTACTCATGACCATTGACCGCGTATTCATTTTGTTCCAAGTTAGTTACCGTAATCGTTCAAATGAGAGTCCGTATTCATGACCGTTCCGACATACTATAAAATGTTTTTAATTTATTATATTTTTTATTAAACACAATAAGTGATATTATTAGTAACAAATAGATTGTCTACCCTCCTATAGAATGATTGTTCTAGTATGGGCGGGTGTCATGTCGCCCCGGGCGTTCGCATAATGGCAATTTTTCGTATACAGCAAAGTTGAATGCCATGAATGCGAGATGCCGAGTAAACGGGTCTCCGACGTGCAAATTTACAGGCCTTTGTGTTCATCGTCCCGAGCGCGTGACCCGCATTTTCGCGACTAAATTTCAATCATTCGGTGCGATTTGTGAAACGGACTTTGTGAAGTTATTTGTTTGCGGGCCTGGGGGAGCGGCCGATGACACTCAATCAAAATGAAAGGGTTCCTCCGAACTTGCTAAGGTTTCTTTATTATTGTACGTGATTTAGATACGTTATGGTTTAGAGTATTTGCGACTTTAAATTGTTAAAAAATCGAATTAAATGCAATTAATTTATTGTGACCTCGATTTTGAAGTAAACTTTGGGAATCGAACCGGCTCACATGCGCAATAAACCTCGTTTTTATTAAATGCAGCCCATCGATACGGTCAATTATAAATTAGCAAAAAAATCTCTTTAACAAAGCTAATATTCATATATGTTCAGAAAACTGAATAATAAGATTTATGTTTAAAGTATTATACGCTCAGTGCCTATAGGCACTATTAAAGAGTGGTAAACAGACTGATGATGGTTATTTGTCCAGTCTGTCGTCCTGGGGTAGTACCACCACTTTCGAATGTAACACCCGTGAAGTGACCTTGTCGCGTTTCGGGAATAGTTTGAAAGTCGCCAGGTATAACGAGAGGAGTGTGCACTGTCAATTTAGATGGTACACGCTCGTCTCCTCAATCCGGCATAGTGGAGGCGACGACCGCACTCTAGCTTTACATCAGGCGGAGTGTTGTCACAAGTCGAGCTACAATAATACTTTTTTCATTTACCAAATATAGTATTATTTGAATTTTAATAGCAAACAATACATACCTACCCTATATAGTCGTATATTATAGTAAAGAAGACGCGTGTGATAAGTTTTATTATTTCGTTAACAATAATCTTTTGAAAGGAAGCAGTTGACGTGCGATACGATACAGTCACACAAAGCGTCATATCCGTTCACTTCTAGTTATAAAAAAATACTACAAATAATCTTGATAAGCTGTGAGAGGGCGCGAGGGGGTTTGACATTAAAGTGTGGGGTGCTTTGATGATTACATTTTTATGGTTAAATTCAATTATGTTGTGGGAGGTCTCTCAACAAGCCGGCATAGTGGAGGTGACTGCTGTCTGGTGCCTACAGGTATTCCTCTAAAAGGAGAATGCCCATTTTTGGGCCCACTTGATACCTAATAGTTTGGTAATAAAACAATATTCTAAAATTATATCTTATTCTTTTATTAATTAGTTTTGTTTATATCAACACAACATTTAGCAATCAATAGACAATGTTTAAATAAATAAAAAACATATGTCTTCAATTATATTATGAAAGCATTTAAAATAATATTAACCTCAAAAATTGCATCAGAAATCAATTACTCAATAAAAATACAACAAATTACTCAATAACCTGGGTGAAAAAATTAAAACTGATTGGTAATAAGGAATAAAGATTTATTTCATTATAAAATGAACTAAAAATCATCGACAAACTCGAGAAAAAAATTGTGGGCCCATTTCTCTTGGGCGAATGGGCATTCTCCATTTGAGTGTAGACTTCTTTCTCTAGGGCTTGATTTTTAGGAAGTTTCCACTATCAACCTGTTTTTTTTTTTTTAATTTTTTTTTACATTACATAAATACATACTATATTTATTATACATTATACACGACGACATAGTATTATGAACGTTTGATATAAGGCAGAGTGCGGTATGTGTAGTAGATACCTAGATAAAAAGTGTAAAGTTCTTTCTATTGTTTCTAATACCCTTTTAGTTAAATAAAAAAGGAAATTCAAATGAGAAATGGCGAAACGTTGTCGCGATAAGTGCAAACAATGGCGCCTATGACAATACTTCGTTTGTGACAATTCTTCTCACTATAATACAGAGGTTATTCCCTATTCGTCACATTAATTGGTCACGATTTTTAATCACTAAATAATCGTTTTTTTTTGTTTACTTAAAACGTTCTACTTTTAGAATAAATTGAACTTTCAAGTGTACCGTGGAGTAACCTAGATAGTAGCCGAGTATTACTAGAGGAATGTGCACTGTCAATGGATGGTGCACATTCGGTCTCCTCAAGCCGGTATAATGGGAGGAATACTGAGTGTTCTTTCTGTCATAGTACATACTCTAGTTTACCATCAGACGGTCACATGTCGAGATAGTTTTAAGAGTGGTAGGCAGACTGATGATGATTATTTGTCCTGTCTACCGTCCGGGGGTAGTACCACCACTTTCGAATGTAACACCCGTGAAGTGACCTTGTCGCATTTCGGGAATAGTTTGAAAGTAGCCTGGTGTAACGAGACGAGTGTGCAATGTCAATCTACTCTCCTCAAGCCGGCATAGTGGAGGCGACAGATGCCCGCACAGATTTCTTTGTGGTAGCAGTTGTTTCCATTCATGGACCGCACTCTAGTGTCACATGCCGAACTGCAATAAAAAAAAGTGTAAATTGTGACGAAATTACCCGTTTTTTTTGCTATGAAGACCAGAACTATGTCGAAAAACAGGGTAGTGTAGACTGACATCTGTGACTCGAGTAATTTAATAAAAGCTGTTTTATAAGGAATTGTGGCTGCGATAATGTAGTTAGCTGGTTTGTAAGAAATGTTTTGTTGGTATTACCTACCGTCGCGTGTTTGACGTGTTTTCTATTATTTAAATGTTTAATTTAGCCCTTATTTTGATACAAATAAAGCGGGAAGATCATGTAATTAAAGGAAGAAATACCTTAATATGACGATACTAATTTATTTACTACATTATGTACCATTTTTAATTGTAGCTTTTGTATATGACAACACTCCGCCTGATGCTACAATTGCTACAACATAGATATATCTAAGGTCAGCAGTCGCCTCCGCTATGCCGGCTCATAAGCTGATAAGCTAAGTTGAAACGCGACTAGGTCACTTCGCGGGTGTTGCAACTGGTGGCGGTACTACCCTATCCTCACATAGATTGGCAAAGATAATGGATTGCCAACTTCCTAACATCTGTTACATCGTTCAATGTACATATGTATGTATGTATGTATGTACATTTTTGGGCCCACTTGATGCCTAATAGCTTTGTTACCAAAAAACAATATTCTAAAATAATATCTTATTTTTTAAATAATTAATTTCAATTATATCAAAACATCATTTACCAATCAATAGACAATGTTTAATTGCATAAGAAACAGATATCATCAATAATTATTAAAGCATTTAAATTAACAATAACCACAAATATTGCATCAGAAAACATCTAATTACTCAATAACCTAGGTGAAATATTTAAAACTGATTGGTAATGTAACATAATCGTCCCTACACCTAATATTTATCCTAACACGGCGATAACTAATTATCCTGGTCACGGCACCACTGTAACAAGAATTTACCTAGCCTAATATTTATCCTAACAACCCTCTACCCCCTTATGAACTTCCGCCCGCCTATGTGGAAATCCATCCCTTAATAATATAAATAATATATTTAATTATGATTGGCCAATGATTTGTGATCGTGATCGTCTAGTTTAAAGTGGTAGGACTCTACGTTGTGAATTGTCTAGTTTAATACGGACCATTACGTTGTATTATTTTTAATATTACAAGTTATTGTTAAGAAATCATAGAAAGAAACATAGAAAGCACAGTTTAAGTGATCACCTGAAAATTTACACATAAAAGAGAAAATTTAAAGAAATAATGAATCGAGAAGAAAACATGCAACTTAGCTTTGTTCTGCTACCTCGTACTCAGCTCGCTCGCGGATATTCTTGATCGTGACGCGCGGATATTCTCGATCGACGCGCGACGGTTGCACTCGCGAATCTAATACGCACGGTTTACGCGAATTTATACGGTTCGATTACAAAATAATATACGAGTAAATGAATTAAATATCAGCCTCCCTACAATCAACACCTGTCGAGTGAAATGAGAATAATATAGAATAAAATATGGAGCAAGAATGGAGCCTCCCTTCCAACCTACAGCTCCACCACCTTAGCCTGCTTGAAGGTGAGGACGACCTTCGGCTAGGTCCGACAGAATCCAGCGCAAGACCTAAGCTAAACAGGAGAACGAGCGGTTAGCCTAGTGGCTAAGTTTAAGGGCCCTACATTCTGAAAAGAGAAAGCTGAAAACAAAATACCTGTATGGTAGAAAGAAAGCTGTGGAGAAAAATCCTGTTTGGAAATAAAATTCGTAGAAGTAATGTAGAATAAATATGTTGAAAAATAAAATAGTCATTGACTATATTGTGTGTCGATGAAGTTTTGTAGAATAAAATCGTTTAAATAAAAATATGTAGTCACAGACTACTGAAGAAGTCGTTGAGGAAATGCTGTAGAATAACCTGAAAACCTAGAACAATGTGGAGGGCACCTGAAAACCCTAGGCTAAAATGCGAGGCTGATATTGAGAAGACCTAATACCCTACAAATACGTACGCGACGACCTACTTACGATAATTCTGCTCGTCCGAAGCACTAAAACACTGATTCTAAACGCAAACGCACTATCCGCGACAAACCGTAGTTGATCAACTAATATTCGCGAAATTGAATGCAACGACCGAAGGAAGGAGCTGTTGCTCTCTTCAAAACCAGGGCCCGAGTGTCTTGATCCTAATTTAAAAATCTCTAAGGAGACCTGCGTCCCCCGCCCTTAACCCGGCTTTTTGTGTATTTTTTTGTTTATTCGCCCATGTGAACCTAATAAATAACAGCGCGCTGCAGGACTATGGCCGTGCATTTAAAATTTGTAGAAAAGCTTTTGTTTTCGCACATCTGGCAATTCGTCAGATTGTTTTCTTAGACGCAATTGCACCTAATAAATGTTTATGCAGACAGACTATTACAATATGAAACTTTCAAACAATCCCACCGACGCCCATATGTCTCTTTCTATGATTTCGGTCCTTTTGTATTTAAAAATGCAATAGTTTCAGAATTGCAACTATTGTTCCTAATTTCTTTTATTTTTCTATCCTATTGAACGTTGATAAATTAGGGTTCAGTAAACTAATAAAATTAAAATCCTTAATAAAATATTTAATTTAAAATATTGATGTGACAACAGGATTGTTACAGTAATAAAAAAGGAAGGAGATTTATTTTTCTACATAACTAACTAAAAATCAGCGACAAAACTCGAGAAAAAAAATCCTGGGCCCATGTTTCTTAGGCGGATGGGCAATCTCCTTTATAATTAACTAGCTGACAGTGCCCGGCGCTGCCCGGGTTTTTTCAAGTTATTGTTACACATAAGATAAAGATAATGCTTTATTATAAATTACCTATAGCTGTTACCCACAACTTATTTTAGACGATTTAGTTACATAATTAATAGAATATATTTTAAAGTAGTTTTAAAAAGAATATATTTTTTAAAGCGGCATGGTAGGTACCTCGTAGAGCTACACCCCCCTCCGCCCGCCTCTCCCCGCCTCGTCATCATACGCCGCGTGTGAATTTTGTTTTAGAGTTATTTTAAAATTGTATTATCTTATAAGATGTTTATTGAAATTAGGTGATGTCAAAGACAATTGTGTTCACAGTTAAATACTCTTAATTAATAACACATTTATTTGGATAAAGATTAATATTATTATGTTTCGACCAAATTTGATTTTCATAAAAACGGTTATTGTGAGTTAATCTTAAAAGATAGACATATACAGTCCTGGACATTTTTTTAGATAATTTTAAGAGGAATAATTCTTTAATACATATTTTTTTTGTATCTCGAACGGTTTTCGCTGCGCACGCAACGGAAGCCCTCAAAGATGAACAATTTTGATTTGATTATCATAAAAACGGTTATTGTGAGTTAATCTTAAAAGATAGACATATACTGTCGTGGACATTTTTTTAGATAATTTAAAGAGGAATAATTCTTTCATACATATTTTTTGGATATCTCGAACGGTTTTCGCAGCGCACGCAACGGAAGTTCTCATATTCCCCGTTTTTCCCACATTTTCGACTGTTTCTTCGCTCCTATTAGTCGCAACGTGATGTTATATAGCCTATAACCTTCCTCGATAAATGATCTATCTAACACAAAAAGAATTTTTCAAATCGACCCAGTAGTTCCTGAGATTAGCGCGTACAAACAAACAAACAAACAAACTCTTCAGCTTTATAATATTAGTATAGATTAATTTCCAGTACTTCTGCCTAACCCATTTACAAATACTCGTAGAAGCAGTAAACATTTGTCGTGTGTTATAGATGAAAAGAAAAAAACGCCAAAAATGCTTCAGCTAAACTTTATAATATTAAAACATGTGCTCACAATGGCACAAATCGGTTTTATCAACGCTAGAATGGTAGAAAAAAACTCTATAGAAATATTCCATTCAATCCGAATCGCTCCGATTACCTCCGAAAAGACACGAGAATAACCGAAGTGCCTTTTCAAAGAGATAATCCTTATAATACCTTTGAGTATTCGTAGCATACATAATGCTATCAGACAGTGTTGTCCCTGTTAGGGCGCACTTTCATCACGCGTCGTAGTTTGGTCAGAAATATAAGTTTCAGACTCTTTGAGGGCCCCGCGGACGCTTGGTTACTTTGGAGCGGTCATTTCCTAGCAATAGAACGCGTGAATTCGCATTTGATGAGACCGAAAAGGAACTTTGGTCGTTCGATGCCTATGGTACAATGTAGGCAATAATCAAAGAATGGTAGGTAGACTGATGTTGTTTATTGCCTGTGTTACAAGTACTAGCTTAGTACAGGCAAATAGGCAATTTTTTTTTTTATTTCCTTAATTATCACTTATTATTATTATCTGGTTATGAATGGCAACCTTAACAGCGATGTCCCCTCCGCATACTGACCGCAGTTTGTCGTATCTATTTAAAAAACGATTATTTTTAGTATTATATAAAATGTAATAAACATAATTTTTTTCTAATAAATTGGAGCATATTATTGGAAGTTATGCTGCTAAAATGACTTGGTCTCGTTACGAGATTAGCTGCAGACATTTCTCTGTGAATTTCTCTCTGGTTCAACATCAGGAGGAGTATGATCACATTTTGCGTTACTGCCTACCGCTGTGGAGCACAAACTTTTTGTCAATTATTTTATTTGTTTTTTTTTTAAATTTTAATATAAACATTTTTGTCACACTGGGCTGGGCTTATAGTTTCGGAGTCAATTCGACCCTCTCCATAAGAATTTTTCTCCCTAAAGCTCCAATCGAAAACCAACAATTACTGGGAAATTCCCCTAAAAAAATATAATTATTATTAAATATATTACATAATCAATTATAAATATAATTATATTTATTAATATTAATAATCAAACTAGATGTCACTAAGCCGCTATGTCAGAAATGAATGTGATTCACTGGATTTGGTTATTTCGGAGCCTATAACATAACATCATGAATATTCAAAGTTTTAAAGAAAATCCTGAAAATAACCCTAAAAATATTGAAAAATTGAAAAATCCCATTTGACTCTTTAAACCCCTAAATTTGGAAGAAAAACCCCTAAGCTGGCAACACTATCGCCAGCCACCTCTGAGGTGTCGTGTTAACTTTAGCGGCTCTAACATTTAATTAGCTCGGGTCTGAGAATAAAGTTTACGACAAAAAAATAGAAACACGAAATGCATAGAAGTCTCTATCGCCCCTACAATGAAGAGAGAGCTACGTAATTTTCTACAAGGGTTATAAGTACATCCACACTTATGAACACATGTCGTCGGTCGCTTAAAATAAAATTACTTTTCTAAAATCAATTATGTTTTTGCAAATATTATAAATAACATTTTTTTTGTCTCATAAATACGTTTATACGACTAAAAAACGACTTTTTGTTTCGTTTTTCGTTCGGAATAATTAACGAGTTTCCTGCCACACAAAATACGCATTTACGAAGTCACACTAGAGTCCAATGATGAGCAAGGTGCATACTTTATTTTTTTTAAATTTCATTATGGATGTAGATCCTTTTTTTGGTATTTGTATGTAGAATATATTTAGAAGTAGAAAGGAAGATAAAACTAAATGTTTAAAATTATTAAGAATAGAAGGGTCGGTCAATTCTCACCTCCCAATCAGATTTCTATTCAATTTGATTAATAATTAAATAACAAGATCGCCAGCATTTGAATATGAAAAATAAATAAAGAAATATTCAATTATCGTATGGTTTAATATTTTTATTATTATACAACTTTAATTTTAAACAAAAATATAATTTAAAAACTTAGTTTTAAAAATTAACGTAACAAGAAGAGGTAACAATCAAAAAGGTATCTTAATGTATCTAAAAAATATTAATAATATCAATTATTATTATTATTAAGTCAAACAAATTAACTGTCATGATCAGCTCTCTGAACAAAAAAAAACAGAAAAATTATTATTATATAATTTAAAAAAACTCGATTCTTACTAATTAATAAAAATAGAAAAATATTTTTTACGGCTAACAACAAAATTATAACAGAAATTAGTCTAAGTTAAATATATTTTTTCTAAGTACTACGAAAGGTTTCAGTCACCTACTTTGTCTATGTACAATAGTTAACATAAGCACATATTTTTACATATTTTATATTAAGTAGATATAACTTTTGTATGATATGGTATCAATATTGCATGAAAGTCGGATATTATGATATCAAAGATGCTGCAAGGGCTAGACCCTAAAACTTGTCATAAGTTTTAAACATTAAAGAATTTTACAAATTGACATAATACAATATTGTTCTACTTAAATAACTAATATTATGTACACTTTTAACTACATTTTTATAATGATATGTTATCTATTCGAGTCACTCAAAATATTGCATAAAATACATTGCACAGTTCCATTTTTTTTTTATTTATAGCACAAAAGAAAATTCAACAAAATCAATAACTCAACGAGAAAACAATATCACTTCTTAAATAAACCGCTAAATTATTAATGACGTTATTTATTACTTTAATTTAAAAAAAATAACCAACACAATTAAAAAAAGAAATGTCAAAACCGTTCCCTCGTTATTTTTAAAGGCATCAGTCTTTATTTAAAAATACCCTATAATTCACACACTATCAGGTGATGAACATTCCCTCTGTGGTTCTGAAGAGGTGGAGGGTCGCTCCCATATGGAAGGCCACGCAGGCCTCGCCGGGAGCGCTAGCGGCCTTCAAATAACATGCTGAGGAGGCTCCTGCTCATCGTTCTTCATGAGGACGTAAGCTACAGGTCGCTTCACTTCCGGCGGAGGAGCTGGTGGTGGAGACGGTGACCTTCGTGGCGGACAGCCACACGGTGATAACGGGCTTCCATATAACGCGCTACTGTAGAGTGCACCTCCATATAAAGCCTGGTTAAAAAATATTAAGACATATATTTTTTTGTACTAGCTCATGATAACACTACGCCAAATATTAAGCTAGAGTGCGGTCCATGACCGTAATAATTGCTATTACAGAGAAATTTTTGGAGGCAGCGATCGCCTCCGCTATGCCGGCTTGAGGAGAGGAAGGTGCAACATCCAAGTTGACAGTGCACATTCCTCTCGTTATACTTGACTATAAACAGAATGAGCTAATAATCATTATCAGTCTGCCTACCTACCTTTAATACATATTATATTTAAAAGGTACAATCACAAACAAAATAAATTAACTCTGATTACCTGAATATGCGCAATTTCAGCGGCCAATTTTCCATCCTCCATTGGTATTTTGGCAAACGGATAAAACGGATACGGCAAGGGTGGGAAAAGAGCTCTGCCCAAATCCGGTTTCTCGGCCAACAACGGATGATGTACCGGCATATGATGATGCATAGGATGAGGAGCCGAGGGTGGTACCAATCGAGGCATAGGTGCCATTATGCCGCCCAACCCATAACCGAATTTAGGTTCTTTCTTAATAAGAGCTTTAGGTTTCCTTCTAGGTCTGTATTTATAATCTGGATGCTCTTTCATGTGTAAGGCTCTGTGAAAGAAAAAACATTTAATATATTTTAAATGTATAACGAGAGAATTGTACACTGTCAAGCCGGCATAGTTGAGGCGACCGCTGCCCGCACAGGCTTCTCTGTAGTAGCCAGTCCATTTATGGACCGCATGCTAGCTTTACATCAGTCGGAGTGTTGTCACATGCGGAGCTACAATAAAAAAAGAAGATAAATATGTATTATTGGCAACAGAGAGATCGGGGACCTACCATATCGATACAGTGGACCCAAATGACCACTTTCGAGCTACTTGAGGAAAAAAGGAATATGGGCGTTAAATCTATAAAGACAAGGTCTGTTATTGGAAATACAGTCCCCTGACTAGTTTCAATGGCAGAGCACAAAATGATCATACGTGTAGTTTAGCTAGAACACCTATGCGTACAATGGACGGCGTTAGGTTCGTATCCCACCTTACCTCTGGCCATTGTGAGAGTTAATTTTGATCTAATAAAAGGATAATGCCCATTTTTGGGCCCACTTGATACTTGTGTTAACAAAACAATATTCTAAAATAATACCTTATTTCTTCATTAATTTATTTTAATTACAATGTTTAATAACATAAAAAATAAATATTACGAATTATTGAAGCTTTTAATACAATAATAACCTCAAATATTGTATCAGAAAAAGTCTAATAACTTGGGTAAAAAAAATAAAACTGATTGGTGATAAGAAATTATTTTTCTACAAAATGAAATAAAACTGATGGTGAAAGTCGAGGAAAAAAATTGTGGGCCCATTTCTCTTAGGCGGATGGGCATTGATTCAAATAAAGTAACTTAACTTTGTAGTTATTTTTTTGTATAAAAATTAAAATAAAATGTAATTACTATTGAAACTATTGCGCCCCGAAACGCCCGCCGTAGCTGTAAGGCGGAATAATAAAATAACATTATTATTTACACAATAAAGCGTCCAATTGTCAAGCGAGAGTCTGCCGCTCTTAAAACAACAATGTACGGATTATTGAGTATTGTCCTTCAACAATCGCGCAACTACGCCGCACAATACGCGTATCTCCAACAGCGAATTCGAACAAAATTGCGCTTTATTGTGTGAATACAAAGTTTCTATTTATGTGTAGTTATTTGAATGCAAAGTCGTTAGTGTCGGTGTTGGCCTCAATGGACGGTTGCACGAGCTTTGTGCGATTGTCAGCGAGTCGATTGTAATTATTCGACTCGGCTAGGGGTCAAGTCACTTTGTATGTTTGATTTCAATTGTTTCTCCTTTTAATATAATAATTAAAACAGTGGTAGACTGACGATGCTTATTAGCTCAGTAAACCTTCCATGCCATGTCAATGGATGGTGCACATTAGCCGGCATAGCGAAGGCAATCGACTGCATACACTGTCTTTGTAGCAATTGTTTTTGGTTCACGGATAGCACTCAAGTAACGTTGTGAACGTAAAAGGCAAGTAAATTAACATTTCGAAGAAGAATCTATATCAATCATATTATGCAACATTTAAATGTATTTACAAAAAAATATAACCGAATTGTTTGATTAGTGATAAAACGATAATTTAGTTCTTTCACAATTCTTTAGGAGGTCGTTGACCGTTACTTATGTTTACCGTCAAAATTTATCGGAACATGCTTTTATTCCTTTTCTTAACATGACTACTGATATTTATTTTTATTATAATAGGCTAGGCAGTGTAATAAGAAGTACTGAAAGTGTTTTTTTAATTCCTACAGACATTTTTTTATTCTCGCAATTATTAGCAGAGATCTTTCTGCAATTGCTAAAATATCATATGCTAGGTTTGTTATTATTAAATTATGATGAAAAATGAACAAAAAAAGTTGCCTCGTAGCGTTGCGTAGCATGCACGCGAAAAATCAGCATAATTTAAAAATCATGAAAGTTTGTTTGTCTGTCTCTTCTAATGTACTGTATAGGATGACAGTGAAGTTCCATGAAGGCGATAATAAAACGTTAATGTTAAATTAAATAGTGGGTCGATGGTATAGTTCAGACGCCAGTATATCGATAAAAAAAACAATATCGATAGAGAAAAAAAACAGTGTGGATAGATATTACTCAGATATCGTTTTTTATTCGGCACTTTCCGTGTATTTTTTAAAGATATCGATAATCTTATTTTTCTGTAGTCATAATCGAGTTAAGTAAATAATGATACGACGTATATTGTGTTCAGGAGACTCATATTGAGGTAGCGATGTTTTTTCTCGGTAAATGGGATATATATTTTTTTCTAATAAAATTGTATTTTTTTTTGGTAAAGAATGATTCATAAGGATATTGCGTGTTGAGGATATTAAAGTTACCTATTTATATGTTTTTATTTTTTTTGATACTGCAATCAAATACCCGCCCCGGGTTTCATCAGCTTGTGACATCCGACTGTGGAAAAAACACTGCCGGACCCCACGATCAATGAGAAACGTGTTCAAATCTCACCAAATTGCTTGTACTAAGCGGTCCGGCCTCCACCGCTAGACCACGGTTGCTCTTAATCTATATTAAAAACCGATAAATGAAATAAAAAACTAATTCTTATAAAAACATCTACAATTGTGCTTCCCGCCTATTTATATTCAATAATATCAATAAAGCCAAAATAAACGTGAAACGTATCGATCATAAGATAATTTTTAATGTTGTATCAGTCATAGATAATGCGTCTTTACACGTTGGTCACTTGATATCAGACAAAAAGATCAGAAAACTTTTATTTACATTAGATTCATTCTTTTCCGCTTATAGTCTAGGAGATGGCAAACCGAAATGTTATGCATTTTTTTATTTAAATTCTTAAATAATTATTATACAAATATAAGTAGATATTTTAATTAAAGGAGAATGCCCATTCGCCTAAGAGAAATGGGCCCACAATTTTCTTCTCGAGTTTCACGATCATTTTTAGTTCATTTTGTAGGAAAATAAATCTACATTTCTTATTACCAATCATTTTTTATTTTTTCACCTAAGTTATTGAGTAATTAGATTTTTTCTGATACAATATTTGAGGTTATCATTGTATTAAAAGCTTTAATAATTTATGTTATTAAACATTGTATATTGATTGGGAAACGATGTTTTAATATACTCGTAATTAAAATAAATTAATGAAGAAATAAGGTTTAGAGTTTAAGAATATCGTTTTGTTAACAAACTATTAGGTATCAAGTGGACCCAAAAATGGGCATTCTCCTTTAAACATCAACTCTTCCCAAAAACGAGGTTATTGATTTATACTCTATGCGAACTGAAAAAATGGCAGTATCAAAAGCGAGCGTCCTACGAAGATCTTTGGTGATTATATGACCAATCGTCTAAACCAAACAAAACTCAGAAGGATCAGGTAAGGAGCATCTTTAACTGATTTACACGCATGAGTAAGGTATTAAATATGCCACGCACGCTACGCCCATATATGTTCATATTAATGAACATGACGGTGAGTTTGAAAATTTAAACTTTTACTCTACAAATACAGTATTTCATATAATCTTCATAGTGTTTAGTATTAAGTTTTTCGATTCTTAACGACTTGGTAATTAAATGATTTAAGTCAGCATATCGAAGGCGAATATTGCCTGCTGTACCAGTACCGCTCATAGATTACCACTAAGCGGTGTATGGTTGCCGAACTATTCTATTTTAAAGACTTTTTTTGATATACAAAATTGTTAAAATAAATGTTAAATTTTACATTTTTGACAGTTATCTCCCTGCCTATTTAAATAGTTTGTTATCGGTCAATACAAAAGGAACACCAATGTTGACTTTGATAGGTCCTTTATCGAATTTTTTCTTCAGTTTGTCTGTTTTTGGGGATATATTGTGTGAACGCTTTATTGAATTACGTTTTGGGTGTGGTTCGTAATCTTGCTACTGTGTTTACCCCAAATACAATTACGGGGGTTCTTTGGTGCGGATAACCGCAGTTGATAACCGCACTGTCTATTCATAATTGCATCTAGTAATGTAAATAACGTACATGATTTAAAGTTATACCACATTCAAGTGTGCTTGGTCAGGCGCTTGGAAATAAGTCTGCCTTGTCAACCTGGATCGTCCAGGTAGGTACAAGAGTTTCATTCCGTTTGAGCGGTCGTGGCTTGGCAGTAGAGGACAGATCTCACGATCGTTGAGTGTCTTGTTTAATTCTCGCTTTAAAAAAATTAATAACTAAAAATTAAGTCGTCATAACGGAAGTAACTGCTGCCTGCAAACATTTCTCTATGACAGCAGTTGTCTCCGCACTCTAGTTTAGCATCAGTTCAGAAACTCTACTCACTAGAAAAAAAAACTAGGCAAAAGTGTTAATAAGTTATTAATTTAACAGAAAAAAAAACGATAACAACCATAGCAAAGAGAACGAACCCACGTCTTCAGCTTTGCCCGCGGATGCTTTGCACGGAAGACCACTAAGATGTTATATTTTTATTGCAATTTTCGGCATGTTTAAATGCTAGACTTGTTTTCTTAAAAAAAAATTGCAATAGAAATTTTCTTTAAATTTCGCGTTCACGTAAGCGCCATGTGCTTTGTTCATTTAAAATTATATTTAAATAATTTTTTCTTTAATTTATCCTTCTGGCCCCGAAAATGCGAATGCGATTAGGCGCTGCGATTTATTTACCGCACTATTCCTTTAACATAGAAGTAGAAATAACAAGCAAGAGATCAATTTCATAATACGGATTTTAGCGCGCCATATGTGCTACCTAAGTGCTCGAAGTTGATTACCAAGGTAGACTAAATAAATAATTACTCATTTGACATAGAAGGTTATAAAGAACGTCCTTTCCTTATTTTATTCTTAGTTATTATATTTATGTGTATATACAATATATACAGGATGTGTTAATGTAGTTTATAAATTAAACCTTAATGAAAATTGAACAGAAAAAATTCGCTACACAACGCTCATCTGAACGCATCGAAATTACTTTGTTATTTATTTTCATTAGCAGTCCCTCCATACTCGCGCTGCTGGGTTAATACTAGCAAGTTCTACTTTGCAATTGATTATTGGTATTTTTTTAAATTGTAGCTCGGCATGTGACAACACTCCGCCTGGTGTAAAGCTGGAGTGCGTTCATGAATGGAAATAACTGCTACTACACTGAAACCTGTGCGGGCAGCAGTCGCCTCCACTATGCCGGCTTGAGGAGGCCAGCATGTACTATCCAGATTGACAGTGTACACGCCTCTTGTTATGGTTACTTTCAAACTATTCCCGAAACGAGACAAGGTCACTTCACGGGTGTTACATTCGAAAGTGGCGGTACTACCCCAGGACGGTAGACTGGGCTAATAACCATCATCAGTCTCCCTACCACTCTTGTAGTAACTTGTGGGTATATCATTGTTTTTGCAGTTTTGTCATTAAAATATAATACTTGGAATTTCATATTATTTGATTAACACATACTTGGAAGGTTTTCCATTTTGTGCACGAATGCTCTGACCACTAAGCTAATACTGTTAGTATTTCATCATTATTTAAAAATTTGTAACAAAAGTTTGAAACACGTTGTATAAATAAAAAATATCAGTATAACAATATTATTCTTTTATATGTGACCGTTTGTAAAGGTACAGATAGCAAAACAACGCGATATCAATGACAAATAATAGGTATCATTGAATAAAAGATAAAATTATGAATGAGAAGCATTGTGGGCATATCGTTATTCTTCGATTTTGTAATCCACACGAATTTGTAAGGAAATGTGTTCACGAGCTTTGTACATTTATCAAAAAACATCTGCAATTGTTAAAAAATAATAATAATTTCGTTTACCAACTACAAAAATGGGGCAGGAATAAAAAAAATGGTTTAAAAAATACTTTTTTTTTTATTTATTTTTTATTTTGACACGACATGTGACCTCGACTGGCCTGATGGTAAGCGCAGCGGAGGTCCATGAGCACTGACGACTGGAGAACCGCTAACACGGTGGCTCCAGTCGCCACTACTATGCCGGCCTGAGAAGGTGCTTTTTCACACTCCGCTTGAAGGATCCGAGGTGAAAGGACTGGGAGAACACATGGGAGGGCAAAGCATTCCACTTGTCAATTGTCCGACACAAAAAGGACGCGCCGAACTTGGATATTTTTTTATATAAGATTTTTTTATTAAAATGAGATGATTAAAAATAACACCGATGTGCTCATCACCAGCTCTGTGAAGTAGATTTTGTAATTTACGGTGTTATATAGTAATTAACTAATATAATTATCTAGCTACATCGATTTAATTATATTATACAATGAGAAAACGTAACGGCTACAAATAAACAAGTTATTGCTATTTGTAACCGAGTTTGTTGTTAAAAGTAGACAAGTCAACTTTGTTAACGTACATTTTTAATATTAACAAAGCTGTATTGGAGGTTTTAAATAGGTTGGTTGTATATTGCCGATTAATTTTTTATCAAGCCAACTTCGTACTTTGCTAAAACTTCGATTTCCCAGAGTAACATTCTAGTAAGAAATCCTTGTAAATATTTTGTTTCTAGTTTTTCACAAAAAGTCTATTTTAATAAACAAAACTTTTACGCACTTAAAGTTAGATAATAGAAGTAAGACATTTGCATATAAAAGGGGGTTGAAGTCACCCCCCTCGTTTAAATATCTGTGAAATTATAGATATTAACGCACCCCTTCATGCCTTAATTAACTTGTAGCAATATTGAGAGATTATCTTTAATATAAGCACACATACAAAAAAATATGAATGCTGTAATTGTTCCGAATGCGTTCTGAAACATACCAGCTTGGTTTAATTAAATATTTTTGCGTCAGATAGCCCGTTTGTTAAGGAACAGTACAATTTTTCATATATTAATTTCCTACGTCTGCAAAAAATTATACAGCTATGATACGTCAAATTATGTATTTCCATATGTTCGGCTATAGCTGGACTGTCGTGTTAGGTTAGCGTGTCGGGATTTGAGATTCACCTTTTTTATTTACATGAATAGTTTAATTAAAATCGGCCTTTGTGATCATGATAGCTGCAAAGCTTTAGAAACGTCTTCGAAACAAATTAACCAAAATAAACGCGATGGTATGCTGTATAAAATCTTTTATTCGGTTATTATCTATCTATTATTTCCGTTTATTAAGGTAAAGAGAAAAATAAATAAATAAAAAGTTAATTTATTTATTTCTTTAATTTTATTTTAGTAAAAATTTTAAGATTGACAGACTGAAGGATTCCGCCATGTTTAAAAAATATGTAGGACTAGTAAAAACAGGCAAAAGTAATATCTAACTTATTTAAAATCCAAAACGTAAGTAGACCTACCTACCCACCTGGTACTCAACCTAAAATTATTCCTCAAACCGTAAAAAATCCCGAAGAAAACAGACAAACAAATAATGCAGATATCTCTTAACAAATCCCTATTTCGAGGGTTAGACATAAGACATAAGCTTGTTTTTATGGCTCTGGTTGCGAACGATAACGGGGTACTGGAGGCACCCCGACGTACAATATCCTCTATTGTACAAAAACACCATTTAACGCCCGTGAAACTAATATTCACTTAACTTAAAATATATGGGGTGATTTTATTGTTAGATATCAATCTTATATAGGGCGTACTAATGACGGCTATTGTGGCGTAGTGGTTAGCGCGGTAGTCTCTTACGCGGAAAACTCGGGTTCGATTTCCAGTCGAAAGAAATATGTACTTACTATTATTAATATATGATATAGGTATGATTTAATGTTATGATTAATTTTTTAAAAATGTCTATAATAAGCTAATTCTTGTATCACAAGCGCTAAGCGATTAAAGTACATGTAACATAGTTACGAGTACATTCGTACCGGTCGGAATATAGCGAAGTTTGAACACGGATCTCATTGATCTATAGCTAGACCACGGCCGCTGAATTATCAATAGGGGGTGGATATCATCTCAAATAATACAAGATTGAATGTGCTAACCCCAAATCTAATTTAAAAAGTTATTCTCTTTCTTAGTGTATTTAATTCACCGTGTGAAAAGTGAAAAGATAAGATATTCAAATATCCGGCGCAGTTGAGTGTTTATTTGTTCTGCTAATCGTACCACTGGGGATTTTTATTGTATGCAACACACTGTGGTTGTCATGTGTGGAAAAAAGTGGACAAAAAATTGAATTAAAACAGTCCTATTTGTCTTTAATTAGATAAGGGTAACAGGTGTCTTCGGGGTGGCCTTTTTTAAGCTTAAACAATAGCTTTATCTATTTTTGTGTGACAGTATCTTGTGAATAGGTATAGAGTCGTTTTGTTTGTATTTTTTTTTTATTTAACTACATATTTGTTAAGAAAGTTATTATGTAAGTCTCTTGATTTTTAAATTTGAATTTTTGACAGTGTTGTTTTTTTTCTTAATAGATTTATTTTAATTTAAAATATAATGATTAGTGTCAATCCTTCGACATATGATATAAAATATTTCTTTTACATAAAAAAAATATAATTAATTAAATATTACAGTAAAATGATAACGAGATAAAAATATATATTGTAATATTTTTCAAGGAATTTGTATGCAAAAATATTTATATTTTATTAAACATTTAATATTATTTAATTTTTTATAAATAGGTGACTTGCCTTAGTCTCTTAGCTTCATCAATGAAAGGCCGTTTCTCCATTTCAGTCAGAAGTTTCCATTCAGCACCTAATCTTTTGGAAATCTCAGAGTTGTGCATCTTCGGATTATCTTGAGCCATTTTTCTTCTTTGACCTCTTGACCATACCATGAACGCGTTCATCGGTCTCTTAATATGCTCTGAGGGTTGCTTGCCCATTGACATTTTTACAAATTTATCTTACAAAACAATTTAAAAAAAAACACCTCACTTTTAAATTTATTTAAATTAATTAATAAATAAATTTTATGTATATCATTATGGTAGAATAATTGTTTTAATTTTCACGTGTTAATAATGGCGCGAAGTTAAGCAAAAGCTCCGAGGTGTCAAATGTCGTGCTTTTCTAGTGAACGTCAAGTTTAAAAGCAAGTCTAGGAATTTTCGCTCCCGTTCCTGGTTCCCCACTAACGTGAAAATAGCCAATGGGGTGGCGTCGTGGGCGGACGCTGGACTCCGATTGGCTAATGATCATTCGTTTCAGTAAATCGCAACAGGTACCGCGAGCTGTTTGCAATATTATTAGCAAGATTTTATGATTAAATTTCTTTTGAAGATTATTGAAGAAAAATTATTTTCAATACTTAATTGGGTTTGTGTAAAATTAACCTTTAGGACTGTTAGAGGCAGGCAGGTATTTTAGATTTCTTCTCTCTTTTAATAAGTAAATAAACTTTATTTTTTAATTATTTCAACAGATAGATTTTTTAAAATTAAATTATAAAGAAAAATTAATAGAAAAAAAAAATGTGCTGAAAGTGGACAACGCGGGTTCGATTCCTGCCTCGTGTTGTGAGTATGCTTGATTTTTTCTCTTTAATTTTTATTATTATTTAATAATCCTCCAGTATTTATAATATTTTGTAGGAAACAAAACTTCTTGCTAAAATTACACGTACAACATGGGTCTCTTCAAATTGAAGGTGAATAGATACCTCATAGGCAGGCGTGCTCCACCTTACACCGCATCACTGCTTAACACCAGGCAGGGTGTAGTCAAACGCTTGCCTATTCAGCATTAAAAAAAAAAGATTAATTATTCAGTTTTTTTTAATGCTAAAATGTACTTAAACCTTTATTAATTATAAATACTTAAGAGTGGTAGGCAGACTGATGATGGATATTAGCCCAGTCTGCCGTCCTGGGGTAGTACCACCATTTTAGAATATAACACCCGTGAAGCGATCTTGTCGCCTTTCGGGATCAGTTTGAAAGAAGTCAGGTATAACGAGAGGAGTGTGCACTGTCAATCTGGATGGTTCACATTCGTCTCTTCAAGCCGTCATAGCGGAGGCGACTGTGGCATATAGAAATGACTCTGCGGTAGTAGTTGTTTCCGTTATTGGACCGCATTCTAGCTGAATTAAATAAAAATGTAGAGATATACTCTGTCATCTTTAGGAGAATAACAATATCATAATTTCTAAGTAAGCTTTGTAAATGAATGAGATAATTATTCATATAGGTTTGTGTGAAACATTTGCATGATACAGGGTGTCCGCAACTAACAATCAGACCTTCATTGACTAGTGAATAACGACTAATGTGGAACTAACCACATACTGTATATGTTTATGAGAAGTTTCAATGGGCATGTTTGTTAAAGTTTCAGATGTAATTGCGTTTGTATGGACACGAGTTTTAGATTTGTGTAGGAGCTTTTAAAGTTGTGGGTTCGAATCTAATTAACAGATCTGTACTATTTTAAATCCATGTCATAGTGAAGATAACTATAGATAATATACAATGATATATTAACCAATAAAAATGAGCGGCCCTGGTTAGAAGTGTGCACTGTTGGTGCATACTCGTCTCCTCAGGGCGGCATAGCGGAGGCGACTGCTGCCCGTAGAGATTTCTGTGTAGCAGCAATTGTTTCCGTTCATGGACCGTACTCTAGCTTTACATGAGGCGGAGTGTTGTCATAATATGGCGAGGTACAATAAAAAAACTGATGAGTACGGTCGTGGTGTAGCCGATGGCCTGGGAGTTTTTGGGGGCAAGTTGATATGGAGGATGAGAAAAGTATGAATTGTAGGTAAAGTCGAGAGCACATGAAGCTTTTCACTTGTAGTACGAGCCTTTACATCTACGGCGATTGTAATAACAACGGTACAGAGTCCAATGTGTAAAGCTACACGAGCTCTTGACTATACAATAATAAAATTTACACTTGACAACTTTTTTAGAATCTCTAGGGAAGGACAGCTCCCTTGGCGGCGCCCTTGTTCATTTGTGGTCCCTAACTAACAGGAGCTACTTTCCGTCCACGTTAGAACCACCAAAAAGTGATCGATACCTGATGTTTTTTTTATTGTAGCTCGGCATGTGACAACACTCCGCCTGATGTAAAGTTAGAGTGCGGTCCATGAATGGAAACAACTGTTACTACAGAGAAACCTGTGCGGGTAGCAGTCGCCTCCACTATGCCGGCTTGAGGAGACGAGCATGTACCATCTTAGATTGACAGTGCACACTTCACTCGTTATACCTGGCTACTTTCAAACTATTCCCGAAACGCGACAAAGTCACTTCACGGGTGTTACATTCGAAAGTGGTGGTGGTGGTACTACCCCAGTACGGCAGACTGGACAAATCAGTCTGCCTACCACTCTTTAATAGTGCCTGAATCAATAAGCACTGAGCGACCAAAGTACATATAACAAAGTTACATTGGTCAGAATTAACGAGGTTGGAACACGGGTCTCATCGATCGTGAGTTCACGCGTCTTACCGCTAGACCACGGCCGCTTTTTGATGTATTGTAGTTGCCAAGTTGGTTGGTATAAATTAAGTCTAATTCATTACGTATTTTATTTAGTAATAGTTTTAAAACAGGACCGAAATATAAAAGGGGATATTATATCCATTATTATGACACTAACGACAAAAGCTGTAACATATAGTCCTCATAAACGCTACCTAATTGCTTCTCAGACAATTAAACGTACTTAGAGTGCCATTGTTATAAATTAAAGCATTTATAAAGTTCGCTTTTGTATACTTTGATCTAGTTATGTCGGTACTAAGGTCTATAGTATCTTTAGGACTTGTTCTGGAAGAATAGCTGTAGATAATGTAGATAATTAAAAAAAATAATCAAAGGTCTATTCGCCTAAGAGAAATGGGCTCACTTTTTTTTTCTATATTTTGTGGATGATTTTTAGCGCATTGTGTAGGAATATAAATCTACATTCCTTATCACCAATCAGTATAATTTTGTTCAAAACTTTTTTTCATAAAACATTTGAGGTTAATTTATTATTACTTTCTTTTATTTCAATTTTATTATTATTCTTTCTTTCAATGTTGTTACATTTTATGTAATTATTGTGTGTAATTAATGTGTTGATTTAATTGAAGTAAATTAATGAAAATATAAGATATAATTTTTGAATTTTGTTTTGTTTACAAACTATTAAGATGTCAAATGGGCCCAAAAATGGACATGGTCCTTTGTCAAAAAAAAAAAAAAAAAACAATAAATTCATTCAAAGTGATCATTTCTAGTTCATATTTCTGTCTCGCTCCTTCTTACAAGTAATTGCATAAGGTGAGAACGAGATGTATGAGGAGAAAAGTTTTCTAACTTCGGGAGCTCTTAACATGATAAGCCGCAGCGCCGCTGGATTATCAGCTAGTCTACATAAAATCTCTATAAAATTAATAAAGATTATTTTTGTTCTGCAACTCAAAAGGACATCTATGACAATTATATTATCTAGTAGAAATGTTCAGTGTATTAATTTTTCAGTAACATGCTTATTAATTAATTCCTATACAAAATACAACAATAGCGAGTAATAATAGGAAGAGCAATAAGTGTATCAATTGTTTTGTTAGTAAGTAATTCTCGAGGCAGTTCAGCTACTGTTTGCTACGAGTGACGCGTAGCCGCCGGCTACAATAACATGCTACGGGAGACACGTAGCGCTCTCGTGCGATATTGTCAAATAAATACATTTATAATGGGTTTTGTTTTTTATTTTATTACTAGCTGTTGACCACAGATTCGTATCCGAGTAATTAATATAATGCCTTAATATAAAGGTAACTTCTCGTTTCATTCCTAGAGAATCAAAACACTAAGACGAATCATAGAAGAAGGCGAAGCAATTTTACAAATGGTGAACTTAGGACTTAATAAAAATTAGGAAGCTCCTGGTTGAAGGCTTATGAAGGAGAAACATTTTGTTCAGCTGTATATGTCTTCCGTATAATAATAAACACAGTCATTAGCCAATTACTTCCGTTAACTTCTTCACTTCATTTTCTAATCATATATAATACCTAGATTTATAATCCATATACTTACACATAAATAAATAATATAATATACAAAACACAATAAGCAGAATAGAATATAAAGGGTGCAGACAGAATAGCGGCGTCTTTCCTCTCTGTATTGAACGTTTCAATAGGAAATAAAAATATCGTTTCAATGGCGACGATGAGTTCTACACTCGGATATGTAAATGGAGATATGTCGAAGGATTTATTTTTTAAATGTCATGTCAACGTAGCCCAGGTCTGGTCAACACGTTGCCCGCCATGTGAAATTATGCGAATTATAGGTAAAAGCCGGATAGTTGCCACACTTTTTGAAAAAGCTCTTTTATTAAAAATGTATACCACTACATTACTTAATCAAAGTGTATTCTTAAACATAGTGTATTAATCTTCTAACTAAGCCTATTTATTCAAATATAAATATTATTCGTTTTGAGTAAATCCTGTTTTATGTCACCTTTAAAAAAGGGGATAGTTGCCTACTATGGCGGATATTAGCCTAACGGTAAAAATGGTTCGGGGGATACTTGCCTGTCTGTTTTTTTTTTCAAATAAAAACGAACTTGCATTCATTTAAGTAATCACTTTTTATTATTGAACACAATCTTACATTAAGTATTAATTAATATCAATAAAATTATAAAATTACAACAAAAATAGACTCCAAAATGGTAATTTAGCATCCAAAATAATAATTAAATATTACTATTTATTTTAAAGACAGAACAACAAACAAAATAAGAATTAACTTTGGCATAGCATCTATTAAATAAGTATTCAGTCCTAATTACTTACTGAGATCCTTTATTAAGTACTAAATACTAAGAGAAGTTAAATTATTACAGAATCAACACTTAAAAATACTAAGGTTTTAAAATTTTAAATTTGAACACGTATTTTTTTTTAGTAAATATTAGTATTTATCTTAAATATTCAAAATCATTGTGGGAATAACTTTGGCATTACCATTGATTATCACCAGAAGCCAAGGTTTTCAACTTGCCACATCTCATGCAATGGTTTTTGAATGTCGTACAAGTTTCATGCAACCACATTCGACACATCTCACATTGGATCCAATCTGATTTTGATTTAGTTAAATTATAATTTTCAAAACATTCTGCACAATAATTATCAACTTTAACTTCTTTGTTGGTATTTTCTTGTTTTGAATTTGCATTTTTTATTTTTAATATATTTTCGGTGTCTCTAATAGATGTTTTGTTTTTTTTGCCTTTGATTGGTAGCCCTTTAGTTGCTTTTCCTTTAGATGTTTTTGAATTTATAACATTTTCTTCATTTTCACTATTAGAACTGTAAATACAATTTTTTCTTTTCCTTGAAGCCCTTCCTTTAGTCAGTTCAATAAAATCGTATGTGCTATCTGATTCTGATTCACTGCTGGTAACATCTCTATATTGTTTTGATTTTTTATTTTTTTGTGGTCGCTCTCTTTTCTTCGTAATCTTTTCTTTGCTACCAACTGGATTGGTTTTTGTTTCTTCCATTTGTTTCATTATGATTGTTTTCTTTACTCTCTCAGTTTTATTCTTCTTCTCGATTATTTTATCATTCGAGTTTAAAACTTCGGCTGATTGTTTAGCCCTTTTAGACATACTCAGCGGAATTTTTGGTATAGGAGATGATTGATGTAAAAATTTCGACGGTGTTTCTTTTTGTAGATCCTTGTTCTGTGACTCATTTAAAGATATCAGCGATGGCAATGATAGTTCAGTATTATCTAAAATATAATTTTCAATTTCGCCATCTTCAAGGGCTAAACATTCATGAGAAAGAGCCAAAAGACTCAAGGACGGCCTAGGTGGCGTGCAACTTTGGTTCACGCTATTCTGCTCAGCTTCATTTACAATCGTTTCTGGATTATTTTTATCACAGTAGCTTGGGACTTGATCGCCTAGTAGAGTCACTTCATTCTGTCGACTTAGTACATTACCGCGGTCATATTCAGATTCCTGAATGCGCACACGTAACGCAAGTTCTCCAGAAGCACCTAGTACTTGATCGTTTATAGTTTCAGACTCTTGTTCCTGCGTAAGCTCCCCTAATGCAATATCTGATATAGCAAATTCAGCATCAGACAGTGCATTTGGATTGACTGGATAGATTCCGCTGCCGCGAAAACCACTTATTGCATTAGCAGATGTAGTTGCTCGAATCCAAGCCCTTGCTATCAGTTGACCAGAATTGTACCGGTTCAGTTTTTTTTGTGGATTGGTGCGAATAAAATTGTTTGTCTCCGCATAATAGTATTTTTTAAAGGGTCCGAATACAGATACGTCTAAAGGTTGTAAAGCAGAAGTAGTATGACTAGGTAAACAAAGCAGTATCACATCATTGTCACGAGCAGTTTCCAGCATGTTGACAGCACTAGAATGTGATGAATAACCATCTAAAATTAGTAATACCTTTCCGGGAGGCTTGCGTGGTATAAAATGTTCAGTCAACCACTTGTAAAAAAGTTCAGAGGAAATATATGCCGATTTCTTTTGCATATAAACTTTGGACCCAGGAGGAAGTCCTTCTTCAAATTCTGGCTTTTTATTTACCCCCTTGATAATCAAAACAGGTGGGAGAAAATTGCCGATAGCGTTGCAACAAGCAACAACGGTAATTGTTTCGCCTTTTTCACCGGAAGTAAGTGATTTCACTGCTCTAGTACCTTTCTTGGCTAATACCTTGCCAGGTTTATTGTTGAGTTGGACACCGCTTTCATCCATATTGAAAATTCTGTCCGGCTTATCTAGCAAATCATTTTCAGTTAAGACGGTTATGAGAAGATCAAAAAATTTGGCTACTTCGACCCTGCTTAGACCCTTCGCTCTTTGAATTGACAAGCCCTCAGCTTGCCTCACAACTATTTCGGGATTTCTTTCAAGGAAACTTTTCAACCATTGCGGTCCAGCCATTTTAGTTTCATTATTAAAATTGTGCTTCAATCCTAGTTTTTCGGCAAACTGATAGGCTAATTGGCGAATTAGACTCCTTTCAGGAGGAAATCCTGCCTCTGCGAGCTTTAGATACTAGTCTTATGAGATACTAGTCTTTTTTCATTTTCAAAGCCAAGGACAGGGTATTTTCCTAGAAGTGTTAAAAATACAATTAGATAAGTAGGTAGGTATGTAATTAGCTTATTTTTTTATAATAAATCCTTTACTTACCTTGTGTTACCAGTAGTTGATTTCTCTGTTCGTACCGTCTTCTTAAGGTTCGAGAGGATATGCCATAAATCCGGGATATTTCGTTGATACTTTTTTGTTTTTTATTTAGATCTTCGAACGCAAGTGCTAAACTATCTTCTGTCCAGTTGATGTGGCGCGGCACCACACCTGGCTTTCGTTTATACTTGCGAGGCATTTTGCTGTTGAGAAATTATTTTATTTAAGATAAACTATAGTAAAACCCAATAAAAATATCACCAAGAAAAAAAGGTTAAACCAAATGAAAAAAATAACTAAGAAAAAAAATCTGTTTTTGCTCGTTAAAATGTATAGTTACGGATAGTTGCCCTAGGGCAACAATCCGCAAAAGACAGTAGGGCAACTATCCTTTTTGATACGGATACTTGCCCTTTTTATTTACGAAATAAATAAAAAATATTTAACAACAAAACGTAATAAACGGTGCAATTTAAACTCTAATGCATTCAAAGAAATAATTATTTTACTGAAACCGCGATTAGTTATAAAAATATTTAACGAAGATTACTTACCAATATAATTCTGACGCTCGTCAAAGTATCGCCGCGGAAGACTTTTACTCACATTGACAAAACACGTGCGCCTACTTCAACGGCTTACGCGGCATTGAGGCCTACGCGGGGGACGCTTTTAATTATGATCAAAAAGAAACAATGTCAACACGTTTAACATAGAGCATTTGAAACTGAGGCATGTATCCGTCCGAGGCAACTATCCGGCTTTTACCCTATGCGTAAGAGCATGTTTACCTGATGAGCTATCATTTTTTTTTTGTGGCTTGGCATGTGACAACACTCCGCCAGATGTAAAGCTAGAGTGGAAACAACTGCTGCTACAGAGAAATTTCTACAAGCAGCAGTCGCTTCCACTATGCCGGCTTAAAGAGACGAGCATGTACCATCCAGATCGACAGAGCCCACTCCTCTCGTTATATATTTGTAACATCAAGCGTCTTTGCAGATTGGCACTCTAACCATACGCTACAGAAGAAATCGATACGAAAGAGAAAAGCTTGTCTTCTAATTTTGTTAATAAAATATGCTTCTATTACGTTGAAAACTAATTGAAACAATAAAATAAACTAAAATTGTATATAAAAGTAAAATAAATAATAATAATATCTATTTTGAATATCTTCGGTAAAGTTTTTGAAAAGATTATCTATTCCAATATTTATTCTCTCATTGTACGTGGTATTCCGGATCAGCAGCACGGATTTGTTCGGAATCGGTCTACTGTCACTAATCTCGCAAGTTTCATTAATTTCACCACATCCAGCATGGATAAGCATAAGCAGGTTGATGTGATCTACACTGATTTTGAGAAAGCTTTCGACAGGGTAGATCACATCATCCTCCTTCGCAAGTTGTTCACCTTGGGAATTAGGGGTGATCTCTACAGGTGGATCAGCTCTTATATCAGTAGCAGATGTCAGGCTGTCTCGATTGGCAATTATGCGGCGAAATATGTTCCTATACCTTCGGGAGTCCCTCAAGGATCTCACCTCGGGACCCTCTTCTACATTGCTTATTTATATGACATCTACTCCGTTATCGATAGCTCTCAATTTCTTATGTACGCCGATGACACTAAAATATTTATTGAAATCAATGACATCAATGACTGTGCTAAGCTCCAAAATGACCTTGACTCTCTCGCTAATTATTACCACCTGAACAGAATTAATATTAACGTCTCTAAATGTGCACATATCACTTTCACCCGCAAACGTGACATAATCCAGTATGATTACAGTATCCAGGGCTGTTCCATACCTCGAGTTAATGTTATTCGCGATCTTGGGGTCACTTTAGACTCCAAGTTGCTCTTCGACCAACACATCGATGCAATAACAACAAAGGCGTACAGAAATCTGGGCTTTGTAAATCGAGTTTGTGAACCCTTTACTGATTTGCATTGTTTAAAGATAGTTTACTTTGCCTACGTGCGCAGTATCTTGGAGTATGCCAGTAGCGTTTGGTCACCGCGGTATGAAGTTTATAACGCTCGCATTGAGCGAATACAACATCGATTTATAAAATATCTAAACTTCAAGGCCAAGGTGTTCCCTGGCGGCTACTCTGAGGGTTGCATTCACCACCGCCTGCTACCCCTGAACATCCGTCGTCAAGCGCTTGACATGTTTCTTCTTCATGACATCGTCAATGCCAGACTCGATTGTGACCTTGTCAATATGCTGTCACTGGATGCGCGTCCACGTCGGCGTCGCACTAGGGTTACTAACTTTTCTCTTTTTGCTGTACCATTTTTTCGTTCCAATTATGCTATTAACTCCACCATCCCTCGAATCGTCAGACTCTTCAATGATAAATTTAATAATCTCGATCCTTTTTCTGCTTCCAAGCAGATGTTTAAGAAATCGGTTCTTTTGCTTTGTGTTTCCTCTTTCTGTGCGGATGATTAATTCTTGTCACACACACACACACACACACACACACACACACACACACACACACACACACACACACACACACACACACATATATATATATATTTACTTTTTGATTTTGTATATACATAGTACTTAATTATTTTATTTTATATTTTTTTAAACTGTTTTCCTTTTTATGTGTAATTGCGATGTTAGTGGATATTTGAAATCAATTTGGCTTTTCTTTTTGTAATTTTTTTTGTTATTTTTTTATAATTCACGCTGTGATTTCTGCTAATAAATAAATAAATAATAAAAAAATAAATTAGCTTTGATTTAAATAAAAATTATTTTTGTATTAATTATTGTAGTAACGTGTATTTTTATGTAAATGTCAGTATTAAAAAACATCTTGTTTATTATTTTTATGATAAACAAGGATATTATGTTTATGCCAAAGTGTAGTCGTAAGATAAATTGTCTGAAATGTATTATCATGTAAGTCTATCGTCTTGTGAGATGTGAGACATTCTATTATATGAGGCGGGTAAAGGGGAATCATATTTGCGTCATTTTATTCAGTTTTCTTTTCATATTTATCTTTTTTCTATTATATTTTATACGTGTTTGTTTTATTGCTTTGTTTGCTATAATTGGGAAATCAATAAATATTACAATAATAAAGTTTCAAGGTTACAAGATTGATAATAACTTTTTACTTATACAAAATTCAATACTGAATTCAAATCTTTACGGCCCAATTAGGAATAGTGATGGGCAATCGTTCTAAAAAATTACAATCGAATTGTTCGAATTGATAATCGAATATTCATTCATCATTCGAAATCGAATGATTACCGTATCATTTTTAAATAATTTGTGTATGCTATCACGGGTAAATTATACCTAAGTACATAACCTACATTGTGATTCTGTGATTGTTAGAATACATCCTTTATTTTTACAATCCTAGGTATTAATATATTAGTTAAAATGGACAGAATCATTTGGGAAGGAAAAAAATCGTATAAACGAAATATTAAAACTTGACAATCGAATATTTCGAATATTACCCGGTTCGTATGAATCATTCAGATTCGCTCATCACTAATTAGGAAAATATAAGATATTGTTAGGCCATTTTTTATGTAGTTAAAACTCTTCAATATATCAATGATATACATATTATATGTATACAGTATGAGTGTGTCTACTGATTTTAAACATAAAACAGCAACTTAAAAGCTGCAATAACAATAAGTTACAGCTTAAATCTTCTTTACATAAATCTACATTTGGCTTCAAAACATCGTGGAAATTATTCTCTAAAACTTTGAAGTATACAATAGCGTTTAGTTTATTATTATTTTTTAAATATATCCTTAAGCCGGCATAGTGGATACGACTTACTCTTAACAAAAAAACATTTTAAGAAACCAATCGAACTTGTTAAAGAATAAAAATATTTAAAGTGTAACACCTGAAAGTTATAGTCACGTTTTGGGATTAGTGTGAAAGTAGCCTGGTATAACGAGAGGAGTGGAGTGTGTTCTGTCAACGTGGATGATGTATAGCGGAGGCGACTGATAGATGTAGAAATTTCTCTATAGAAGCAGTTGTTTCCGTTCATAGACCGCACTCTAGCATGGGTGGAGCGTTGTCATAATACCGAGCTACTTTAAAAGAATAAGAAGAAAAATGTGTGTAGAGACCGTGTCGTATAGTGTAAAGGGGATCATGGTGTAGTGCTCGCCTTGCGTCGCTCGTTCCCTCTCTTCCCAACTTTTGTATTTTCCATTATCGCTTTATAGCCTCTTATTTTCATAAATATGGCGGCTTATGAAGTCCTTTTTCTGTCTTCCTCTGGTGATTTACAAAGTGGTTTCATGTTTATTCACTTTATCATTGTGAACCTTATAATAGATTCTTTTGTTTATATCTTTTGAAACGTATTATTTGTTTTGTTTTAAATATTTCATGCCGTGCACACTATTTTGGGCTACAGTACAGCTAACACTTAAAATTTATATTTAGTAACATGTTTGCAGTGCCAGATTTAAGCATAGGCAACATAGGCAGTTGCCTAAGGGCCGCCACCACACCACAAAAAAAAGAATAATAAAAATCGATAAAGGCTCAGTAGAAACAAAAAAATACTGAGTTTTGTTTTAAATTTGGTGTTAGCCAAGTTATTTAGTTGCTCTCTTCTTTACCTCGACCTTAATAGAAACTTTCAACAGTTACCCACAAACGATTTGAGGGCCTCTACAAATTGCTCTGCCTATAGGCCGCCGAAGTCTAAATCCGGCGCTGCATGTTTGTACTGTAGCCCGTATGAGTGCCTTAAAAATAAATAAATAAATAAATAATGCGTAACCCGGGTATAACGAGAGGAGTGTGCATAGCCTACTTATGCAGCCTCCTCAAGCCGGCATGGTGGAGACGACTGCTGCCTGTAGAAATTTATAATTAGATCATTATCTAGTTGTAATAATAATAATAATAATAAGAATAATAAACGAACATTATTTATTCCATAATATAGCAATTGCGTGAATTATGCCATTATTTATTTAAAAAAATGTCGTAGAAAATATCAAAAAATAATTGCTTATTTTAAACGATTTTATTAAACGACTGATTTGATGAAAATATTATTAAAAAATAATTTTAATAAACTTACAATAACGTTTTGGTATTGGCAGTGTAACAAATGGTAAATGGATTGATTGCTATCTGCACACCTTGGATAAATTGCAAAGAGCGAATTTTCTGCCAAATTTTTCTTTGGGTGGTATAAACAATGCTTTCAGTGCAGAAAAAATAATAATTAATATTAATTATATGCATTTATTTAATATTGCCATATTAATATTATGTACTTATCTAATAGCATAAAATATACTCGTATATAATCGTTCAGAGGATCATGTTAGTTGAAATTCAGATTAACGCCATCTAGTACCCAACGTGTCTACTAATTAAATGATAAAATTATAGCGCCATCTAGTGATTTAGTAATTAACTATCAGAATTGCGTCATATTAAAAAAAACTTTGTACTTTAACATAGTTCCTAAGACTGATGGTAGATGGCGTTGCACATGATAATATAATAAAAGTATTGAAACAATAACTACATTTTTACATTTCATTTTTAATAGAGATAAAAATTAAATTGTTTTCTATATTAATAAGTACTTTTGAAGTAGAATGAAAAATAAATATTATTATGATTACAACTGTACAGAAACGACTCCTTCAGTAATCCTGCACAAATTATGTCCCATCTTTAGACGGAAATAACCGCTTTCACCCCAGTCAGATCCCCAACTGTTTTTGATTATCCAATATTGTTCATTACCTAAAACGTTTAACAATCAGTTAATAATAATAAATACAATAGCTAACTGGACTGCTGAAGTCGCAAGCTGCTAGTGTGTCAACCGAGAGCCGGACCAAGAAACGTAGACCGCCCACCCGCACGATGATGTAGAAGGAAATGGATGCTCATAGTGGGAGTGATCGCCTGGAGTGCAAACAAGAGGGCCTAGTCCAACAGTGGATTGAGAAGATGAGCTGACCTCGTGGACAGCGCTCGTAAATATAAAATCTGATCCACGTAATAAAGAATGTCTTATTTCATTTTATAAATATATAAAAATTACCTTCCTGTCCATAACCGACGAGAAGAACAGCGTGATCAATTCTACCATTCCCACATTCTTTTATGATACCACCACTATACCTCTGTCGTATACCTCCGGAGTTAACACCTAAAAATAAAAATGACATAAATGAATAAAAAAATAAACGATTGTTGTCGCACATAGCGCATTTCGTTAGATTGTCCATTAACTCAAAATGTAACTAATAAAACGAAGACGGGGCCGACAACTAGGTTAAATCAAATCAGATTAAATGCGAGCAACAAGAAGTTGTCTATTAATAAGTAAGGAACGCACGTGTTACTCTACCAATATCAAAACGTTATTGCATGCATAGAGATATGTCCTAGAGGTGCAATACATCTGACATTAAAAAAGCGTCGGCTGCTTCAAACGATTTGACAATGTTGCCGTCTAGTCAAATACTAACTGATAGAGAACTTAAGCGTGGCTGTGGCCATCTTTTCTCTCGCACCACATTGGGAGCGTTATTGCACATCTAGTTGTATATATTAATGATTTCATGTTTTTTTTTATTATTAGCTTTTTATGATTTTCATGCAATATATCGCGCGCCGTGTAGTCGCGACACCAGTCGTATATCAATCGTCGAATTCATATTGCTTGTTTTTGATATTTCAACGTTTAGATGTTTTGTGTTTTTTTTTAATTAATATTTGTACCGGATTCGTATGATGTATACAACTTCGGGTTCACGGGGTTGGTTTATGGTTGGTTGGTTTACGAGTGGTATTGTTGACTTACCAACGCTCAGGGGTCCATATTGTGCAAGTGCAGCCATCATATCAGACTCTTTGGCGAATGATAATGAAGAGCATTTAGAAACACGAGTAACGGCTTTACTGCTGTTAAACGCACATGCTTGCACCTTGCCTACGTAAGGATAATCAGCATCCGTTTGAACACCACCCATTAGATAACTAAAATAAGGGTTTCAATTTAAATACACCGTCCCTACAGCTGATTGATCTGATTGAGTCAACAGAAATAGCAGGTCGGGTTACACTTGAAGGTGGTGGAACTACCCTTGGACTCCTAGTTAGATACCATCTTCAGTCTGTCAACCAATCTTTAAGAAACAACTATTTTGATCACCATATTTGACTTGTGAAGATTGACTTTGGAGAAATTGAAACAAGCTCCCTTTCCCACTTGGCAATCCATGTACATACATCTACCGAAGAACGTTCAACGCGTATTTTTGCATAAAATATTTCAGTTACTTGAGTTGAAAATACCTGAATGCTCTTGTCATCCATCCGCCACTACAAGCCTTATCTTCTTTGTCGCAATCGACAATTTGTTGTGGTGAAAATGATATCAACTCATTAGTTTTCAAGGCGTATTGACCTTCGATTGCACCTGAAATATTGAACCATGAACCGATTACCTTTCTCCGGACCCGAAACTTCCAGTGTCTGACCGGCAGTCGCTCGGATATAGTTCTCACTGATCCAGAGAATAACTCCAGGATGTTTATCTAATTGTACTAACTGTCTTTATACAACCCAATGTATCTATATGTCTATCGGCCTGTCAAAATACTTACATAACCAGACCTATAGAAAAATTACTAAATGACTATACATATAAAGGTTTTTCTTTCCAAAAGTGTCCTGACAATAGATAAGTACGTAAAGGTTGATGACAGATGACCTGATAAAGGTCGCTTCAATGTCTAGCAGTGGACTTCAATGATGAGCTATTTTCTGATGAATTGGTATAATAAATTACCGATAGAGCTGAATGCATAACAGGAACCACAGGAACCCTGATTTTTTACATGTGTTACCATATTTCTTTGTCTATAATCCAGACTAGCTGGTGGTGAACCAGAAGGAGAATATTCTTGTGAACCGCATGCACTAGTTAAATCGTCCTTTACTGCGCAACCGCAGAGGCTTCGAAATTCTTCCTCGGTGTAATCAAATAAGGAGTTGATGCCTAAAAATAAAGAACATTAGATTAGTAGGATGACGCTCGTGGCTCAATTGAAACCGATCTGAAACCTAACTAGTGACAGGGCCACGTTTTAGGAATACTTTAGAAATAGCCAGGTATAACGAAAGACAGAATGTTGTCAATTTGGATAATGTATACTGCACTTATGTTCCGCATTTTAGTTTAATATTAGATGGAGTAAGTAAGAAATTCTTATTCCTTATTATCTATCAATATGTTCGCTACAATTTTTTCAAAAGAATTTGTCTGAAAACTGATGTAAGGCCACATAAAATACAGATTACATAAAATATAGAATAAAAAAAATATATGTTTTTTAAAATATAAATTTACCACATAATTAATAAAAATTATAAATAATAATTCTTCCGCATTGTTTAAATCGTAAAATACTTTCTTCGGCCGCGTCACAGAACACGAGGTAATTGTGAAAAGACACAACGCAAATACTATGATAGATTGCATTTTGACTGCGAATGAACAACATGGATATACCTCATCTATTTATATGAAAGGAAAATCATAAAAAAGATATGAAAATAATAAATTCCATAAATAGTTAAAGAAAAATAAAATAAATTTAGAAATGTAAACTTTTTGATAATTATTACATAAAGTATTATTTGTTAACCTAGGCATATCATTAGGCCGGTATAGCGGGGGCGATTGCTTCCTGCACACTTTTATTTATGGTAACAGGCAAAGTTAATCAGGTATAGTCGAAATGTGTTATTAACATACTCTAGAGGTATTTCTTTTATCAATTAAAAAAACTATTTAAAAATTTATGTTTATGGCGTTTGTAATATTTAGGTTAATTTTTATTATGACAATAAAGTGCAGTTCATTAACATTTATTTTATGTTTTTTTTTTGTCATTCTGTTTTATATAAATAGATGTTCACATTTACATATCGGTTACACTTAATATTCGCGAACAAAATGCATTATTCCATTGCATTTCTGTTTTGTGTTTTCACAAGCTCTTCGAGTTATACAACACGACCGGAGAAAGTAACTTACGATTTAAATAATTCCGATGAATTGTTTAAGGAATTCGTTCGGGAATACAATAAAAGTTATAATGACGTAGAATACAAAATGAGATTTGGCATTTTCAAGGAATCGCTTATGCGTTTCAATAAAATGAACGTTGAGGAACATATGACAGTTTTTGGTAAGTATAATGTAGCATTATTTCTCTACCCTTGATAAAAAGTATCTATATATGTAAATATACAGTATGTATAGCAAAAAAATTGAATTAATTGAATTATGAATTGTACATCTCAATATCACATAGCCCAGAAACTCGTAACGTACTTATGCCTTCACCCTGAAATGGAATCTAGTACTCAATGTAACAGACTGGTGTGATACGACTGTGAAGAACGATCTGCTTCTCTCTTTACATACATCTCTTCACCATTGCCATCCACTTTTGCACAGGACTGTTTAAGTAAGCAGTATCCAGCCATGGGGCTAAGCTCAACAGATTCTGACGGATTTGACTCCAGTCAAAGATATTGTACAACCAAGATGCAATAACCCAGAGGTGTCAAACTCAATTTTGCAGAGGGCCATATATTAAATTTAGAATGTGTAGGCGGGCCAGATTCAAATAAAAAAAAATGTACTGAATTATTATAACATTTTATTTAGTCTAAAAGCTCTAAAAAGATGGTTCTTCTTTCTGTGACACATTGCCGTATCTTTGACGTGACTGCAATAACCGATACTAATGATAATAGACCAATCTGAAACGTCACGCCGCACTATCAAGGCTGACGAAAGAATATAATGAGCTTGGTGTGGATATGTTCGGCGACTCGCTTGGCATATTTAGGTCTAAGGTGGTCGCTGGTTCTACCTCCTGTTGACTCTTATCTGATTCTATCTGACACTGATTTTAATCTTTAACTTTATTTTTAATTTTTAATTTTATTTTGACTTTGATTTTAATAATGGTTTTAGGTTTGATTTTAATTCTAATTTAGATTTTAATTTTAATTCTGATTTTAATTTTAATTTTGACTTGTAATTTTGATTTTAATTTAGACTTTAATTCTGATTTTGATTTTATTTTATTAATTAATTAATTTTTTTTTTTTTGTTTATTGTGTAAGATGTGGCACCTAAAGGTGGATCATTCGCCATAGGATTGGTCTGGTTAACAGAAGCATGATATAATGATTCCCACCACTGGTCGCCCTTAAAATATAAAAATATAAAAAATATAGACTGATGTACTTAAATTGTAGGTATAAACAAGTTTGCTGATTACACTGCTGATGAACTACGTGCACATCTGGGTTGTGTAAAAAGCGTTAGTGTTAAGGACAAATGTAAAAGAGTTAAATACAAAGCAACTGGAACGCCGCCACCAAGTTTGGATTATAGAGAGAAAAATTTAGTAACAAATGTGAAGGATCAGGGTAGTTGCGGTTCCTGTTATGCGTTTGGAGCAATAGGTAAATATAATTGAACCTGATATTAATCTAGAAACATGTTAAGTGCAACATCCATATTCATCTAGATCACGAACCTTTAATTCAGCTTTAATAACCTTAATATTTCAGGCACAGTCGAAGCTCAGTATGCGAATAAAACGAATCAATTGGTGTCATTATCGCCTCAACAAATTGTTGATTGCGATAAATCAAATACTGGGTGCCATGGCGGTTGGCCAACTTTCGCATTTACGTAAGTTACTTCTCTTTGATTTTGAATATCAGCGGAAGTATATCTTTCTAGCTTAGATTGGCAATTAGCCTATTAGCCCGATACCCGGCACGCTTTTGGGGACGTGGGATACCTAAAATGCGAAATTAGGGGACTTCGTCGGACATATCGTAGACGGACTATTGTAGTTATTTTTTGTTTGTGTTATCTAATTTATAAAAATTATTTATTTTAGGTATTTAATGGACGGAATACTAAAAGAAAATGATTATCCTTATGCTGATTCTGAACAGGCTTGTGCATTCGATAGCAGCAAGGTAGTTACTCGTGTATCTAAATGCTTTACATATGTAATGACTCGGGAAGAATACATGATGAACGCTCTAGCGGAATTTGGACCTCTCAATTTAGGTAGGTGTGTATGTCATAAGAGTGCTTTATGCAGACATTGCCTATAGACATTTCACTGTGCATTGTCAACAGTCCAAACATGCACATTCGTCATCTGAACTCATGGACCGTACTCTTAACACCAGGCATGTAATGCTGGATTATTAATAAATTGATGACATATATATTTTTAAAAGGAGAAATGTTTGGACGTTTGTCTTCTACATGTGACATTCTATGTATACAAGGATTCTGGATTTTAGTATCTGATCAACCCTTAATATAAACTATATAATGTAGAAGATATCTAGTGTGTAAATCAATAATAAAATACTGTTGTTTAAGCTGTGGACGCGGACCCATTTTTTCATTATACAGGTGGGATTCTTCAATACTGTCGTAAGAAAGACATTAATCATTCTGTTCTTCTTGTTGGTTATGGAAAGGAAGGTAAATAATTTTCATAAGTTTATTTATTTGAGATGACTTACCATTGTTCCATTGGCAGACTTACGAGGATAAGTTTAGTCAGCCTGTCATAGTGGGGTAGTACCACTCGTGAAGTGACCTAGTCGCGTTTCGAAATCAGCTCGGAACCAGCTATAACGAGGAGAATTTGCTGGGTCGACCTAGAATTTCGCGCTGGGACCTTGGTATCAACTGGAAGGCGGGAAAATGTTAGAACATTTACTATAAAATAATAAGAGTACAGTAAATCCTTGTTAAATGTTTCAGGTGATGTACCATATTGGATAATCAAGAACAGCTGGGGAACAAAATGGGGTGATAATGGTTATATTCGCGTTCAGATGGGCGAAAGGTTGTGCCACGTCGGAGACTATGTTTTTGCTGCTTTTGTCTAGTTAATAAAGAATATTAACAAATAATAGATGGATTTTCATTGATTTAAATTAAGGTCTTTGCGAGGCAACAATCAGTTTAGTTCAATAAGTAACAAATAAACTGATGGGCTTTGTCAATTTACACAATACATTAGGAGTGGTCACAAAAGACATAAGGTACCAGCACTATAATATACGTCATTCAATAGTACTTATGTACTTTTCTCCATTATATCTAATTGACTCCAAAACAACGCACATGAAAGCAGATAGAACAAACAAATAGCTTTATTTTCTAATTAAATCGCTAACAATTTGTAACAATACGTGGAGCGTTTATCTGCTGACGTTACCAACTTTTTAATAGACAACCGTCGGGTTCGCACACGGGCTCGCCGCACAAAACACACAACAATCTCATTTGACAATTTGTGAGCAATACTTCCATTGTCATCGCGCTTTATTCAACTCCAATAATAGACGGAAAATTGTCATTCCAATTGTGACCGTGTCATTGTTGAACTAATGACAGTATTCAGCGATCCGGCAGTTCTAATCGGGAGTCGGTCTCGCGTTGCAGATCAAACGAGCGGTTTGGACAATATAAACATGTAATTGTATACATATTAAACGATGTCTTTAGAACAGAAGAATCAGAAATCTTCTACCTCCTATCACATAAAGAGACCTATGAACGCATTCATGGTGTGGTCTAGACTACAAAGGAAGAAGATCTCAATACTAAATCCGAAGCTACATAATTCTGAAATATCAAAACGACTCGGTTTGGAATGGAAGAGTTTGGACGAAGAGGAGAAGAGGCCGTTCATTGACGAGGCTAAAAGGTTAAGGATAAAACACATGCAAGACTATCCTGATTATAAATATAGACCCAGAAGAAAGACTAGGGGTGACATAAGCATGTTCGTTAATCCGCCGATTTATGCGCGTGATCAGATTGAGGCGGAAAGGCCGGACGTATACCAAGTTTCAGCAGTATCGTGTCCTGATATGTATAGCAATCTTATTGCATATAGTGTACCTCAATCGAATTATGTGCCGACTTTCAAGGAGGACGTGTTCAGAGACACGAGACCATTGCCGTCGATCGAGAGCATAGCGCCGAGACCATTCGCTCTGGTCAATCAGCAGCTGATGATGAAGGCATTTCAAGATCTACACTATGTGCCGCATCCGAGTGAGGTGGCGAGGGTTTCGTATTATCCTTTTGGAGTGCAATAAGTGTTGTTTTGTTTGCCATAAAATTTAGTCATGTAACTGTAGTTTAGGTAAGTGAAATGTGATTGTTGAAAATAAAAGAAATATTATTTTGTTGATCCTAATATTTTATGTTTTACTTACATCATTATCTTGATTCTTGACGGCTCCTGTAGCGCAGTGGTTGTGGCGCTAGTCTGTGCACGTGTCCCAGGTTTGACATCATTTAAAAAAAATACTATACTAGTTCTGGGTCTGGGTGTAATTATTTTTTATTATGTTAACAATTATTAATATTATCTATAAACAAACGTACAAGAAAACACTAAAGAATAAGATGGTGTTAAAAACCAAAATGATTGAAAAGTATTTCCCTGTTATTTACATGAGTAGCTAATGGAGATGTCAAATGATACAGCAACTATAGGTATTCTGATTGATAGCGTCTCGTGTAATTGATTTAGATGTTTTTGACACTTTTAAGATTACAGAAACCCACTTTCGAAGAAAACAATTTAAAAAATATTATCCTTTTTTTTTAGAATATTTTTCTTTTTTTTTCAAGTTAGTGATGGCTCCCATGATTCACTTTACATCAATATTTTTGTACCACATCTGACTATGGTCTAACAAGAGATAGACGGTGCAAGAGATAGAATGTATTTTTTTAAATTGTAGCTCGGCATGTGACAACACTCCGTCTGATGTAAAGCTAGAGTGCGGTCCACAAATTGAAACAATTGCTACTACAGAGAAAACTGTGCGGGAAGCAGTCGCCTCCACTATGCCGGCTTGAGGAGACGAACATGTACCATCTATATTGACAGTGCACACTCCAGTCGATATACCTGGCCACTTTCAAACTATTCCCGAAACGCGACAACTTCACGAGTGTTACATTCGAAAGTGGTGGTCCTACCCCAGGACGGCAGACTGGACCAATAACCATCATCAGTCTGCATACCACTCTATTTTTATGTTATGTTCACTGGTCGACCAGGGCTAAGTATGAGTTTACATTTACGCCGTCACGGTGTAAAGTGAGAATTCTCTACCAACCAACAAATATTGTTTTGGGCGCTAAGGTTGAAAAATTACAAATGAAGCGATCCTATTGGCGGAGAGATTTCACCTTACGCCATGCAAGGGTAAATTTAAACTCATACACTAGGCCTAGTCGTAAAAAATTTTTTTTTATTGTGTGAAAAACAATTGCTATCGATTTAATTTTATTTATTTCTTTTTTAAATTTAATAAGTGGGATGAGTTTGTACCTATTTTGAAGTTCATTATGTTCTTTGGTTATTTTTTTAAAGTACCGCGATGATGACAGCAGTCGCCTCCGCTATGCCGGCTTGAGGAGAAGAATTTGCGCCGTTTAGGTTGACACAGTGCAGAGGGGTTATATTAATGTATTATTAACTCTGTATCATTCTTGATGTTCTTTAACAGTGTAATAATTTATTTATAATTGAGAAAAGCCAATTATTAAACATTTAAATTAATTAAAGTAACCTTACAAACATAGTAATTACTCTTTACTTGAAAATAGCTATATTGATTAAATAATAATTGTTGATAGCGATTGTACTTCAATACATTCTGTTTTGTATATCTAAACTGAGAAAATGAAGCACTAGCAAAGTACCAATTTACTTGGTAATTCTTGGCTGTATACAACTAAGACTTAATCAAAACGTTCAATACAGTTTTGTCAATATTAAACAAGCAACGTACGTTAGCAAAGTTGACTTGTTTAATTTTAACAACAAACTTTGCAGGCTCTCCGTTATTTTTTCAGTGTACCGTCCTGCTTGGTACTATTGAGAAATAATTATTTACAGACAGCGGTTACCTCCCCTATGCTGGCTCAGCAAGATATATTCCTGGTTATATCCTGGACAATTTTGATGCTTTATAAAGAGTTTTAAGTTAACAGAAGTGCCTTTTCAGGTTTAAACAATAGTTTTCCATTAGACATACTGAAGTCATTGTTAAAGAAGTAGGTTTATTGTTGATGAGATGTAGTTAGGGGCAACTTTTCAGTGCAACTAGGAGTAGTTACTATTTTCTTATAGTAGCTCGACACGTTTTCAGACTCCGCTTGATGTTAAACTATTTTGTCCATGAAATTTAATGAAATTAAATTTATTTATTATTTAAGTGCTCTGTCTCTCGACATGCAAAATTAGAATCAAATTATTAAGAGCGGCCGTGGTCTAGCGGTAAGACGCGTGAACTCACGATCAATGAGTCCCGTGTTCGAACCTCGCTAAATTCTGACCGGTACCAATGTAACTTTGTTATATGTACTTTGGTCGTTCAGTGCCTATAGGCACTATTAAAGAGTGGTAGGCAAACTGATGATGGTTATTTGTCCAGTCTGCCGTCCTGGGGCAGTACCACCACTTTCGAATGTAACACCCGTGAAGTGACCTTGTCGCGTTTCGGGAATAGTTTGAAAGTAGCCAGACAGAACGAGAGGAGTGTGCACTGTTAATCTGGATGGTTTATGCTCGTCTCTTCAAGCCGGCATAGTGGAGGTGACTGCTGCCTGTAGAGATTTCTCTGTAGTAACAGTTGTTTCCATTCATGGACCGCACTCTAGCTTTACATAAGGCGAAGTGTTGTCACATGCCGCGCTACAATAAAAAAACATAAGCAAGGCGAATAGTGCCTATAGGCACTGAGCGACTAAAGTACATATAACAAAGTTACATCGGTACCGGTCAGAATTAGCGAGGTCCGAACACGGGTTTCATCGCTCGTGAGTTCACGCGTCTCACCGCTAGACCACGGCCGCTTGTCGGGTGTAGTATGACGTATTTTAAATTTAATTTCGTTTAATTTGATAGGGATTTAATTATTAATATCACAAGTTGTCAATAACAGTAATTTATATGAAGCTATAGTGACGCTCGCATCATGTACAACCCAAAACATCTCTACAAGAGGAACGAACAATAACAGACAACTGTCTAACACGATCCTACTTTCAAGACTTTATGTATTAACGTTATAGAAAGATATCCTTTATAGGCGAAAGCTTACGAAGCATAATTGCTTGACAACTCAAAAGGAATATCTCAGTAGCAAAATGTAATATCAAAGCTTCGTTATGTAGTTGTGTATTTTTTAAACGTCATACTTGTTGAGATTTTATTTTGTAATTTAGACTTTTTTTAAAGACTAAATAAGGTTTAATTTCCTTCGAAATTTTAATGGCAGTTATGTCGTTTAGGTTTTAGAATAGACGTCATAATCGTCACACACGTCTTTCATGCATACAGTATGGCGGATAAATGATGAATTCTGCTCTAAAAACGTCGGGTTTTTTTCCCGTTTTTTTCTTCCATTTTTCCTTTTGCAATACTTTGTTTGGGAAATAGGACGGAGTTTATGGTTTTGTACTGAAATTATTGTACACGCTTTTTGTAATACCTACCTATATCTATATAAGAGATTTGAAAATATTTTTTTTTCATTAATTTTTAACGTACCTAGGTATTAAAATGAAAAGGAAAAAAAATAATGCGCTCACAGCGGCTTGGGCTGAGGTGGGAATTGAACTGACGTCTTTCTCTTTACCGGTGTGAAGTTAGCAGCCAATTTTCGGCAGCCAATATAATCCGGTCAAATTAAGAAGTTATTTTTTAAAATCAATTTCTTTTCTAAATAATTTAGTTTACGAATCCCAATCAATAAAAATCATATTAGAGCAGAGTTAGACGTCAGTAGAACGCAAAAAAAAAGAGTCCAGACATTTACTGCAATGAATACTGACCGTAATACGTAGTTCAATTCTACGTCATTTTCAAAGTTCACGCGTTACTGAAGTCAATTACGACTATTGGGTCGACATTCAGAATATACTGCCTATAACATACAAAAAAATAATCAGAGCATCATGACTCGTTTTTGAGAAAATTAACTTTAAAGATTTTGCGAGGAGCGAATTTCTCCACTTTCCTAAATCGATGACAAATTTTCAAAGAATAAAGTTACTGAAGTGCATAAGCTATATACCATTTTAAAGAACATGAAAAATGGAACAAGGTCACAAAGTAGCATCAGAGCATCACGACTAATTTTTGAGAAAATTAAATTTGAAAATTTTAATATGAGCGAGTCTTCTAACGACAGTTAATCGACGACAAATTTTCACAGAAGAAAGTTACTGAAGTACATAAGCTATATTCCATTTTAAAGTACATGAAAACAGCAACAAGGTCGCAAGGTATCATCAGAGCATCACGACTAATTTTTGAGAAAATTAAATTTGAATATTTTAATAAGAGATTTTTTTTTTTCACTTTAACCAATTGACGCCAGATTTTCACAGAAGGAAGTTACTGAAGTACATAAGCTATATACCATTTTAAAGTAGCTGAAAACAGCAACAAGGTCGCAAAGTATCATCAGAGCATCACGACTAATTTTTGAGAAAATTAAATTTGAAAATTTTAATATCAGCGAGTCTTCTAACGACTGTTAATCGACGACAAATTTTCACAAAAGAAAGTTACTGAAGTACATAAGCTATATACCATTTTAAAGCAAATGAAAACAGTAACAAGGTTACGAAGTAGCATCAGAGCATCACGACTAATTTTGAGAAAATTAAATTTGAAAATTTTAATATGAGCGAGTCATCTAACGACAGTTAATCGACGACAAAATTTCACAGAAGTAAGTTACTGAAGTCCATAAGCTATATACTATTTTAAAGCACATGAAAACAGCAACAAGGTCTCAAAGTATCATCAGAGCATCACGACTAATTTTTGAGAAAATTAAATTTGAATATTTTAATAAGAGATTTTTTTTTTCACTTTAAACAATTGACGCCATATTTTCAAAGAAGAAAGTTACTGAAGTACATAAGCTATAGACCATTTTAAAGTACATGAAAACAGTAACAAGGCCACAAAGTAGCACCAGAGCATCACGACTAATTTTTGAGAAAATTAAATTTGAATATTTTAATAAGAGCGAGTCTTCTAACGACAGTTAATCGACGACAAATTTTCACAGAAGAAAGTTACTGAAGTACATAAGCTATATACCATTTTAAAGCACATGAAAACAGTAACAAGGTTACTAAGTATCATCAGAGCATCACGACTAATTTTTGAGAAAATTAAATTTGAATATTTTAATAAGAGATTTTTTTTTTCACTTTAACCAATTGACGCCAGATTTTCACAGAAGGAAGTTACTGAAGTACATAAGCTATATACCATTTTAAAGTACCTGAAAACGGCAACAAGGTCGCAAAGTATCATCAGAGCATCAAGACTAATTTTTGAGAAAATTAAATTTGAAAATTTTAATAAGAGATTTTTTTTTCACTTTAACCAATTGACACCAGATTTTCACAGAAGGAAGTTACTGAAGTACATAAGCTATAGACCATTTTAAAGCACATGAAAACAGCAACAAGGTCGCAAGGTATCATCAGAGCATCACGACTAATTTTTGAGAAAATTAAATTTGAATATTTTAATAAGAGATTTTTTTCACTTTAACAAATTGACGCCATATTTTCAAAGAAGAAAGTTACTGAAGTACATAAGCTATAGACCATTTTAAAGTACATGAAAACAGTAACAAGGTCACAAAGTAGCACCAGAGCATCACGACTAATTTTTGAGAAAATTAAATTTGAAAATTTTAAAATGAGCGAGTCTTCTAACGACAGTTAATCGACGACAAATTTTCACAGAAGAAAATTACTGAAGTCCATAAGCTATATACTATTTTAAAGCACATGAAAACAGCAACAAGGTCGCAAGGTATCATCAGAGCATCACGACTAATTTTTGAGAAAATTAAATTTGAAAATTTTAATGAGATTTATTTTTCACTTTAACCAATTGACACCAGATTTTCACAGAAGGAAGTTACTGAAGTACATAAGCTATATACCATTTTAAAGTACATAAAAACAGTAACAAGGTAACAAAGTAGCATTAGAGCATCACGACTAATTTTTGAGAAAATTAAATTTGAAAATTTTAATATGAGCGAGTCTTCTAACGACAGTTAATCGACGACAAATTTTCACAGAAGAAAGTTACTGAAGTACATAAGCTATATTCCATTTTAAAGTACATGAAAATAGCAACAAGGTAGCAAGGTATCATCAGAGCATAACGACTAATTTTTGAGAAAATTAAATTTGAATATTTTAATAAGAGATTTTTTTTTTCACTTTAACCAATTGACGCCAGATTTTCACAGAAGGAAGTTACTGAAGTACATAAGCTATATACCATTTTAAAGTACCTGAAAACAGCCACAAGGTCACAAAGTATTATCAGAGCATCACGACTAATTTTTGAGAAAATTAAATTTGAAAATTTTAATATCAGCGAGTCTTCTAACGACTGTTAATCGACGACAAATTTTCACAAAAGAAAGTTACTGAAGTACATAAGCTATATACCATTTTAAAGCTCATGAAAACAGTAACAAGGTTACAAAGTAGCATCAGAGCATCACGACTAATTTTTGAGAAAATTAAATTTGAAAATTTTAATATGAGCGAGTCATCTAACGACAGTTAATCGACGACAAAATTTCACAGAAGTAAGTTACTGAAGTCCATAAGCTATATACTATTTAAAAGCACATGAAAACAGCAACAAGGTCGCAAAGTATCATCAGAGCATCACGACTAATTTTTGAGAAAATTAAATTTGAATATTTTAATAAGAGATTTTTTTTTTTAACTTTAAAAAATTGACGCCATATTTTCAAAGAAGAAAGTTACTGAAGTACATAAGCTATAGACCATTTTAAAGTACATGAAAACAGTAACAAGGTCACAAAGTAGCACCAGAGCATCACGACTAATTTTTGAGAAAATTAAATTTGAATATTTTAATAAGAGCGAGTCTTCTAACGACAGTTAATCGACGCCAAATTTTCACAGAAGAAAGTTACTGAAGTACATAAGTTATATACCATTTTAAAGCACATGCAAACAAAAACAAGGTTACTAAGTATCATCAGAGCATCACGACTAATTTTTGAGAAAATTAAATTTGAATATTATAATAAGAGATTTTTTTTCACTTTAACCAATTGACGCCAGATTTTCACAGAAGTAAGTTACTGAAGTACATAAGCTATACACCATTTTAAAGTACATGAAAACGGCAACAAGGTCGCAAAGTAACATCAGTGCATCACGAATAATTTTTGAGAAAATTAAATTTGAAAATTTTAATAAGAGATTTTTTTTTCACTTTAACCAATTGACACCAGATTTTCACAGAAGGAAGTTACTGAAGTACATAAGCTATAGACCATTTTAAAGTACATGAAAACAGTAACAAGGTCACAAAGTAGCACCAGAGCATCACGACTAATTTTTGAGAAAATTAAATTTGAATATTTTAATAAGAGATTTTTTTCACTTTAACCAATTGACGCCATATTTTCAAAGAAGAAAGTTACTGAAGTACATAAGCTATAGACCATTTTAAAGTACATGAAAACAGTAACAAGGTCACAAAGTAGCACCAGAGCATCACGACTAATTTTTGAGAAAATTAAATTTGAAAATTTTAAAATGAGCGAGTCTTCTAACGACAGTTAATCGACGACAAATTTTCAAAGAAGAAAGTAACTGCAGTACATAAGCTATATACCAATTTAAAGTACATGAAAACAGTAACAAGGTAACAAAGTAGCATCAGAGCATCACGACTAATTTTTGAGAAAATTTAATTTGAAAATTTTAAAATGAGCGAGTCTTCTAACGACAGTTAATCGACGACAAATTTTCACAGAAGAAAGTAACTGAAGTCCATAAGCTATATTCCATTTTAAAGTACATGAAAATAGCAACAAGGTCGCAAGGTATCATCAGAGCATCACGACTAATTTTTGAGAAAATTAAATTTAAATATTTTAATAAGAGATTTTTTTTTCACTTTAACCAATTGACACCAGATTTTCACAGAAGGAAGTTACTGAAGTACATAAGCTATATACCAATTTAAAGTACATGAAAACAGTAACAAGGTAACAAAGTAGCATCAGAGCATCACGACTAATTTTTGAGAAAATTTAATTTGAAAATTTTAAAATGAGCGAGTCTTCTAACGACAGTTAATCGACGACAAATTTTCACAGAACAAAGTAACTGAAGTCCATAAGCTATATACTATTTTAAAGCACATGAAAACAGCAACAAGGTCGCAAGGTATCATCAGAGCATCACGACTAATTTTTGAGAAAATTAAATTTAAATATTTTAATAAGAGATTTTTTTTTCACTTTAACCAATTGACGCCATATTTTCAAAGAAGAAAGTTACTGAAGTACATAAGCTATAGACCATTTTAAAGTACATGAAAACAGTAACAAGGTCACAAAGTAGCACCAGAGCATCACGACTAATTTTTGAGAAAATTAAATTTGAAAATTTTAAAATGAGCGAGTCTTCTAACGACAGTTAATCGACGACAAATTTTCAAAGAAGAAAGTAACTGCAGTACATAAGCTATATTCCATTTTAAAGTACATGAAAATAGCAACAAGGTCGCAAGGTATCATCAGAGCATCACGACTAATTTTTGAGAAAATTAAATTTGAATATTTTAATAAGAGATTTTTTTTTTCACTTTAACCAATTGACGCCAGATTTTCACAGAAGGAAGTTACTGAAGTACATAAGCTATATACCATTTTAAAGTACATGAAAACAGCCACAAGGTCACAAAGTATTATCAGAGCATCACGACTAATTTTTGAGAAAATTAAATTTGAAAATTTTAATATGAGCGAGTCATCTAACGACAGTTAATCGACGACAAAATTTCACAGAAGTAAGTTACTGAAGTCCATAAGCTATATACTATTTTAAAGCACATGAAAACAGCAACAAGGTCTCAAAGTATCATCAGAGCATCACGACTAATTTTTGAGAAAATTAAATTTGAATATTTTAATAAGAGATTTTTTTTTTCACTTTAAACAATTGACGCCATATTTTCAAAGAAGAAAGTTACTGAAGTACATAAGCTATAGACCATTTTAAAGTACATGAAAACAGTAACAAGGCCACAAAGTAGCACCAGAGCATCACGACTAATTTTTGAGAAAATTAAATTTGAATATTTTAATAAGAGCGAGTCTTCTAACGACAGTTAATCGACGACAAATTTTCACAGAAGAAAGTTAATGAAGTACATAAGCTATATACCATTTTAAAGCACATGAAAACAGTAACAAGGTTACTAAGTATCATCAGAGCATCACGACTAATTTTTGAGAAAATTAAATTTGAATATTTTAATAAGAGATTTTTTTTTTTCACTTTAACCAATTGACGCCAGATTTTCACAGAAGGAAGTTACTGAAGTACATAAGCTATATACCATTTTAAAGTACCTGAAAACGGCAACAAGGTCGCAAAGTATCATCAGAGCATCAAGACTAATTTTTGAGAAAATTAAATTTGAAAATTTTAATAAGAGATTTTTTTTTCACTTTAACCAATTGACACCAGATTTTCACAGAAGGAAGTTACTGAAGTACATAAGCTATAGACCATTTTAAAGTACATGAAAACAGTAACAAGGTCACAAAGTAGCACCAGAGCATCACGACTAATTTTTGAGAAAATTAAATTTGAATATTTTAATAAGAGATTTTTTTCACTTTAACAAATTGACGCCATATTTTCAAAGAAGAAAGTTACTGAAGTACATAAGCTATAGACCATTTTAAAGTACATGAAAACAGTAACAAGGTCACAAAGTAGCACCAGAGCATCACGACTAATTTTTGAGAAAATTAAATTTGAAAATTTTAAAATGAGCGAGTCTTCTAACGACAGTTAATCGACGACAAATTTTCACAGAAGAAAATTACTGAAGTCCATAAGCTATATACTATTTTAAAGCACATGAAAACAGCAACAAGGTCGCAAGGTATCATCAGAGCATCACGACTAATTTTTGAGAAAATTAAATTTGAAAATTTTAATGAGATTTATTTTTCACTTTAACCAATTGACACCAGATTTTCACAGAAGGAAGTTACTGAAGTACATAAGCTATATACCATTTTAAAGTACATAAAAACAGTAACAAGGTAACAAAGTAGCATCAGAGCATCACGACTAATTTTTGAGAAAATTAAATTTGAAAATTTTAATATGAGCGAGTCTTCTAACGACAGTTAATCGACGACAAATTTTCAAAGAAGAAAGTAACTGCAGTACATAAGCTATATACCAATTTAAAGTACATGAAAACAGTAACAAGGTAACAAAGTAGCATCAGAGCATCACGACTAATTTTTGAGAAAATTTAATTTGAAAATTTTAAAATGAGCGAGTCTTCTAACGACAGTTAATCGACGACAAATTTTCACAGAAGAAAGTAACTGAAGTCCATAAGCTATATTCCATTTTAAAGTACATGAAAATAGCAACAAGGTCGCAAGGTATCATCAGAGCATCACGACTAATTTTTGAGAAAATTAAATTTAAATATTTTAATAAGAGATTTTTTTTTCACTTTAACCAATTGACACCAGATTTTCACAGAAGGAAGTTACTGAAGTACATAAGCTATATACCAATTTAAAGTACATGAAAACAGTAACAAGGTAACAAAGTAGCATCAGAGCATCACGACTAATTTTTGAGAAAATTTAATTTGAAAATTTTAAAATGAGCGAGTCTTCTAACGACAGTTAATCGACGACAAATTTTCACAGAAGAAAGTAACTGAAGTCCATAAGCTATATACTATTTTAAAGCACATGAAAACAGCAACAAGGTCGCAAGGTATCATCAGAGCATCACGACTAATTTTTGAGAAAATTAAATTTAAATATTTTAATAAGAGATTTTTTTTTCACTTTAACCAATTGACGCCATATTTTCAAAGAAGAAAGTTACTGAAGTACATAAGCTATAGACCATTTTAAAGTACATGAAAACAGTAACAAGGTCACAAAGTAGCACCAGAGCATCACGACTAATTTTTGAGAAAATTAAATTTGAAAATTTTAAAATGAGCGAGTCTTCTAACGACAGTTAATCGACGACAAATTTTCAAAGAAGAAAGTAACTGCAGTACATAAGCTATATTCCATTTTAAAGTACATGAAAATAGCAACAAGGTCGCAAGGTATCATCAGAGCATCACGACTAATTTTTGAGAAAATTAAATTTGAATATTTTAATAAGAGATTTTTTTTTTCACTTTAACCAATTGACGCCAGATTTTCACAGAAGGAAGTTACTGAAGTACATAAGCTATATACCATTTTAAAGTACCTGAAAACAGCCACAAGGTCACAAAGTATTATCAGAGCATCACGACTAATTTTTGAGAAAATTAAATTTGAAAATTTTAATATGAGCGAGTCATCTAACGACAGTTAATCGACGACAAAATTTCACAGAAGTAAGTTACTGAAGTCCATAAGCTATATACTATTTTAAAGCACATGAAAACAGCAACAAGGTCTCAAAGTATCATCAGAGCATCACGACTAATTTTTGAGAAAATTAAATTTGAATATTTTAATAAGAGATTTTTTTTTTTCACTTTAACCAATTGACGCCAGATTTTCACAGAAGGAAGTTACTGAAGTACATAAGCTATATACCATTTTAAAGTACCTGAAAACGGCAACAAGGTCGCAAAGTATCATCAGAGCATCAAGACTAATTTTTGAGAAAATTAAATTTGAAAATTTAATAAGAGATTTTTTTTTCACTTTAACCAATTGACGCCAGATTTTCACAGAAGGAAGTTACTGAAGTACATAAGCTATATACCATTTTAAAGTACCTGAAAACGGCAACAAGGTCGCAAAGTATCATCAGAGCATCAAGACTAATTTTTGAGAAAATTAAATTTGAAAATTTTAATAAGAGATTTTTTTTTCACTTTAACCAATTGACACCAGATTTTCACAGAAGGAAGTTACTGAAGTACATAAGCTATAGACCATTTTAAAGTACATGAAAACAGTAACAAGTTCACAAAGTAGCACCAGAGCATCACGACTAATTTTTGAGAAAATTAAATTTGAATATTTTAATAAGAGATTTTTTTCACTTTAACAAATTGACGCCATATTTTCAAAGAAGAAAGTTACTGAAGTACATAAGCTATAGACCATTTTAAAGTACATGAAAACAGTAACAAGGTCACAAAGTAGCACCAGAGCATCACGACTAATTTTTGAGAAAATTAAATTTGAAAATTTTAAAATGAGCGAGTCTTCTAACGACAGTTAATCGACGACAAATTTTCACAGAAGAAAATTACTGAAGTCCATAAGCTATATACTATTTTAAAGCACATGAAAACAGCAACAAGGTCGCAAGGTATCATCAGAGCATCACGACTAATTTTTGAGAAAATTAAATTTGAAAATTTTAATGAGATTTATTTTTCACTTTAACCAATTGACACCAGATTTTCACAGAAGGAAGTTACTGAAGTACATAAGCTATATACCATTTTAAAGTACATAAAAACAGTAACAAGGTAACAAAGTAGCATCAGAGCATCACGAATAATTTTTGAGAAAATTAAATTTGAAAATTTTAATATGAGCGAGTCTTCTAACGACAGTTAATCGACGACAAATTTTCACAGAAGAAAGTTACTGAAGTACATAAGCTATATTCCATTTTAAAGTACATGAAAATAGCAACAAGGTAGCAAGGTATCATCAGAGCATCACGACTAATTTTTGAGAAAATTAAATTTGAAAATTTTAATATGAGCGAGTCATCTAACGACAGTTAATCGACGACAAAATTTCACAGAAGTAAGTTACTGAAGTCCATAAGCTATATACTATTTTAAAGCACATGAAAACAGCAACAAGGTCTCAAAGTATCATCAGAGCATCACGACTAATTTTTGAGAAAATTAAATTTGAATATTTTAATAAGAGATTTTTATTTTCACTTTAAACAATTGACGCCATATTTTCAAAGAAGAAAGTTACTGAAGTACATAAGCTATAGACCATTTTAAAGTACATGAAAACAGTAACAAGGTCACAAAGTAGCACCAGAGCATCACGACTAATTTTTGAGAAAATTAAATTTGAAAATTTTAAAATGAGCGAGTCTTCTAACGACAGTTAATCGACGACAAATTTTCAAAGAAGAAAGTAACTGCAGTACATAAGCTATATTCCATTTTAAAGTACATGAAAATAGCAACAAGGTCGCAAGGTATCATCAGAGCATCACGACTAATTTTTGAGAAAATTAAATTTGAATATTTTAATAAGAGATTTTTTTTTTCACTTTAACCAATTGACGCCAGATTTTCACAGAAGGAAGTTACTGAAGTACATAAGCTATATACCATTTTAAAGTACCTGAAAACAGCCACAAGGTTACAAAGTATTATCAGAGCATCACGACTAATTTTTGAGAAAATTAAATTTGAAAATTTTAATATCAGCGAGTCTTCTAACGACTGTTAATCGACGACAAATTTTCACAAAAGAAAGTTACTGAAGTACATAGCTATATACCATTTTAAAGCACATGAAAACAGTAACAAGGTTACAAAGTAGCATCAGAGCATCACGACTAATTTTTGAGAAAATTAAATTTGAAAATTTTAATATGAGCGAGTCATCTAACGACAGTTAATCGACGACAAAATTTCACAGAAGTAAGTTACTGAAGTCCATAAGCTATATACTATTTTAAAGCACATGAAAACAGCAACAAGGCCGCAAAGTATCATCAGAGCATCACGACTAATTTTTGAGAAAATTAAATTTGAATATTTTAATAAGAGATTTTTTTTTAACTTTAAACAATTGACGCCATATTTTCAAAGAAGAAAGTAACTGAAGTACATAAGCTATAGACAATTTTAAAGTACATGTAAACAGTAACAAGGTCACAAAGTAGCACCAGAGCATCACGACTAATTTTTAAGAAAATTAAATTTGAAAATTTTAAAATGAGATTTTTTTTTTCACTTTAACCAATTGACGCCAGATTTTCACAGAAGTAAGTTACTGAAGTACATAAGCTATACACCATTTTAAAGTACATGAAAACGGCAACAAGGTCGCAAAGTAACATCAGAGCATCACGACTAATTTTTAAGAAAATTAAATTTGAAAATTTTAATAAGAGATTTTTTTTCACTTTAACCAATTGACACCAGATTTTCACAGAAGGAAGTTACTGAAGTACATAAGCTATAGACCATTTTAAAGTACATGAAAACAGTAACAAGGTCACAAAGTAGCACCAGAGCATCACGACTAATTTTTGAGAAAATTAAATTTGAATATTTTAATAAGAGATTTTTTTCACTTTAACCAATTGACGCCATATTTTCAAAGAAGAAAGTTACTGAAGTACATAAGCTATATACCATTTTAAAGTACCTGAAAACTGCCACAAGGTCACGAAGTATTATCAGAGCATCACGACTAATTTTTGAGAAAATTAAATTTGAATATTTTAATAAGATTTTTTTTTCACTTTAACCAATTGACGCCATATTTTCACAGAAGAAAGTTACTGAAGTACATAAGCTATAGACCATTTTAAAGTACATGAAAACAGTAACAAGGTCACAAAGTAGCACCAGAGCATCACGACTAATTTTTGAGAAAATTAAATTTGAATATTTTAATAAGAGATTTTTTTCACTTTAACCAATTGACGCCATATTTTCAAAGAAGAAAGTTACTGAAGTACATAAGCTATATACCATTTTAAAGTACATGAAAACAGTAACAAGGTCACAAAATAGCAACAGAGCATCACGACTAATTTTTGAGAAAATTAAATTTGAATATTTTAATAAGATTTTTTTTTCACTTTAACAAATTGACGCCTCTTATTAAAATTTTCAAATTTAATTTTCTCAAAAATTAGTCGTGATGCTCTAATGATACTTTGCGACCTTGTTGCTGTTTTCATGTGCTTTAAAATAGTATATAGCTTATGGACTTCAGTAACTTTCTTCTGTGGAAATTTGTCGTCGATTAACTGTCGTTAGAAGACTCGCTCATCTTAAAATTATCAAATTTAATTTTCATAAAAATTAGTCGTGATGCTCTGGTGCTACTTTGTGACCTTGTTACTGTTTACATGTACTTTAAAATGGTCTATAGCTTATGGACTTCAGTAACTTCCTTCTGTGAATATCTGGCGTCAATTGGTTAAAGTGAAAAAAAAAATCTCTTATTAAAATATTCAAATTTAATTTTCTCAAAAATTAGTCGTGATGCTCTGATGATACCTTGCGACCTTGTTGCTGTTTTCATGTGCTTTAAAATAGTATATAGCTTATGGACTTCAGTAACTTTCTTCTGTGGAAATTTGTCGTCGATTAACTGTCGTTAGAAGACTCGCTCATTTTAAAATTTTCAAATTTAATTTTCTCAAAAATTAGTCGTGATGCTCTGGTGCTACTTTGTAACCTTGTTACTGTTTACATGTACTTTAAAATGGTCTATAGCTTATGGACTTCAGTAACTTCCTTCTGTGAATATCTGGCGTCAATTGGTTAAAGTGAAAAAAAAAAATCTCTTATTAAAATATTCAAATTTAATTTTCTCAAAAATTAGTCGTGATGCTCTGATGATACCTTGCGACCTTGTTGCTGTTTTCATGTGCTTTAAAATAGTATATAGCTTATGGACTTCAGTAACTTTCTTCTGTGGAAATTTGTCGTCGATTAACTGTCGTTAGAAGACTCGCTCATTTTAAAATTTTCAAATTTAATTTTCTCAAAAATTAGTCGTGATGCTCTGGTGCTACTTTGTAACCTTGTTACTGTTTACATGTACTTTAAAATGGTCTATAGCTTATGTACTTCAGTAACTTTCTTCTTTGAAAATATGGCGTCAATTGGTTAAAGTGAAAAAAAAATCTCTTATTAAAATATTCAAATTAAATTTTCTCAAAAATTAGTCGTGATGCTCTGATGCTACTTTGTTACTGTTTTCAGGTACTTTAAAATAGTATATAGCTTATGGACTTCAGTAACTTTCTTCTGTGAAAATTTGTCGTCGATTAACTGTCGTTAGAAGACTCGCTCATTTTAAAATTTTCAAATTTAATTTTCTCAAAAATTAGTCGTGATGCTCTGATGATACCTTGCGACCTTGTTGCTGTTTTCATGTACTTTAAAATGGTCTATAGCTTATGTACTTCAGTAACTTTCTTCTTTGAAAATATGGCGTCAATTAGTTAAAGTGAAAAAAAAATCTCTTATTAAAATATTCAAATTTAATTTTCTCAAAAATTAGTCGTGATGCTCTGATGATACTTTGCGACCTTGTTGCTGTTTTCATGTACTTTAAAATGGTCTATAGCTTATGTACTTCAGTAACTTTCTTCTTTGAAAATATGGCGTCAATTGGTTAAAGTGAAAAAAAAATCTCTTATTAAAATATTCAAATTTAATTTTCTCAAAAATTAGTCGTGATGCTCTGGTGCTACTTTGTGACCTTGTTACTGTTTTCATGTACTTTAAAATGGTCTATAGCTTATGTACTTCAGTAACTTTCTTCTGTGGAAATTTGTCGTCGATTAACTGTCGTTAGAAGACTCGCTCATTTTAAAATTTTCAAATTTAATTTTCTCAAAAATTAGTCGTGATGCTCTGGTGATACTTTGTAACCTTGTTACTGTTTACATGTACTTTAAAATGGTCTATAGCTTATGTACTTCAGTAACTTTCTTCTTTGAAAATATGGCGTCAATTGGTTAAAGTGAAAAAAAAATCTCTTATTAAAATATTCAAATTAAATTTTCTCAAAAATTAGTCGTGATGCTCTGATGCTACTTTGTTACTGTTTTCAGGTACTTTAAAATAGTATATAGCTTATGGACTTCAGTAACTTTCTTCTGTGAAAATTTGTCGTCGATTAACTGTCGTTAGAAGACTCGCTCATTTTAAAATTTTCAAATTTCATTTTCTCAAAAATTAGTCGTGATGCTCTGGTGCTACTTTGTGACCTTGTTACTGTTTTCATGTACTTTAAAATGGTCTATAGCTTATGTACTTCAGTAACTTCCTTCTTTGAAAATATGGCGTCAATTGGTTAAAGTGAAAAAAAATCTCTTATTAAAATATTCAAATTTAATTTTCTCAAAAATTTGTCGTGATGCTCTGATGATACTTTGCGACCTTGTTGCTGTTTTCATGTACTTTAAAATGGTCTATAGCTTATGTACTTCAGTAACTTTCTTCTTTGAAAATATGGCGTCAATTGGTTAAAGTGAAAAAAAAATCTCTTATTAAAATATTCAAATTTAATTTTCTCAAAAATTAGTCGTGATGCTCTGATGATACTTTGCGACCTTGTTGCTGTTTTCATGTACTTTAAAATGGTCTATAGCTTATGTACTTCAGTAACTTCCTTCTGTGAAAATCTGGTGTCAATTGGTTAAAGTGAAAAAAAAATCTCTTATTAAAATATTCAAATTTAATTTTCTCAAAAATTAGTCGTGATGCTCTGATGATACCTTGCGACCTTGTTGCTGTTTTCATGTGCTTTAAAATGGTCTATAGCTTATGTACTTCAGTAACTTCCTTCTGTGAAAATCTGGTGTCAATTGGTTAAAGTGAAAAAAAAAATCTCTTATTAAAATTTTCAAATTTAATTTTCTCAAAAATTAGTCTTGATGCTCTGATGATACTTTGCGACCTTGTTGCCGTTTTCAGGTACTTTAAAATGGTATATAGCTTATGTACTTCAGTAACTTCCTTCTGTGAAAATCTGGCGTCAATTGGTTAAAGTGAAAAAAAAAATCTCTTATTAAAATATTCAAATTTAATTTTCTCAAAAATTAGTCGTGATGCTCTGATGATACTTAGTAACCTTGTTACTGTTTTCATGTGCTTTAAAATGGTATATAGCTTATGTACTTCAGTAACTTTCTTCTGTGAAAATTTGTCGTCGATTAACTGTCGTTAGAAGACTCGCTCTTATTAAAATATTCAAATTTAATTTTCTCAAAAATTAGTCGTGATGCTCTGGTGCTACTTTGTGGCCTTGTTACTGTTTTCATGTACTTTAAAATGGTCTATAGCTTATGTACTTCAGTAACTTTCTTCTTTGAAAATATGGCGTCAATTGTTTAAAGTGAAAAAAAAAATCTCTTATTAAAATATTCAAATTTAATTTTCTCAAAAATTAGTCGTGATGCTCTGATGATACCTTGCGACCTTGTTGCTGTTTTCATGTGCTTTAAAATAGTATATAGCTTATGGACTTCAGTAACTTACTTCTGTGAAATTTTGTCGTCGATTAACTGTCGTTAGATGACTCGCTCATATTAAAATTTTCAAATTTAATTTTCTAAAAAATTAGTCGTGATGCTCTGATGCTACTTCGTAACCTTGTTACTGTTTTCATGTGCTTTAAAATGGTATATAGCTTATGTACTTCAGTAACTTTCTTTTGTGAAAATTTGTCGTCGATTAACAGTCGTTAGAAGACTCGCTGATATTAAAATTTTCAAATTTAATTTTCTCAAAAATTAGTCGTGATGCTCTGATGATACTTTGCGACCTTGTTGCTGTTTTCAGCTACTTTAAAATGGTATATAGCTTATGTACTTCAGTAACTTCCTTCTGTGAAAATCTGGCGTCAATTGGTTAAAGTGAAAAAAAAAATCTCTTATTAAAATATTCAAATTTAATTTTCTCAAAAATTAGTCGTGATGCTCTGATGATACTCGTACCTTGCGACCTTGTTGCTGTTTTCATGTACTTTAAAATGGAATATAGCTTATGTACTTCAGTAACTTTCTTCTGTGAAAATTTGTCGTCGATTAACTGTCGTTAGAAGACTCGCTCATATTAAAATTTTCAAATTTAATTTTCTCAAAAATTAGTCGTGATGCTCTGATGCTACTTTGTGACCTTGTTCCATTTTTCATGTTCTTTAAAATGGTATATAGCTTATGCACTTCAGTAACTTTATTCTTTGAAAATTTGTCATCGATTTAGGAAAGTGGAGAAATTCGCTCCTCGCAAAATCTTTAAAGTTAATTTTCTCAAAAACGAGTCATGATGCTCTGATTATTTTTTTGTATGTTATAGGCAGTATATTCTGAATGTCGACCCAATAGTCGTAATTGACTTCAGTAACGCGTGAACTTTGAAAATGACGTAGAATTGAACTACGTATTACGGTCAGTATTCATTGCGGTAAATGTCTGGACTCTTTTTTTTTGCGTTCTACTGACGTCTAACTCTGCTCTAATATGATTTTTATTGATTGGGATTCGTAAACTAAATTATTTAGAAAAGAAATTGATTTTAAAAAATAACTTCTTAATTTGACCGGATTATATTGGCTGCCGAAAATTGGCTGCTAACTTCACACCGGTTTTCTCTTTGCGAATAGATGCTCAGACTACTAAGCTATATAGCTGGCGTTTCACGTGACATCGGAATTCCTCTGCCCATACATTGGTACTTAAAGATTGGTACCAATAGTACGCACAATGTACGCACAATATATGTGCTAAGCTAGAGTGCGGTCCATGAATGGAAACAACTGCTACTACAGATTAATGTGTGCGGGCAGCAGTCGCCTTCACTATGCCGGCTTGAGAAGACGAGCATTTACCATCTAGATTGACAGTGCACACTTCTCTCGTTATACCTGGCTACTTTCAAACTATTCCCGAAACGCGACAAGGTCACTTCACGAGTGTTACATTTGAAAGTGGTGGTACTACCCCAGGACGGCAGACTGGACAAATAACCATCATAAGTCTGCCTACCACTCTTGAACTGATTAATAAGTCATTAACATCTGTAATTTATCACATAAATTTAAAGAATCATCAAACCGCACTTATCTTTCAAACCATTTCACAAAATTGTCGTAAAATTAATAAATAAATGATCATTGTAACAAAATGGTTCATTTGTTCACTCAACAGATGTACTTTTACACTTCAATTTGAAAAAAAAATTGTCAAAAAGGTAACAATTTATGATTATTTCCGATAAGGGTGTCATTAAAATCAAATTTTCATTTTGTACCTCTTAATTTGTCCCCTATAACGGGGAAGAAGAGACTACAGTGTGATTTCAATTTTTAAACGGCGCAAAACTGTTCCATCAAGCAGTCATAGTGCAAGCTAACAAAAGTTTTAAAAAATCTCTGTTTAAATTAAATTATATTGAACTAAATATTTGTTTTAAAAGTTCACGAATATCCCCAGTCCCGCGACGGGTCATATTTTGAGGTACAATTGGGAACAATTGAACAATTGAGTAATTTTAAAGCCCCCATTATTTACCTTTAGATTGATTGAGAATTGTTTGTACATCTGTCGTGTTTAGTGTTAAGTGATTTTATAAATTAGATTCTTTTCAATTAACGCCCGAAGTTGTACTTTTTAAGTAAATTAAGTTTTTTATTTGAATGTAATCGATTTTGTTATGTACATAAAAATGGTTAGTAGAGCAACGAATTGTTATTAAATTACACTTCAAACTTGGAAAACCGCTACTGAACATTACTACCTTGAGGTACTTGGTAAACTACGTGAAAGAATAAGAAAAAAACGACCCGAAATGTGGAAAGAAAAATCATGGGTTCTTCGCCAAGACAATGCGCCGCGTTATCTGTGAAGAGGTTCCTGGCCAAGTACAGCGTCCCAGTGTTAGAACATCCACCTTACTCACCAGACCTTGCTCCATGTGATTTCTATCTGTTCAAGGTGAAATCTGCATTAAAAGGGACGAGATTTGAGTCCGTGGAAGCTGTAAAAGAGAAAGCGGCAACAGTTCTGAAGGAGTTGACACAACTATACTTCCAGCACTGTTTCCAACAATGGAAAATTCGGATGGAGCGTTGTAGGGATAGAGAAGGGGTGTATATTGAAGGTGACAATAAGTAATTCTGTATAAAATTAAAATAAATTTTTTTACAGCGTCAGTCTCGTTATTTAATAGCCACATCTCGTATTCTTACCCCTATAGCTATAGTTTAAAGTAACTTATTATTTTTTATGTTGATAGTTGATCGAATTTTACTTACCAATATAATAATATAAGTTTTTGCCGAAAATGTTATTTCAAAATGTGTATTATTGCTATATTATTTCCTATTAGTCCCATTATAAGCACAAATGGGGAAACATTAAACTATTAGCTATCAATAATACACCATTAGTGAAACAACAAACAAACAAATAAATCGTGCAGTGTTGCCAACATGACCATAATTCATGGATCATTTCCCGCCAAAAGTAAAACGGTTCCGGGGGTCGTAGTCTTCTTTAAACGTTCAAAATTTGACCCATCTATAGTTCTCATTCTGATTTTAAGTAACCAATGTGAATCGTTTAATTTTTTACTCACTATTTATTGTATAATTCATTAATTTTTTTAATGATAACGATTTACTTTTTTTTTATATCTTTTTGTTTGTGGTCTTAGTAATGAATTCCATATTTATCTTTATATTAATTTATGAATAATTTTCTGTTTTTAAACTACTAAACTATGGGAAATTAAGTAATGATAGAATGATTGGAACGCGGGAATCTCGATTGCCGAGCCCATGTTCATACCATCTCTGCGGTTGTTCTAATTTCTTGTTTAACGGGTCAAAATTAATATGTCTGATTGAAACATTCTTTCCGGGTGCGTTCCAGTTAAGTATTGTACTACGTCTATTGGGACACTCCATTATAAATATTATTTAGGGTATAAAGTCTTTTGTGAAACGCATCTCGAGCGTTTATAATAGTTGTTGGAACAATTTTGCTAAAATGGGATAAGTTTAAGTATTTATTAAAGATTTAGTACCAATCTATGTGTTTGAATCTCGGTCGGTACTAATGTAACTTTGTTGTTTATGTACTTTCATAGCTCAGTATTTATAATACAAACGCTAGATTACTTACTACAGGCATTATTAAAAAAAAATAGATAATACGTTTTTCATGTTTGTTGCTGTTTTTTTTTTATTTATATTTTTGACTAGCTGTTATTTGCGTATTCGTGTACTAGTATAGCTATTCTAATCGTACTAGGGCTAAAGTCTAAAGCCAATCGACATTTGTCACTTGATCGAATCGAAAACAAGATATATGGGATTTGACGTTTCACTGTCACCTACATTTTGTTGTCGATTCGATCAAGTGACAAATGTCGATTGGCTTTAGACTTTAGGTAGTTCCGAAACACGCATAGAAGAAACGAATGAACTATAGGTACAATAAATAAGTAGTGCATTAAAAAAAGAAATGACCAAGCAAATAAATTAATGTGAAAAGTATATTATATCTACTTAAATATGGAGATGTTATGACATAAGAAATGTCACCCTTCAAATAAGGGATGGTCGAGGGTGTATCCCTCCGACGGTCTGAGGGTTAATTTTATCCGGATATCCGGTTTATATCGCCTGCGAGGGAGCTAAGTGATACCAGAGGATTTATTAAGAAAATAATGTTTTATAACGTTCTACTAGATGAGTGTGCGCTGTCAATGAATGAAGGCGAATTTCTCTTTAATTCAATTCAATGTGCCCCGTCCAAGTTGACAGTGCACACTCCCAAGTTGGCCTAATAACCATCGTCAGTCTGCCCACCACTCTTTGTACAATTAAATGCAAATTTTCTGCAACAAAGTAGTTTAATGTAGTCATTGTTATGCATATTGTGTCTCAGAGAGGACTGTAGGGTGTTACAAAGTTGCTTTCCCACTTTACTTGATCATTTTGTTATCCTTGAAAGCCTTTCTACTTAATTGGCTATATACGTTTAATGTGCGAAATAAATTAGGTTTCTTACTTTGCATTAATTGTACTTTATACTGTTTTATTTAGTGCTTAAAATAAGACTATCTAGTTATAATAAAAAATACCTGAAAAATTGTCTTAATAGAAACAGTGGAAGTACGCCTGGCATGAGTCCGCGTCAACCCAACACATTCTTAAAGGTCGTTGGTCTGTCGTTGTTTATGAATATAATTATTAAAGTAATGGTATCAGACCGATGATGGTTGTTAGCCCAGTCTGCCGTCCTGGGGTAGTACTACCACTTTCGAATTACACACCCGTGAAGTGTACACACACTACGCGACATGGTGCGTTTCGGAATCAGTTTGAAAGTAGCCAGGTATAACGAGAGGAGTGTGCACTGTCAAATTGGATAGTTCCCATTTGTCTCCTCAAGACGACATAGCGGAGGTGATTGGTGCGTGTAAAAATGTATCCGTAGTAGTTGTTTCCGTTCATAGACCGCACTCTAGCAAAAAAAAAACGGATTAAAAAGCCCTTTAGTGGTAGAATGCATAAACTCACTACTTCAAATCTCGCGGTACCAATGTAACTTTATTCATTACATAAAAAACACATCATTTTCTTAAACATATAACAATACATTTAAAAATACATATTTTCACTGGCAATACTAACCATTAACCATAACAGTGTCCCTAATTCCGGTCGTACAGGAAATGACCGGACTGCCCATTTTCCCGCCATTATAGCAGTGTTGCCAACACCAGGGGCAAAAATGCCTTTTATCTGCTGGTATTGTTAGAAAAAAATGGCCTAAAAAGCTTTTATATGTTTAATATTTTTATAGACGGATGTTTTTATTTTCTCTTTATTCTTTTAATTTATATATTTCAGTACTCGTATATGCAGTAATTTATTAGTAACATGTATATCAAATTGTACGCGTCTATGATCACGCTTCAATTTAGTTTAAGTTATTACATAGGTACCTAATAAAACTTTAGTTTGTGAACAGGAATCGAACCAACAAATAGTAGAGTCTACTATAATTCTTTACTGATAAAATTATAACCACAATAAAAAATTATAGATCTTCATGTTATCTATGTCCGTTCACTATCTATGCGCTATATTCTGATACCCATATATATACTAGATAACCGACCAATAGTTCTTGGTTTAGGATTCCTAGTTTATAATAGAGGCCGTGGTCTAACGATAAAATTCGTGACACACGATCGATGAGACCAGTGTTCAAAATCTCTAAATTCTGACCGGTAACTATGTTATTATGTACTTTAGCCGCTCAGTATCTATGATACCAATCACTAGCTTAGTAAAAGCATTATAAATTACTTCAATAGATAAAAATAAGATAAAAGACTTTTGTATGTATATTTTGTATTGTGTTATATATATTATTACTTTTTTTTTTTAAATATTTTTCTTTCTAATTGCTTTTATTTTTGTTAAAATTTTTGTTATTTTTATAATTCAAGCCGTGATTTCTCTGAATAAATAAATAAAACAAGCTACAATGTAATATCGAATGATTTATATTATAAATAACTATAATAAATATGAGAGAGACACACCCGAATTTTTTTAATGGCATTTTCTTGAGAATAACTTTCATTGTGATATCATAAAGCCGTGGAGACCCACAATGGCCGCTTTCAGTTCAGCCGGATGCAGACATTTTGACAAATGGCCAGCGCGGGTGATTTGTCTCTTGAAGTCTAGGGCGGGAATAACAATGATTAGCTTATACTCAGATAAGTAACTCTGCCTAAACAAAGTAAGTGAGTTTTATTGCTACAATTATTAATTTGTTGTTGAAAGTTTTCGAAACGTTGCTTTTACCTGTTTTAAAGTCACTAGTTTTAATTGAATAAAATATTACTATTTTTGATGTTTCGAAAGTTTTGCAGCCATCATTGGTCACTAGTTTTTTTCACTAGTTTGAAAATAGCCAGGTATGACGAGAGAAGTGTGCACTGCCAACCTGGAAGTACATTAGTCTCCTCGAGCCGGTATAGTGGAGGCAATTGTGACCTGTAGAAATTTATTAGAGTAGCAGCCGTTCATGTACCTCACTCTAGCTTAACATCAGCCGGAGTATTGCCTTATGCCGAGCTATACGAAAAACGTCTATCTGTATTAAAGTAATTCACTAGTCTTTGAGTAAAGACCATTGTTGGGCGGGTAAGGACAGTAATATCCATAAAAGGATGTTATGACGTTGTATCATTTTTCTTTAACCACAATAGCTGAGTGTGTACGCGACCGTTTCCTTGGAGCTAATGTGCCGCGTGCCTTAATAATATAAATTTTAGGTCTTTTACAGACTAAATATCACATTTTATTCTTGAAAGCTACGAGCGGGTTTACAAAGTTATTGAATAATACAATTATAGATAATAAAAAAGTGCATTAATTTATAAATCCATGATTTTAATTAAGATTTTGAGCAGCCGTGGTCTAGCGGTAAGACGCGTGAACTCACGATCGATGAGACCCGTGTTCGAACCTCGCTAATTCTGACCGGTACCAATGTAATTTTGTTATATGTACTTTGGTCCTTATAGACACTTTGATATTAGCCCAGTCTGTCATCCTGGGGTAGTACCACCACTGTCGAATGTAACACTCGTGAAGTGACCTTGTCGCGTTCCGGGAGCAGTTTGAAAGTAGCCAGGTATAGTGAGTGTGCACTGTTAATTTAGATTGTGCATACTCGTCTCCTCAGACCGGCATAGCGGAGGCGATTGTTGTCCGTAGCGATTTATCTGTAGGAGCAGTTGTTTCCGTTCATGAACTGCACTATAGCTTTACATCAGGTGGAGTTTTGTCACATGCCGAGCTACAATAAAAAAAACACCCTTGGAGTTAATTCATTAATCCAAATAAGTTGACCACTTGAGATTTGAACAACCGATATCAGTTGACAGAATACATAATGCTTTATTCACTTCAACACTTCTTCAATTGGAGATACGAATGTGAATTTTAGTAAAAAGGAATTCTTTCTTGAATTATTTTCTTTAAAATGAATATCCACTTCAAAGTGAAAGTGTCCTTTGATTGTGACCTGAAAGAGTTAACACGTTATTTGTGAATATGTGCGAAAATAAAAAGCATTTTGAATGAGCTATTTTTTTGTTACTTTTATTAGTATATAAGGTATTTATTACAGGACGTGAGAAAGTCAAAGAAATTGTTTGCATTATTCTAGTGTGTAATGTAAACAAACCTGTGTAGGCAGCAGTCGCCTCCACCATGCGAAAGAGGAGACGAGCATGTACCATTCAGATTGACAGTGCGCTCTTCTCGTTATACCTGGCTACTTTCAAACTATTCCCGAGGTCACTTGGCGGGTGTTACATTCGAATATGGTGGTACTACCCCAGGACGGCAGACTGTACAAATAACCATTGTCAGTCTTTGATAGTGCCAATAGGCACTGAGCGACCAAAGTACATATAACAAAGTTACATTGGTATCGTTCAGATTTAGAGAGGTTCGAACACGGGTCTCATCGATCGTGAGTTCACGCGTCTTACCGCTAGACCGCGGCCTCTCTTGTATTTACGAATTATATACACTTTCAGCATATTTAAGGTGTTTTTGTTTTGTTTTAAATATATTAAAGAAGTGCGGGCATCTGGATCGGGTTTCAAGGCTGTTCGTTGTACCTGAGGTGGTTTGCCTCATTGCAGTCAACCGATATCTCACAGGAAGACCAGGTTCACGTTCCTACATAACTCCGGGAATGTCCTTGGTCTTGAGTTATAATCCTAAACTTGTGTTTCTTCGAGTGGTAAATGTGGAATTATGGAGGATTATAAATTAGTAAACGGTTCAAAATAGAAGAATGTGTTTTTTTTTAATCACCATAAAGTTATTTTTAACTTGATAAAAATACTTACTTTGACATTGGCAAATTGTTATAATGCCATAACATAGTAGAAAAAAAATGTTTTGAAAATTTAAATTCTGAATTTGTAACAAAAATCTGTGTTTCAAATTAGGAATGGTCAGTAATTTTGGTGCGAAATGGCTCCCAGGATATTTGTAAATACGATCATTTACAGTAAATTGAGCACTAATTTTTTCGCCGTGGGAGCCGGAACCCCTGTGACTTTACTGTGTGCCGTTTCCTAACATTTGTAGGGTGACTGTAAAGATGAGACTATATTATTATTAGTTATTACAATAATTAGTTTTAAAATACAATTCTTAATATTATATTATTTACATGTTTAGTACTAGATAAAATATATGATGCCTGAAAGAATTTATTATGTTTATTTGTATTTTCCCTCGCGTATTATATTTTAATTTGTCTTTTGTCTAGTAAATTGACTGATATATAATTACAATTAAATAGCTAATATGAAATGAAATGAAATGAAATAAACTTTATTGCATGAAACATGGTGTTGTTAAATGGGTTACAATTTGTTCACATGTTTCGCCACATTTAGCGGCATGCAAAAGGTTTATCGAACCTAAAGCATATACTATTAATAACAAAAAAATAATAACAATATACTAATAATCATGTCGATATGAGAGCTATAGATTATTATTATTAAAACCAGTTTAATATTAATTTGCTGGGCCCTTCTCCCTTTCCACGAGTCTTGGTTTAGCAAAATTTGATTATTTTCGTAGGTTTTAAGCGAAAATATTTAACTAAATTCAGCTTAACTGTTAGTGTCTGTGCCAATGTCGTCCCTGGGTTCTGACGTGGATTAGACTGCGGTGAAATATATCAAATAATGAAATGAATAAATATTAAATTAGTAAAAGTACAGTTTATATTTATTTATCTATTTTTTTTTTCACAATACTTAAACTATCCAGTTTTGCACTATCGGATCACAAAACCTTATTTGGTTTGTCTGTGATCTTTAAGATATACATAACACTTATATAATATATAAAATACTTATACACAAAATACCTATATACAATATATTCAATATACTATTATTTTTATTATTATTAATAAATATATATTATAAAAAAAAAAATAATAATATATGTATAAAAAAAAACTATTATTATTAATATACATTAATGACAACACCATTCAACCTAAAAAATAAATATAAATTATAAATAAAACATAAATTAAACTTTTGTTTACAAAATTATATTTTCTCCAGTCTTCTACAAAGAGTCTGTTTTTCCTGTCCAGTTTTGTCCCGAAATTTATAATTTACGTAGTCATAATACAAAACAGCCCTCCTCCTGGGTTCATACCCAAAACATCTCACCATGAGAAATCAGGACCACTTGACCGACGAGATGCCAATCGTAACGCGTTACCCTATTGTAAAATCGACCGACAAATCCGACAATTGTTTTTTTTCTTAATAAGTACGTTTAAGTGTTTTCTTTGAGTATGGATATTGAGACGGTTCTTTAAATTACTTTGAGAAAAGTTAAATTTTATTCTATAAGTTTTATTTTTTATATTTAGAGGTAAATAGGTTTTTTTTAATAGTGGATACTAGCGTTAATTAGAACTTATAGGATAGGTTAAGTGCAGAAATAAATGACGATTTGTACGCATTTTCATGGTCCAATTGTCTGATGATGAGGAGTTTTACCACGTTTCCAGATCATGAGTATTTTATATCTGAGTGTATCATTTTTTTTTATTGTAGCTCGGCATGTGACAACACTCCACCTGATGTAAAGCTAGAGTGCAGTCCATGAATGGAAACAACTGCTACTACAGATAAACCTGTGCGGGTAGCAGTCGCCTCCACTACCATCTTAGATTAACAGTGCACACTCCTCTCGTTATACCTGACTACTTTCACACTATTCCCGAAACGCGACAAGGTCACTTCACGGGTGTTACATTCGAAACTGGTGGTACTACCCCAGGACGGCAGACTGGACAAATAACCATCATCAGTCTGCCTACCACTCTCATTGTACATATTATGTTTATTATGAGGGTTATTAGTGATAAAACTTTAAAAAAAAGAAATATATCGATTACAAATAATTCAATACCTCTTACTTAAGTACGTACTTATCTTAAGTGGGCTATACTCGACTCATTTCCTATTCGCATGAGAACAGCTACCCTATACCGAACCGAGACGTATTGTTGTAAAAAAATTTTTTTTCACTTTTATCCTTTTGTTTGATAAAAGCGGTTGATTGTCGCGATAATATTTTTAAAATTTAATTAATCAAAGAGTTTTTTTTTGTAATGAAACGGTTATTATTTTCAATGTTAGGTTTTGTTTGTAACTGTACTTTATTTTGTGATATCGATCTGTTATGAGTGCTATTTAAATTTTTTAATTTAATGGAAAAAAAAAATGAATTTTAGTTTTTTTTTTAAATTGTGATAAAATATTAAGAAATCACCCTCACTATGCCTACATTTTTAAATATAATTTATGACGTTTTGTCAAAGTATACGTAAATTATAAGCCCAATTTGCAACAAAGCAAACAAAAGGTAAACAACAAAAGAAAATCGATAAACAATTTCACACAAATAAATAGTAAGTAACTAGAAACCGTTGAAATAGGCGGCAAAATAACACTTTGTATGCCACAAATATATAATTTAGTTTTAAACATGGAAGCAATCAGGTTAATAAATCAAAATCACTAAACATTCGTATTATTGAGACGTGTCGGGAACGAGTGTAGTTATTTTGCACGCGTGTGTTCACGCCCCCATGAAGGTGCGTGTTTCCATTGTCAATATTGTACTTTTTACAAAATCCTAATTTTAATAATTTAAAAATATTATTTATATATTATATACTTACATACATACAACTCATAGGCTCTGACCCCAAACTAGAATACCCAGTATCCAAGGCAAGGATAACATTTTAACAAATTATATCAATAAATATAAAATGAAAGTAAATTAAATAGAATTTGTAATTAAGCAAAGCAAATCGAAGTAAAAATAAAATACTCCAAAAATGTTTTTTCAAAACTACCTTAAATTGTCGCCAATGGATATTAGTGAGGTTTAGGTTTAGGACGTTATAGTTTATGATTTGGCCATGAAAGCCCACTTGAAAAATTCACCCTGTATACCTACCTATAAGTTAGCAATTCAACGGTAGATTGTGTAGAAATTATAAGCGAAATTGTTATAAAACACTTTTTGATTATGGATTACCATTTATTTATACAGAACTACAGTTTTAGAACTCGTGTCTTGTAACAATGGAAACATGCAACTGTGTACTATGTCGCTAAATAACATGTAATCAGTGGGTAGGCTGGGGTGTTCGCACAACACATCTAATTTAGTTCGCAACAAACGTCAAACGACCTCTCCTCCCACCCCTCCACACTAATTACATATAACGCTAATTTACGATTTGTAAATGCAAAATACTCATTAATTTTAAGCTTCTTTACACGTGTTTATTCCAATTACTTTTAGGTAATTAATTTGTGTACTTTTAAAATATATTTTACACCGGCAAAAGCTTTGGAGTGTAAGTATTTTAATTTCTTTTATAAATCAAAATAAAAAATCTTCCCACTTTAAAATAAGATCGTTTTCATTATCTATCTCCCATTTACCCTTCGCCACCTTTCTATATTATCAATTGCGTGGTTATTGTGTGGCAACAGTGGTAAGAGAGACTTTGTCCCCAAAATATGCGATTTATGGTCCCAAATAACCTAAAAAATAACGGCTATTAGGTTTAATTCTATTATAAATAACTAGAAAAACATAAAACAAAGTTTTTTCAAAGTAGGAATTTAATAAGACAATCATAGATTTTTAAGTGACTCGGAATTTTTGCGTCTCACTGTATTTTTTTTTTATTGTAGCTCGGCATGTGACAACACTCCGCCTGATGTAAAGCTAGAGTGCGGTCCATGAATGGAAACAACTGCTACCACAGAGAAACCTGTGCTGGCAGCAGTCGCCTCCACTATGCCGGCTTGAGGAGACGAGAATGTACCATCTTAGATTGACAGTGCACACTCCTTCAAACTATTCCCGAAACGCGACAAGGTCACTTCACTGGTGTTACATTCGAAAGTGGTGGTACTACCCCAGGACGGCAGACTGGACAAATTACCATCATCAGTCTGCCTACCACTCTTTAATAGTGCCTATAGGCAGTGAGCGACCAAAGTACATATAACAAAGTTACATTGGTACCGGTCTTTAGCGAGGTTCGAACACGGGTCTCATCGATCGTGAGTTTACGCGTCTTACCGCTAGACCACGGCCGCTCTTCGAGTGTCTGTCTCACTGTATTTTTATATTTAGAATATTAATATTAATTCAAGTATTAAATCTATTTGCTAAATTCTAAATATTAAATTCTAACCTATTTTACGGAATATATCCGTCACTTCGTTGGAAATTCGTCAACGTGAAATTCAGGTGTATCCGGTTAGTGGTAGCCATGTGTGATATCTGGAAACCCGTGACCTGTGGTTTCGACCGGATATCTACTGCAGTAGTTTATTCTGTACCATTTCTAAATACATACCTACACTTGCAATCGATGCGTTGAAAAATAATTCTCTTATCACAAAAATATGTGTAATAATTTTATAGTTTATAAAATAATTAAATAATGTAGCTCGCTATATGACAACTTTCCGCCTGATGTTATTCTGTAGACAGAATATTTCTACAGGCATTTGCCTTCGCTAAGTCAGCATGAGGAGATGAATATGCACCATCCAGGTTGACAGTGAACACTCCACTTGTGTTACATTCAAACAACTACTACTACAGAGAAATCTTAAAGTAGTCAGGTATAACGAAGGGAGTGTGCACTGTCAGTCTAGATGGTACATACTTACTCGTCTCCTCGGCATAGCGGAGACGACTGCTGCCCGTAGAGATTTCACTGTAGTAGCATGTAATTCAGTGAAGTGACAAGCGGGCAGCATCAGGCGGAGTATTGTCATATTATGTCGAGCAACTACAAAAAAAATTTAAATAATAAAAACATTTTGTATTACTGCTTTTCAAAAAACATTGAAAGTAGGTAAGAAACTTCAAGAAAATCATCCAATTCATAAACTCTTATTCAAAATAGATTCTCATTGCCTATTAAAACGGAAAATGTCGTCACTTTGATAAATTGAAATCCACAGTTTGTTTTTCGCGACAAATTCCCCGGAGATCTTATCCACCCCTTTTTTCAAATCTCGCTTGAATCTTAATTAATCTAGTTTGATTTCGTTTACATTTTCAATTGACATTTGGGTATAAATCTACTTATATTACACATTAAACAATAAAGAATCTTGAGATTTAAAAAGGGTCAGTCCAGACTACTTGTAGATATCTATTTATAGAGATGTATATGTATGCACAGTTTATTTTATTTTAAAACTTTATTGTTATACATAGAACAAAAGGCGAGCTTAATGCCGCAAGGCATTTTCTTCCAGCTGGCCTTCAGGAAGCAGAAAGGTTCTACCTTGGGTAGTAAATAATAATAATAAAAAGTCTTATATATAACTTTTTTATTTTTTTTATTTTTACACTTTACACAGAAGTTTAACGATCCAAAAGGAGAATGCCTATTTTTGGACCCACTTGATACCTAATATGGCAACAAAACAATATTCTAAAATAATTAATTAATTATTATACAGGGTAATTTTTTTAACTGGGACAGTATGGGGAAATCCTAAACCACAGGAGATACGGGAAAACTGTCTTAGGAACCATTTGCTCTTTTTTTATGAAAACGAATTTGGCATAGTAAATTTTCTGGTCAAGCTTGTCGTTACGTTACGTTGGTATTATTAATGTAACCATCAGATTACTTACAAATTGTATGCGAATACATTTCATTAAACTTGACTAACTTCTGCTGCTCCGATTTTTTTCTTCCGATACAATGAAATGATCCTTACATGAAACTGAGTCGAATCGCATCAAAAAAATTTTTCATCAAAATGACTCATTTCCATGGACAACTCAAGAGTGACCAGAAAAATTACTATGCCAAATTCGTTTTCATAAAAAAAGAGCAAATGGTTCCTAAGACAGTTTCCCTGTGTCTCCTGTGGTTTAGGATTTCCCCATACTGTCCCAGTTAAAAAAATTACCCTGTATATCTTTTTTTTATGAATTCATTGTAATTATATCAACACGACATTTACCAATCAATAGACATTGTTTAATTACCTAAAAAACAGATATCTTCAATTATTAAAGCATTTAAAATAATAACTCTATCGGACTCTATCTATCGCTCTACAGTACAGGAAGATACTGCACTGTAGTGTATTTCTGGCGCGAAAGTGGCAGCATTTGGCGGTGAGGCTAGGTACTTGTCAAATGACCCACGTATAGCGAGAGGAGTGTGCACTGTCAATCTAGATGGTGCGTGCTCCTCAGGCCGGCATAGAGGAGGCGACTGCTGCCCGTAGAGATTTGTTGTTTCACTCTAGCTTTACATCAGGTGGAGTCAAATGCCGAGCGACAATAAAAAAAAATTGAACTTAGGTACCTTAGGTTGCGCGGGTTTTAAAAAGTTAGGCTTCTTGAGGCCTTAGAAGTTTGATTATAGAGGTCAACAAAAGATTAGGTACCACATTTTTGTTTAATATTAGTAGTTGTTTGCAATATCGTACCTACGTGTAAAATTAGAATAAAAACCGTTCGGTAACTAGAAATGTACTATGTTGGTATAATAAATAATGCTTCATTAACAGATAAGGGTAGGTAGTCCATTTACTGGGTGCATTTGTGATGAAAAATAATAGGCTTCCTTTTCCATATACTAAGGATTAACAAAAGTGGTCAGTTGCACCAAAATTTGTGTTAAACTAAGATTTTGAACAATAACTTTTTAATATTTAATTTTAACGTTTAACATTTATTAAACACAGCTGTGGCCGTCCACATTTCGTTCAATTAAATTGTGGAACGAACTTCCCAGCCATGTCTTGCCTCCTTCCTACAACCTGGAATCCTTCAAGCACAGTGTGAAGAGGAATAGCGGGGGCGACTGCTACCGTTCATAGATCGCACTCTAGCTTAACATCAGGCGGAGTGTTTTGATTTAAAATAAAAAAAGATCCCTTTCGATCCTGAGGCAACCTTTTATAGGAATACTTTTATAGGAATGTATAGTACAGTATAGACGAATTTTAGTTTAAAAAAGTTTGAAACAACCGTGCCGTTGAAAAAATAAATGGGATAATAGTATGACGTCGGGTGAGGTGTCATGGGAAATTTGAATAAATTAAAATAGGAAGATGGAGCGAATAGGCATTCATGCGGGAGATATTGTGCGGTGGCCTGGCTTTGTCTGGGGTTGAGGTTCGAGCCTAGGCGTAGTCACGTCGCCCTATTGTTAAATATAGGTATTCTCGAACGAAATAAGTAATTAGGCGTCACTAGTTTTTTGTAAATAATTATTATGTACGTATATAGTTATGAATGTGTTTTGTAGATTTGCTTTTTTTTCATGCTAAATAAAAAAAAACTGTGCAACAGTATAACGAGATGCACTGACAATCTTCATAGTGCACATTTGTTTTCACGGGCCGGCATAGCGGAGGCGACTGTACAAAATTACCTGTACCTTGTTTCTACTTATGGACCGCACTCTAGCTTAACATCAAATGAGCGGCCGTGGTATAGCGGCAAGACGCGTGAAGTCATGATCGATGAGACCCGTGTTCGAACCTCGCTAATTCTGACCGATACCAATGTAAGTTTGTTATATGTACTTTGGTCGCTCAGTGCCTATAGGCACTATTAAAGAGTGGTAGGCAGACTGATGATGGTTATTAGTCCAGTCTGCCGTCCTGGGGTAGTACCACCACTTTCGAATGTAACACCCGTGAAGTGACTTTGTCGCGTTTCGGGAATAGTTTGAAAGTAGCCAGATATAACGAGAGGAGTGTGGACCGTCAATCTGGACGGTACATGCTCGTCTCTTCAAGCCGGCATAGTGAAGGCGACTGCTGCCTGTAGAGATTTCTCTGTAGTAGCAGTTGTTTCCATTGATGGACCGCACTCTAGCTTTACATCAGGCGGAGTGTTGTCACATGCCGAGCTACAATAAAAAAAAATTAAATTAAATTAAAATAATTTGAGCGTTCTTGCTATAAGGTCTTATAAGTTTTGTTATTTTCTTATTTGATTTATTTCCTTTATCTCTCAATAGATGGAGCCACTTGTTATGATATTAACACAAGGTTTGAATTATTAGCCACTGTCTAGGTTGTCTCTTTAATTTCATATAGCAACTGAACTTTACCATTTGTAAAACAATCTTTGTTTATTTAAAGCAGAATTGAATTGCCAGCCCTATAGTCTAAAGAAAACAGTTATGGAATTCTACGAATTTATAACAAAAAAGCTCGATGAAACAGAGTGCCGTAATCGCCTCGTTTTGTGACAATAAACAAACGATTTAGTTATAAATAAAACAACACTTGGGTACCGACAAAGGTACAAAGGATTTTGTATTAATTATTTTATAACTTTTTGAAAAGTGGTAGGTAGAATGAAAATAGTTCTCTCGTGGCTCGTGGTCTTATGATCGTGAGTGATGGCGTCATGTGGGGGGCAATGGCAGTGGATAGAGAGTCCTGGGGTATCTTCTTGAGGTACCCCGTCAGGAACAAAAATTAGCAAGGTGGGGTCTCTTCTCTCGTCATACTCTGCTTTCAGAGGAAGCTAGAGTCCCTTAACGCGTGGCGGAGTTCCGTCGTCTCCTTTTTACTCCGCTGCCCGGTATTGAGGAGTACCAGGGAGTTCGACGTCTCTTCGCGAGATGCGAGTTTTATATATAGATATAAAACATTTTCTCCACGTAAAAATGTCTATATTACAAAGTACATACCTACCTATAGATAAATAGTACCTATATATCGGCCGGAATTTAGCGAGAAGCAATGAAGTGACCTTGTCGCGTTTCGGGAATAGTTTGAAAGTAGCCAGGTATAGCGAGAGGAGTGTGCACTGCCAATCTGGATGGTACATGCTCGTCTCCTCAAGCCGGCATAGTGGAGGCGACTGCTGCTTGGACAGGTTTCTCTGTAGTAGCAGTTGTTTCCATTGATGGACCGCACTATAGCTTTACATCAGGCGGAGTGTTGTCACATGCCGAGCTACAATAAAAAAAATGAAAAAAAGATTTAAACACGGGTCTCATCGATCGTGAATTCACGCGTTCTACCACTAGACCACGGTTGTTCATATACATATAAGCACCTATTTACGACATATACAAATAGTAACAATGATCATTGCGTTTGAGACACAAACAAATTGTTTCTGTTATTAACTGTACATAAGCAAAAACCCAGAAGTCATAAAATAAGGGCACGCGCATCTTCCGAGAATACGTTCACAATGCACAATAATTTTTATGGTGGCAACACCGTTAATGTCGGCACGACACCGCAAAGTTGTTAAACAATGGCCGAAAATTATAAATTGTTTATTAGAAAAATAAGTTTTTATTTTTAGATAGTCCTAATTCCTTTTTACATTGTTTCTAAGAACAAAGGTTGGGGACATCACTATTGTTGTGAAATGGCGGCTGTCCACCATTGTTATTTACTGTTATTATTTTAACATTCGTTACGGTAACATCCCTTGTTAAAATATTTTGTATTTTAAAATATTCCATAATTTCAGAACAATGTTAGGTAAATTTGTTTAACAATTAACAAATATCTACAAAATAACCCTCATATCCTAAATAATTAATTGAAATTAATTAAACCTATTATAAGCATCTAACTAATTAGCAAGAGAATTATTTTTCTATTCAATTTTCATCATAAATTAATAATACAACAAATCTAGCCAAAAATAACCAATTATAAAATAACGAATAATAAATGATTATACAACGACTCAACCAATCAAATATCTTCATGTACAATCAAAAGAATACACGAAAACAATGATAAATCTAACATTATGCAATAAACGTTACACGTTATAACATTGCTTCATACTCCTAATACTCAAGCCAAAATACGACACTAAACAGCTGTGTGCTTGTTCTAGCGATCACGGCATGGGGTGCTCTGTTATTGAAACGAGACGATAAATATTCTACACCGAAAACGAAGCGAGAGCGAAAGAAACGCACTACCATTGTTAGGAGGAGCGCAGGCTTTACTCTCCGCGCCCCTATTGGCCGGATCCACTACGCCCAAGACCGTGCTCCCCGCTCGACCGTATCCTCACAACGCTCAGACCGATCGTCAGTCATTCGCTCGAACCCGACGCGGTACATTCTTTTCACTCGTCTTTGTGCCATAACAGTTGTTGAAAGCCGATGCTTTGATTGAACTTTATAAATTACTTTATAACTCGTTATATAATGTCGACGCTGAGTCATCATCACTATGCGTTCTCGATGCATCCCGGTATGCTGCCGGAGTATCACAGTCCACCGCAACCGCTGCCGTCCTCGTCTCCACACTCAGAAGGACACATCAAAAGACCGATGAACGCGTTCATGGTCTGGTCGAGGCTTCAACGCAGACAAATCGCAAAGGATAATCCGAAAATGCATAACTCAGAAATCTCTAAAAGGTTGGGTGCCGAGTGGAAGTTGCTCAGCGAGATGCAGAAGAGACCGTTCATCGACGAAGCGAAGAGGTTGAGGGCTCTTCACATGAAGGAGCACCCGGACTACAAATACAGGCCGAGGAGGAAGCCGAAGCCGCCCACGCAGGGAGGAGCTCCGGGCGCCGGCGCTTTCCCGAGTTTTCCCTTGCCATATTTCGCGGGACCGGCACCGACAGTCGGACACTTGGATGCGATTCCGTATCCGGCTGCAATGCCGCCTTACTTCCCGCATCAATTGGACCATCTGCAGTTCTCGAAATTGATGGCGCCGTCGGAGAAGTTGCCGGTATCGTCGTCCGCCGCCGCCGTCGTGTCGTCGTTTTATTCATCTCTATATACATCACCGGCCGCACCACCGAAGCCGTTTTCTTCGGCATTGTTTCCTCAATATGGAGCGACTCCCGGATCACCAGTATCGCCGGTGACACCGACGCAGCACAGTCCGCATGACGATCAGTTGCGGCGGCCGGTCTCTGTGATCTATTAAAATGTGAGTGAAGAATAATGAAGAGAGAAAATGTTGAGTGTTGGACTATTAATTTATTAAAGTTGTTTTAATTTTTGAAGCCGAGCTGAGTGACGAACATATCAAAGCTGCATACGGCTTTGTGTAAATAATAATTATGTCGATAGTAAGTAAAATTTGGACAACAGGTCCCCGACATGGGCACGTTTATGTTAATCTGTGATTTTTTTATTTTTATCCAGACTTAAGACTTTGGTAATACCTATTAAGTAGGATCTGTTTGTTAGTTATGTAAAGTGAGATATTTAAACCAAAAAAGATTATTCATTTGAGTAGATCTCTCTCTCAAATAGCTAAGTAGTTGTAATAATTAAGTTCAATATTGTTAATTTGGAATTTAGTTTTTGTTGAGTTTAATTAGTCCACGCGGATTCGTCAGCATTCCTTATGATTACTTAATTTATTAATAATGTTGTAGATAATGCTGAATATTATGTAAATTAGTTTATAAGTTTTATGTAAGTAGTATTGGATTGTAAATATTTAAAATTAATTATTGTATTGACGTCAGTACCAACGATGTAACGAACACTTTGTTAATGCCATCAAAATAAACACTACATTGTTTTTATTTAAATATATTTGTTTTCTTTTTATTCTACTATATTTTACATTTAAATACTTATACAAATATTTTGATATTTCGGTTCTTTTTTTTTTTTGAGAATATTTTTTATTAGTTATTTGTCAAGCGCGTAGTTTACTTAACTATATTTATTTATTTATTTATAATAATAAGAAAATTTATTATTTTCTGAGGTTTACGTGGGAAGTAGTTTGTGGTTTTTTGTAAAGAAATCCGTTATAAGAAACCAGCAGATATGTCCTATAGATATCTACGAGTACCAATATATTATTTTAAGTATTACGTAATATTACATTTTACATGTTTTAAAAATAAACTTGAACTTACCGAATCTTGACTACCGACGTTAACCGCCTAACACTAGATGGCGCTTCACCCGAATAGAGAGGCTTTAGGTACTGAATCTTTTGAAAATTTTTCTTTTTAATTTTATTGATATAACTATGTAATTAATTGAAACAGTTTAGGGATCAACAGTAACGTAAAGAAGAATGCTCATTCGCCTAAGACAAATGGGCCCACGATTTTTTTCTCGAGTTTGTCGATGATTTTTAGTTAGAAAACTAAATCTAGTTTCTGTTTACCAATGAGATTTAATTTTTTCACCCGGGTTATTATGTAATTAAATGTTTTCTAATCCAATGTTTTAGGTTATTTTTATTTTAAATCCTTTAATAATTTATAATTGAAGATATCTATTTTTTATGTAATTAAACATTGTTTATTGATTGGTAAATAATATGTTGATATAATAAAAATGAATTAATAAAAAAAATAAGATATTATTTTAGAATATTGGTTTGTTACCAAACTATCAGGTATCAAGTGGGCCCAGAAATGGTCATTCTCCTTTTATTGTCCTTTCTCCTTTCTCGACAGTTTTCAAATCTTATTTGAAATATATATATTTGTAACTCCTTGTGGCTTAATTGGATATCGGCATCAGTTGCGTTTTTTTTTATTGGAGCTCGGCATATGCCAACACTTCGCCTGACGTTAAGCTCGAGTACGGTTCGTGAACAGAAACAACCGTGCACATTCGTCACCTCAGCCCGGCATAGCGGAGGCCCTTAAAAAGTATATTAACTTAGTATTATGTAAGACCTTATATTATTACAAAGCTTGTTTCACTTGTTTTATTTAGATTTTTTTTTAATAATTCTTGATTTAAGGTAGGTATATCTAATGTACGGTTATTTATTTATATGGCAACCTGTAAAGACAAACCCTTCATTGAATCCACCCCTTTTTCATGGGACTATTGTTGTATGAAAACACAAATTTCAATTTAATAATTAAGCGAGGCTTTTGTCGTCGATTCTTAGAGTTTTTCACCTTCGTCCCATAATTGTTTAATTTCATTTCCGCCATTTTCCTTCCTTCCTTTTTATAGTTTTGTACCTGTTCCAAATGTACTTTTTAACCCGTTTAATTCTCACTATATGAGTGTTTATTTCTAACTGCAGCATGTGGTCGCATTCGACCTAGCGTACGTTCCACTTATTATCCCAGAAAGAAATCTAAAAGCAGGTGTCGCCTCCGCTAAACTGGCTTAGTGAGACGAATGTGCAGTGGTTTGACAGAGAAAATTTCTCTCGTTATACCCGGCTACGTCACTTCGTCATTGACAATGTCACATCACGGTTATTACACTTGGTGAGTTACTCGAAACGGTTGACTGGGCTAGTAATTTTTTTTATTGTAGCTCGGCATGTGACAACACTCCACCTGATGTAAAGCTAGAGTGCGGTCCATGAATGGAAACAACTGCTACTACAGAGAAACCTGTGCGGATAGCAGTCGCCTCCACTATGCCGGCTTAAGGAGACGAGCATGTACCATCTTAGATTGACAGTGCACACTCCTCTCGTTATACCTGGCTACTTTCAAACTATTCCCGAAACGCGATAAAGTCACTTCACGGGTGTTACATTCGAAAGTGGTGGTACTATCGAAATTGTCCTGCCTACCACTAAATGTAAGTATTGAATTAACATAATTAATTTTTATTCATTTGCTTTATTTTGTAAAGTGTAGAGTATTAAAGCATTTACGTTAATTTTGTTATTACATTCACGGGTCGTAGAATCACGCAAAGGTCAAATTCTTCAGGTGAATTTGGACCTGTTTTCAGTTAAGCCATAAATAATATATTAGATGGGGACTGTCTTTTGTTACAATTCGTTTGTTGGCGAGTTAGTTAGGGCGGTAAAAAGAGAAATTTTAACACTTTTACTTTGTGAGGATTGTAACAAGACCAATTTTAAAGATATAGTTATGCAATCTCGCTTATTGGGCAGGCCTCATCTTCTACTATATTTACACCCAATTTTTACTTTCACATACAATATAATATAACAACCAATATTGAAATTTTGTTAAACAAACAACTTCACAAGAAAATAGCTATAAATTGATGAAAATTTAATAGAAAAAGAAAACTACACGCAAACAACAGTTTGAGCTGTTATTTTTCTGTTAAATCTTCATCATAATTTAATAATAACAAATTTAGCATTTCAATATAACAAAAATTTATATAAAAAAACCTAAATGTAGCGAACCGTCTCTTCAAACCGGCATAGTGGGGGCGACTGCTGCCTGTAGAGATTTCTCTGTAGTGGCAGTTGTTTCCATTCATAGACCGCGCTGTAGTTTTACATCAGGCGGATTGTCACATGCTGAGCTACAATTTAAAAAAAACCTATATAGTGTGTCATAACCGACAATGCCATTTGCAATGCAATTTAAATAAATATTGAAGACTACATTGTATTTTTTTAACTAATTAATACTGCTTTAAAAGATTTATAACTTTTACTTCCATAAAAAATAAAAAATGTCTTCTATAAGCCAAATTTAGAATGTGACCTTCGGGAATAGTTTGAAAGTAACCAGGTATACCAAGAGGAGTGTGCACTGTCAATCTGGATGGTCTCGTCTCCTCAGGCCGGCATAGTAGAGGTGCTACCCGCGCAGGTTTCTCTGTAGTAGCAGTTGTTTCCACTCATGGGCCTCACTCTAGCTTTATATCAGGCCGAGTGTTGTCACATGTCGAGCGACAATAAAAAATTAATGGTAGACCTGTATAATATTGATATTTAATATCTATGTATATTTAAAAAAAACAAATATTTAGTATTTATGCTATAGTATTTGTAGTTAAATACTTGTCTATATCTTTTAAACGCGAGGAGTGTACTTATGAAAAATGTATACGAAATTGTACATATTTTTCTGAAAAGCTCTTCAATTATTTCTCTAGTGTACACTCATCGATGAAAATATTCAAATGTTTCGAAAATGGAACGTTACCGAATGAGGCGAGTGTTGCCATGTAGGTAAAGATTTTCATAGTCAGAGTGCTAACGGTAAATAATAATGTATATATTTTTATTGTACTTTTTTTTACAAGTATCGTTTGGGTGAATTTTTCCTTTAGAAGTGTTGTGGTTGTGATTCTAATAATCTATATTAATTGGGTTGAAAGTCTGGATGAATAGTTTTTTTTTTATTGTAGCTCGACATGTGACAACACTCCGCCTGATGTAAAACTAGAGTGCGGTCCTCTAATGGAAACAACTGCTACCACAGAGAAATCTCTACGGGCTGCAGTCGCCTCCACTATGCCGGCTTGAGGAGACGAGCATGTACCATCTAGATTGACAGTGCACACTCCTCTCTTATACCTATAATTATACTTATCTCTTACTTATTATACCTACCTCTCTTATACTTATAATAGTATAGTGGATAGGAGGCGACTGGTCCCAGCAGACATTTCTCCGAACCGCACTCTCACTTATCAGGACTGGACTACTAAAAAAGTTATACAGCTACAATTTGTTTAAAAATCTGCTGCTCTTCGCTCACATCTGTCATAAACACGGAGGTTAGCTGGAAGAGAATGGTAATTAGCATTAAGTTCGCCTGTGTGCACGCTACACAAAGTTTTAAATAAATAAATTAAGTATTTTATGGCTTTGGAAAACAAGCAAAAGTTTAATAGAGAAGTTATTTATAATAAGCATATTTCATAAAATTTCAATTCAAATTATCAGTTGACGTCCATCAAACTATTTCCCGTTCGAGTGTGTCCCATTTTTCCCCATTTCGAAGCTTGTATTGTAAAGAAAATATATTTTGTACGAAGGTAGCATAACAATGAGAGGGCCCATGTTATTTATTTAGATGTATTTGATTGTGAAAGGACTTGGATGCCTGTTGTACATTAAACACATTTATAGTTAGCCATCCTACGAATTTCAACTTTAACTGCTTTATTTAGGGACGATTTTTGTCTGGCTAAGAAGATGTAGTTATAGTAGACCACGGTTTTGTGGCAATGTTAACGTATTGACAAATAATTGAAGCTTAATTCGGATATAAAAAATCAAATATTCCGAGGACGGTCACCTTCTTAATGCGTCCTTATAACAATTACATAAAGGCTACTTTTGAATAATTACTTTATATGTAAAATAATTATAAATAATTTAAGTGTGATTCTGATACATTGATTGTTAAATACGAAACTTTAATTCAATAACCGAAACAAAAGCATCGATGTATAACTGCTCAATATATTTATACAAATAATTAATTGGTAACAAAAAGTATTGCCGTCAATTCGTTATGGCAGATTTGAAATGACAAGTAAATACAGCCTTTAAGTGCAAGACAAAAGATGCTCATTAAGTCGACTTGTCTATTTTGCTAGTGTAGTGAAATCATCGATAGTAGACTGGGAGGTGTTAGTCGATATTTTTGTTTTTAAAAAATAAAATCTGAAATGAATGCTTTAGATATGTACAATAAACAAAAAAGATGTGGAGAGCATAAAATTTCGTTTAATCAATTTGAAAGCTTGCTTGCTGCTAAAGAGAGGAATGTGCACTGTTAACCTGGATGGTGCAAGCCGGCATAGTGGAGGCGACTGCTGCATACGGAAATTTCTCTGCGATAGCAGTTGTTTCCGTCCGTGTACCGGCACCGCTTTCTAGCTTAACACGAGACGCGAAAAAATCCGATTCTATCTCTCAGTGTACAACCAAACATTACGTTTTCTCACATCGTCTGTTCAAAAGTTTTGAAAGTGATGAATGATGTTATGTCTATAGCCATTAAACTATTGCCTAAATAGTGTATTAATAAAACGGGTAGCCTTTATTCATATACTATTGTGAGTTTAATAAAAAGATTTTTCGCTTCATAATAGAGTTAATTTTGTTTGTGTTGATATATTCTACACTACAATCAATTTCTTTTGTATCTTTGTCTATATATTTACTAACCTACCTACCAGTGGTGAAATGTCAATAGAATCGAGTCTAATCCAAGCTTCCTTTTTAAAAAAGAAAAATATATACAAAATAAAAGCATACGTATCAAATTAAGGGTGAAGAAAGGATTATGGCCCCTCTAGATACAAACTCAAAGAAAACATATTCACAACAAACATTTTCTCAATTTTCATTGCATATGAATACGAAAAATCGCGAATTGCGTGTCTCCATTGACGTGTCATTTTTACGAAAATTAAAAAAAAAAATTGTCATCATATACAATGGATTTAACAACAGAAACGAACGAATATGAAAAATTGTATAATTAGGTACCTACTATAAGTTATAACTAATCTAATACAAAAATATGTATTTATATACTTTATTGTAATTTTACAAAAGGTGGACTTAAAGCCTTGAGGCTTTATCTACCAGTCGACATTTGGGTAAGTGAGAAGCGGTAAGGGGGATGGATTATATAATTATAGTAAATACATAAATAAAATATACAATACACACAATAAACAGTTACTACTATAAAGTCCCATAACTGACAATGCCACACGGATGGTACCTATAAAAAATAATAATATCTAGATTTTTTTTTTATATTGGAGTGATAGTATATATACGTACAACAATATTTATTATTATTTTAATATTGTGTTAAGTATGGCAATCATCCGAACAGCGGCCGTCCACCCGCACGACGCGATGTGATGCCATTGCAAAGGTGGTTGAGAAGAAATGGGCGCTTATAGCGGAAAATAAGAGCGCCTGAAGTGTTAATGAAGAGATCTTAGTCCAGCGGTGGACTGAGTAATCATGATTTGATGACAAGTATCAGGATAAATAGGTTGAACTATGTCGATCAAGTCGAATCCAGACATTCTAAGCGTTTATCTGTTTCTGCGCGTTTGAAGTCGAGGGTCGATTGTACATAATAAATAATTAACAGTAAAAATAAGTAATAAACATATTGCATAATAATTGCATTCACATATTGTCCATAAAAATGTGTCCAAATTCATTATAAGCTATTAAGCTGTTGCGAATCGTATTATTCGATGCACATTGTGGTAAAATTGTATTCGAATAATTATCATAATAATAAAAATATCAAACACGCGATACACCCCAATTTAATACAAATTATTTTCACTTTAATTCTTTTAACAATAAAGTTCATAATACCGTTACAATCTAACACTATTTACGAGTATAAAGAAAATAAGCTTTAACACTTAAAAAATAAGGGTGTTGTTTGTGTGTTATTGAATCAACCCTCAGTAACTGACCTCTAGATAATATGAATACATTAATTTGTTCAGTGGTTATTGTTATAGTTTCTATTATTCGCTGTTTTAATTGTTAAAGTTGGTAAGCCTGACATACAAGTTAATAGTGTTGAGGTTCTGTTCACTTATTTAACTGATTGTTTAAACTTTCAGCAGGATTTTAGGTTCTGTGAGATTAACTGAAACGGTTAACAAAGGATATTGAGTGATTTTGTTCTTGTGTGAAGATTTATGAATAATTTATTTGAATACATACGTTTGTGTGACCTAACCATTGCTGTGAGATTAAACTACCCTGGCTGAAACTGACCTGATACCCTGTGTTATGGGTATCAGGTTGCGGACAACCTGAATAACATCCAGGTTCGTAATTAAAAAAATAAATGTAAATTTATAAATTAAATCAATTTATCTTGGTGTTCCATAATTGGTTGGATGGATGCTAATTGGTTACAAATTTTCTAAATTAAAAATATTTTCTTAATTTTTTTCTAAAAATTTCTAAAAAATTTTCTAGCTTTACATCAGGCGGAGTGTTGTCACATGTCGAGCTACAATGAAAAAAAATAAATTATTAATTGATTTTTTCTCATGGCCTTTCCGAAGTCATGGTAGAGTCTGACACTGAGCAAGTGTATGCAAAGACCATGCCTATGCTAACAAAATATTTTAATTTAATTTAATTTCAATAGAACATGTAATGGAATTGGTAGTTCCATCCCAGTTCAGTCCCCAGGCAGAGACAATAGCTATCTTTCTACACACATCATTCTACGCTTGTTTAAATTAAATAATAATAAAAAAAACAGGAAATACAGTGTAAACTCTTTATAACGTTATCCTTTATAACGATAAACTCCCTATAACGTTGAAGTGAGCCCAACTTGGTTGGTTTGCGTTAAAACCCATATATTGAAACACTCTTTATAGCGATACGCCATTCTCTATTACGAAGAAATGTGTTCATATTTTTAGGCAGTAAATATTTATTATCGGTATTATTGTTTATGTTATGTTATCAGGTAACAAAAAACTTTGAAGCTCCGAAACATCCGATGTCGGTCTAGCTTTTGTTATCCTTAATTGCCTTGAACACGTGCAGTAAGACGCATTGTTTTCTCGGAAGTGATGGTCTTCGACCAAGCATACTGGGTACCTATCGTATTATCAGTCGTAAACCTACTTTGAAACTGTTAACATGGCCAGTAAACGGAAAGCGATTAGTGTTGACGAAAAAGTTTGTGTGATACGTGCGATTGAAAAGGGTGAAAAGAAAAGTGACGTTGGAAGGCGTTTTGAACTAAGTCAATCCACTGTTGCTACCATTTGGAAAAACCAAAAAACAATTCTACAGGCGGCGCTGGAAGGAAACTCTTCTAAAAAATTAAGAAAGCCAAAATTCGAAGACTTAGATCAGGCAATGTTGTCGTGGTTTAACAATCAGCGCCAGAATAATGTACCCATCTCGGGGCCAATTGTAAAAGCTAAGGCTGAAAAGTTTGCCAACCAACTTGGCATAATTGACTTTAAAGCATCTGAAGGTTGGCTCGGAAAATTTAAGCACCGTCACCAAATTACGTACGGTAAAATGAACGGAGAGGCGCGGGATGTCGATATTAATGTGACTAACAATTGGATTAGTACAGTATGGCCTAAATTAAAGATGAAGTACTCACCAGAAGACATTTTTAATGCAGATGAAACTGGCCTTTTTTTCAAGTTGACTCCCGACAAAACTTTAAAATTCAGAGGGGAAAAATGTGTTGGAGGAAAACTGTCTAAAGAGCGTATTACAGTTCTAGTGGCTGCCAATATGAGTGGCACAGAAAAAAGAAAGCTCTTAGTTATAGGCAAATCGAAAAACCCTCGGTGTTTCAAGAACATAAAACAGTTGCCAGTTACGTACAAAGCAAACAAGTCAGCTTGGATGACATCGCAGATTTTTGAAGAGGAAGTGAGAAAATGGGATGCTGAATTAAAATCACGGAAAATCTTGCTTCTAGTAGACAATTGTCCTGCTCACCCAATCATATCTAATCTTCGAAACATAGAGTTAGCATTTTTCCCAGCTAATACAACCAGTATTCTACAACCAATGGATCAGAGTGTCATTAAAAGCATAAAGGGCCACTATAGACGGAAAATGTTGATGGATATGATCGAAACTGACGGCAAGGTCTCGATCAACATGCTACAGGCAGTGAACTTCTTATCAAAAGCCTGGGAAGAGGTAACAGCAGCCACTATCCAACATTCTTTTCGACATGCTGGATTATGTAGTAGCCAAGAAACGAACCAATTTGACAGTGAAGACAATCTACCACTGAGTGAATGGATAAGCCAGTTCGACATACCAAACAATTTCAACGAAGATCTACAATCGTACGAAAATATAGATGAGGATGTAGCCACAACTGGTACACTTACAGATGAACAAATTGTTGATTTAGTGTCAAAAAGTCAGGAAACACCCGATAATCAAGATGAAGAAGATGATCAAGTGGACAAAGCCGAATCACCACCAACAATTCAACAAGCCCTAGATGCCGCTAAGTTGGTAGAAAAATTTTTGCTGTTTAATCAAGACGATTCCACCACACATCTAGATATGAATAGAATACATAAAATAATACAAAACAAGTACTGGCATAGCAAAAAACGTCAAACAAAGTTATCAGACTATATGTATAAACAATAATTTATAATACATACATATTAAAAAATCTTGTTAATATGGTTGTTTTTTTGTTCACTCCATATAACGAAAACTCTCTATAACGACAAAAAATGCTCAGTCCCTTGAGTTTCGTTATAAAGAGTTTACACTGTATTTAACAAAAAAACTCACACATAATCTCCCTTTTATTATATACAATTTATAATAATTTTTATTATCATATATATAATGAAATGTAACACGCTTCTTGTATTGTCATTATGACGCAAATCACACATTTTGGTCACATGAAATCCTTCATATAAAATGTCAAGTGTTCTTGTAATAATTTATCTTTTTTAACAATAATTTTTACACCACCCAGTTTCCCCCCACACTCTAAAATGATTAATGATGGATGGATTCCTGAATAATTACCGAGATTTTTAATATTCGAGTGATTTTATACTCAAAACTACAAAATCATTTTAAACTCTATTCTTAAATTAATACAGTTTATTTTTACACGACAATTGAGATGACCCTTTAAACGTATTCAAAAGCAATAAAAGCTTAAAAACAATAAAATTTGAGATAAAATTAAGCTCAATGTGAATGGAAATAAAGGTTAGAATGGGGTGGATGAAGAGAAAAACATATAGGACGGCAAAAACACCATTGAATGCAAATCTCCACTCGAGTTTTGAGGGTAGTATGCGTTATTAATTTGTTATAATTATGCTCCCATTTGCTCTCGCATGTGGCATTTTTATTGCAAATTATTAACACAATCATTAATTTTGTTTTTGCATCCACTTTCTATTTCAAAAGTCAAATATAACTGCATATAACTCGATTCAATCGTGGCGTTTTGAATAGCTTTTGTTAAAGTGAAAAAAAGTTAATTATGAAGTTTTAGAATAATTTTTTTGTAGTATTCGATTACTTTTTTTATAATCGGTATTCTCTATTATGTTGTATATTGTGTACTGGGTATCGGTTACAACGAATTTTCTATTAAAAAGTTTAATTTTGTTTTATTACTTTATTATCTTTTACTGTAATTGTGTTTATAACTATATTTAGAGTCAAGTTAACATAACAAAAGGTGATCTTTGCATCGTATCAATCTTGTACGGTTTAACGAACTGCTGCTTGCATACATTTATCTATTGTAGCAGTTGTTTCCGCTCTTGGATCGCATTCTAGGTGGAGTGTGATCTCATGTAGAGTTACTATAAAAAAAAGTTAATCTTCCTCATACATGCGTTACGTTTATTTATTATTTTATCATAGATTGTACAATGGAGATTTTTCTGGATTCTTTCCTATTTAACACTTTATCTATTTTTGGTATTTCGGTAGGTAACTCCAAATGTGGTTTAAGAACTTTATTGTGTACTCTAAGAACATTACATTCTCTTACAGAGATACATTATATAAAGCAATTGGTGATCGGGTTTATTATAACTATAACTATATACAATAAGTTTAGCTAAGACAATGAAAACAAACAAAGCAGCATGCTCGCGACAACCTCCCCTGAACACTAATTTTAGTTCAAAAGAAATTGTCACACTCATAATTTTTTAACAAATTTTTTTTTTTTTTTTTTATTGTAGCTCGGCATGTGACAACACTCCGCCTGATATAAAGCTGGAGTGCGGTCCATGAATGGAAACAACTGCTACTACAGAGACACCTGTGCGGGCAGCAGTCGCCTCCACTATGCCGGCTTGAGGAGACGAGCATGTACCATCTTAGATTGACAGTGCACACTCCTCTCGCTATACCTGGCTACTTTCAAACTATTCCCGAAACGCGACAAAGTCACTTCACGGGTGTTACGCTCGAAAGTGGTGGTACTGCCCCAACACGGCAGACTGGACAAATAACCATCATCAGTCTGCCTACCACTCTTTAATAGTGCCTATAGGCACTGAGCAACCAAAGTACATATAACAAAGTTACATTGGTACCGGTCAGAATTAGCGAGGTTCGAACACGGGTCTCATCGATCGTGAGTTCACGCGTCTTACCGCTAGACCACGGCCGCTCTCGTTCAAATGTTCAAATATACCAAAAATCTTAGCCGGTACCAATGTAAATTCGTTATTTGTTAGTACTAGTTTAGAGGCGTAGCATCTTTTACTCAATTTTTGCCAACACGTCTTTTAAATTGCTATTTTTATTTAAAAGTTCTTCTCCAAAAATAGTAAAGAACTCTAAAATGAAATCAATACTCTATTGAAAGGCATAATGAAATATCATCGAGTCCCCCGTTCCGGTCTCATTATACTTCAAGTGTCACCACAAAACCCTCAGTCGCTTACATACGCAATCGAACCTTGTACCTACAGCTCGTTAGTTTAAAATTTCTAATAGCTTTTAAGGTAAACGTTTTCGTAATTTTCAGGTTGACTTTTTTCTTAAGTCTCTTTTAATATATCGTTTTCTACTTTTGATTTATTTTGTATAAGATTAAAGAGTAGTAGGTTGCCGTTCTGGGGTAGTACCACGTAACGCTTGTGAAGTGACCAAGTTGCGTTACGAAACCAGGATGAAAATAGCTGGCTTCAGACATTCATCTGCCTTCAAGGCTGATACATTCCTCTCGTTATACCTGAATTTCGTTTGAATTTTATTCAATTACTAATATTAAATTTCAGTACAAAAATGTTACTGAAATTTTTAACGTATGTTATTTTAACATTGAACACTCGTTCAAACACGTTCGTTCATACTGACACAGATGCCCTCTTCAAACTCACGCTCGGCTTCATTTTCAAGTGACCCATTATAAAAATGTTATTCTATAAACCATATGCATTGTTCCACATTATTCAAAAACCTGGTATCATGTACAATGCCAATTTAATATAACACATTGTCCGTTTATTAAAAAGATATTCCTTATATATTAGCCGCCGTACTCCCTTGATGGGCATTCGTGCGAGAAAACTTCTGCAAGCTTTCCGGTTTCAAATCTCAAGTGGTTTTGATCTTCTATTCTTTGATCCCTTTCATGAGTACAGTGTGTTTTTTTTATATTGCTTAGTTCATTTATCAAAGGATTAGCTCCGTTATTTTGTCAATGTGGTCGCCATTTTTTTTTAGGTTTTTAATTAGATTCATCTATTTATTTCGCAGTATAGACATTTTAATTATTTTGTTTTTATTTCGGCATAGTGCTGGAGACTGAACGGCTTAGTCTAACAGTAAAGGAAGGACCTCATAATCGATGAGACCCATGTTCAAATCTTGTAAAATTCAAACTAGTACCGATGTAACTGTGCTATATGACTTTGGTTAAGTATAAGCTTAGTACAGGCGCTTAAAAAACTTTATCCAAGAACGGGGCTTGTTATTCATTGCTACTTCTAAGTAGATCCGAAAGCGCGACTAAGTTACATTAAAAAATGATAGTACTACCCCAAGACGGCAGACGGGACTAATAATAATCATCAGTCTGCGTACCACTATTAAATAGTACAAAGAGCGTATTTGATTACTAAAAAGGGTTATAAATACACCCCCTGAATCAATTTTCATAAGTACTAGTACGTGTTATTTGTTACGACTCATGTAAACTTTATTCAACGGACTCACAGTAGATAAATTTTAATTCAACTCGCCCTCACCATCCCTCATTCTAAACTATGCATTAAACGGTGTGAAGTATCCCAGGGGATATCTGGACGCGTGACTTGCCACTTCACCCCTACGCTGATCGAACTATACTAACTCATGCAAAAAGGGTCACGGCTAAGATTGATTGTCTACAAACTCCTTAGAATGTTTCGCGAGAAATCTCAGATAGCCTTCAATAGATGCGAGCCCCCGATAGTGATATGCAAAATCTAGCCGGACCGTATCGATCCGAGCGCTATCAGAAAATTCCTTTTTCGAATCCGAATTCAAAATGTAATAATCGTATTCAAGAAAGAAGCACTATTGAAAATTAATTCGCCGTGAAATTCAAAGGAACCTCGTGTGTGTACATTAGATGGTAAATGGATTACAAAACTTGTATGGTCAAAGCGGGCACAATCGGTCACAGTCGCGATTGTCGAGCGACTTTGGAAAAATATTGTGCCCATTGTTGTTATTGAGAATGAACGATACACGACTGAAAAAGTGACAAAGGCGTTAAAACCTGAAGTCGAATGTTACAAGGCGACACTTGACAATGATTCTCGTGTCAGTGGCGTTAGCGGAGCAATTAGTGAGATAATATTTGTCATACAACAATTTTGTGGACTACGAAAATATGCTAATTCTGTCATTATCATGAAAAGTTACGTAAAGTTGTTTACAATTGTCGCGTTAGAACTTCAAGAAACATATTTTTAACAAGACGAAGTAATTAAACAATTTAATGATGCATAATTTTAATGATTTCCTATTGAGGAATATTGTTAAACATTTTCATATTAATGGAAAATTATTGATAATTATAATATACAGGAAGTATCATTTTAATTAAACAAATATTTATATCGATATTAATTTAATAATAACAGATTTTTATAGTAGTCCTGCATATACCTAACACGCTAGATGTGCGGAGACAACTGAAAAAACGAATGTACCATTTTCAAGCTGTTACCGAAACACGACTGGGTTACTTCTTTATAAAAGTGGTCCTTGCAGACTAGGCTAAACAATACCTTAATGAATCTTCCTATCACTCATATAATGTATTTTTCCATTCTAATTCTAACGAAAACAAAATCAAATTTCAATCACGAGACAATATCTGATATTACTATTGTATCAATCCCCTAAAATAAACTCGTTGTATCGGAGTAATTTATATAAGATTCGTGTCTTGATTTCTACCAAACAATGGACTTTTTCAATTTTCTTTCTCGTCAAAGTTCGGAAGCAATTTTCCGTCGATCCATTGTTGAGATATATCTACCAATCTTTCGCTTGATTTGAGTAGTGTGTTTTGCAGTTTTGGGTTAAGTTACATTTTTGGGAATTTATATTTTCTAATCTCTAAATTCAGCCGTGAGTTTAGACTTAATTATAATAATTTTCAGAATAGGAATATTTTCTTAATACTTTAATTTAGAATTTTAATAAATATAATTAAAAATATATAGGTATATTTATATTACGGTTGATAGATAATTCTGCAATCGACTGTATTTCAAGAAGCAAAATGTATAACGAGAGAAGTGTGCACTATCGATCTAGATGGTACATGGTCGTCTCCTCAACCCGGCATAGTGAAGGCGACTACTGCCCGCACAGGTTTCTCTATAATAGCACTCTAGCTTTACACCAGGCGGAGTGTTGTCATATGCCGAGCTACAATAATAAAATATTATTTTATTATTACCTACGTTAATAATATCACGATTATTTGAAAGTATAAAATTCCATTACAAAGTTTTGAGGTCTTTTGATAGAATATTCGTAGACTGGGGTACTGTTGTTGACAACGAGGGAGTCTAGTGAGGGCCGCGAGGGTTTCAAACCAAAACGTTCATAACTCGCATTAAATAAAAATAGATTAAATTGTTTTATTTAAAATTATTTTAACTTATTTTTAATCTAGAGTATCTCCCACTATGCCGGTTGTATTGCTTGTATGATTGTCTGTTGTCAAGCTAGAATCTGCGGACAGCAGTCGCCTCCGCTATGACGACTTGGCATTAGAAATATTCTAGTGATTATATTATTGAAATCTAGTCCTTCAAAGCATTACAATAAATATACAAACACGAAGACCATCCGAAATCCAACACAAAATGTATCATATTTATTTTTTTGTATTTTGTAAGCCTAAAAAACAAGACTGTACAATTATAGTCTAAGTTTTTAAACGGAATTGTATAGTCTTGTTTTTTTGGGTTGAACGGTGTTGTCATTAATGTATAAGATCACAGACAAACCAATTAGGTTTTGTGATCCGATAGTGCCAAACGGTATAGTTGTAAATATTATAAATAAATAAATAAATAAAAAAAAAAAAAAAAAAATGTTGAAATACATTTTGCATACAAATATCTTTATAGGTTGTTTATTTTTGACGGTGCACATGACTCGAATATACATCAATCATTGATTGACAGCCGTACAAAAGAACACTCTTTATAAGTCCCGAGTACTCGCTTATCTCGATCTTGTCTCGATTACGAATCCGAATACTACATAAAGCCCTAACAACCATTTCAAGTTACTTAGACAGAGTTCCACTTGTAAAAAACTTGTTATTAAAATTAGAACTTTATCGAATTAGATTTTGTGGTTTTTATGATTTATAGATTAAGGTTTTATAAGATGCGACAAGTAAATGATAGTCTATATTGTTTGTGACGAATATTGTCTCTAATGACTGAGGCACGGATTTCAAATCTTTTTGATCTAACTTCGATGTATTATGCTTTATATTTGAGCCGCCTTAAACGGGTGCTGTTAGTTTTTTTATTTTATTTTTATAGCTATGGGAGATATAAGTATTCTAGTTTCATAAGAATGTTTAAATCAATTTTTACTTGAAATCATGAATAAAAGAGAATGCCCATTCGCCTAAGAAAAATGGGCCCACAATTTTTTTCAAGAATTTGCCGATGATTTTTAGTTAATTTTGTAGACTACCTTGTTACCAATCAGTTTTATATTTTTCACTCAAGTTATTGAGTAATTAGATGTTTTCTGATGCAAGATTTGAGGTTATTATTATTTTAAAGTGGTAGGCAGACTGATGATGGTTATTAGCCCAGTCTGCCGTCCTGGGGAAGTACCACCACTTTCGAATGTAACACCCGTGAAGTGACTTTGTCGCGTTTCGGGAATAGTTTGAAAGTAGCCAGGTATAGCGAGAGGAGTGTGCACTGTCAATAGATGGTACATGCTCGTCTCCTCAAGCCGGCATAGTGGAAGCGACTGCTGCCCGCGCAGGTTTCTCTGTAGTAGCAGTTGTTTCCATTCATGGACCGCACTCTAGCTTTACATCAGGCGGAGTGTTGTCACATTGCCGAGCTACAATAAAAAAAAAAAAAAAAAAATGCTTTAATAATTGAAGATATCTGTTTTTTATGTAATTAAACATCGTCTTTTGATTGGTAAATGTGGTGTTGATATAATTACAATAAATTAATAAAAAATAAGATATTATTTTAGTTGTGTTACCATACTGTTAGGTATCAAGTGGGCCCAGACATGGGCATTCTCCTTTCTGCCGTTTGGGACAGTAGTATCTTTTCAAGTAGTAGATAGAGTTACTTTTAAAGGACTATACTTATTTTTGGACCCACCTTAGTTTGGACTTGGACCATAGTCTGTTGTGGAAGCAATAACATCTAATTTTTTCGTTAATTTATTTCAATTATATCAAAATAGTAAGTAAAAATAGTGAGTAAGTAGCAATAGTATAGTGTAAGTATAATTTTGTTGGTTAGGCTTATAAATAAATAAATAAATAAAAAAACATCGTTTACCAAGTTTTTTATAAGACAATGTTTAATTATATAAAAATAGATCATCAATTTTAAAAGCATTTAATGTAATAATAACCTCAAATATTGCATCAAAAAAGTCTATACTTAAGAATCTATGTAAAAAAAAAAACTATTTGGTGTTAAAGTAGATTTATTTTTTTACAAAAAGAACTAAAAATCATCGACAAACTCGATAAAAAAATTGCGGGCCCATTTCTCATGGGCGAATGATCATTCTCCTTTATACACTAGTATCGATTAGAGTTAAACATTTATGTATGTACAGATGAAGATAGTGTCGTTCCAGTTTCAGAATTTCCACACGACACGTATTTCGCAATATTAAAAGAGATCGTTAATATAACCAATACAAACAAATAGTTAAATTTATGTGCTCGTAAAAGGCTGATTGAAATCTTCGCCTTTAATAACTGCACAACAAAAGGGAGGGTCGTTGAGGTATCATAAGAACTAACATTTATAAAAGCAGACTTAATTTGTATTGCCAATTTAACGTGTTTTTTTTTTTATTGTAGCACGGCATGTGACAACACTCCGCCTGATGTAAAGTTAGAGTGCGGTCCATGAATGGAAACAACTGCTACTACAGAGAAACCTGCACGAAGTGGTGGTACTACCCCAGGATGGCAGACTGGACAAATAACCATCATCAGTCTGCCTACCACTCTTTAATAGTGAATATAGACACTGAGCGAACAAAGTACATATAAAAAGTTACATTGGTACCGATGCAGCAGCGTTGAGGCGTGACGGAACGTCGATGGCGTACTGGCCCTCATGCAGGAGATAGCATGGCTTGTATAAGTACGACAGGACGCACCAGGGACCCCCATAGTGGGTCTGCGTGCGAAAACCAGCCCGGAAAATCAAGAATACAAGAATCAAGGTACCGATCAGAATTAGCGAGGTTCGAACACGGGTCTCATCGATCGTGAGTTCACGCGTCTTACTACGGTCGCTCTAAATTCGGTTTTCATTTGTTGATAATAATAAATATAATTACAATATAACGTAAGATTGTCTTTTAAGTGGCGAGTGTAACAATGTGGAGAAATTTAAAAATAAAACTCCTGTTTCATTCATTGATTGTCAAATTCATGATACTTAAGCTTCTTCTAATTACAGTTTGGAATGTGACCATGCTAAAATGCAAAGTGCATTTCATGGTCATCAGTTATGTTGGTTTGATAAGGAACAAGGCCAGTGTGCATCGTCACTTCACGGGTGTTACTCTTAAAATTTTTATTAGTAATTCGACATATACACGGTTCATGAACAGAAACAACAACAGGGCCCTCCACTATACCGGCTTCAGGAGACGAATGTACTCTTAAGCAATAAAAATCAAGATTACATTAATCACGTGGTCAAAAGGTACTAGAATTTTAGTTATTACAGAAAAATATTTACAGATACAATACAATACAATAGTCACGCCTTTTTCCTACAGGGATAGGCAGAGACAACGGAACGCCAATTACCACGATCCTGACACAACACCCTCGTTTCCTTCACATCCACAATTCTCTTCATGCAAGCCCGACGGTTCTACCTATACCTATTAAAAAAGAAACGTAAGGGTCCGTTACAAAACATGACCTCAGCAGACAGCATGCCTACAGAATAGAGCGAGACAAAATGATAGGTCGTATCTACCTAGTGTCAATAATAATTTACAAAACATATTTAAAATAACATTGAAGCTATCGATACAAGTTTTATAACAATAGGTCTTTGGTAGCATGGGAAATTCAAATTTTCAATCAAATGTTCTAAGCAGGAACCCCACACCTGAACCCTCGGGAACTCCCTTCAGATCAACCAGTTCCGCACAATACATATTTAAAATACATGTGTCCGAGCGACGTGAATACATTATTGATATTATATGATAGTTTACTTTGTGATACATTGTTGTTCCGACGTAAGGAATTGTGACAGCGAACGTGTTGGCCGTTGGTAACAAAACAAATTGTTAAGGGATTTTGGTTGAAGTCGTTAGTTCGGGTCATCGGGTCCGATGCGATTTGGACTCAATTTTGATGGGCCCTGTCATTTTTGTTTCTTTTTGACATGATCAGAAGTGACGTACTCCGGTTTTGACTGTCACGTCTTAAGGTCACTAGGCATAACAATTGCTTAAATTTTGAGTCCCATGTCATGTTACATTCGCCTGAAAGAAGTGGGCCCCAAATTTTTTTCTCAAATTTGTTTGTAATTTAAAATGAAGTCTAATAAAATTAATTAAAGGACAATGGCCATTTTCGGGCCCACTTGATACCTAATACTTTGTTAACAAAACAATATTCCCAAATAATACCTTATTTCTTCATTAATTTATTTTAATTATATTAAAATATAATTTCCTAATCAATATACAATATTTAATAACATAAAAAATAAATATTATCAATTATTAAAGCTTTTAATACAATAATAACCTCAAATATTGTACTAGAAAAAGTCTTATTACTCAATAACGTGGGTGACAAAATTAAAACTGATTAGTGATAAGTAATGTAGATTTATTTTCCTACAAAATAAACTAAAAATAATCGTGAAACTCGTAAAAAAATAGTGGGCCCATTTCTTTTAGGCGAATGGGCACTCTCCTTTGTTTCTCGTTAGTAATAAAAAGTAATATTTCTTTATGCAAATATTAATGAAGAAAAAATCGAAATGTAAAAAGTAGCTCTCGCTATCCCGGCGTAATTTTTGCACTCCTGAAAAGTAACTTTAGTTGAAGCACTATCTTTAAGGGTACCAACCAAATTAATGAGCACCAACAGAATTAATAGCAGGTTTTTAACTTTGACAAATACAATCGTACACACATGTCTAAAGCTATTATGACACGAATTACGAACTTTTGTCACACCAATTCAATATAACGCACCATCCATTGTGACATTTCGACAGATAATCTCACCGATTAATCGTAACTGACAACCCTATTCCTTTACGGCCGAAATTAATAATCAATCTTGATCCCTTTTTCACTGACTCAGATAGAAAAATCAATCCAGATTTTGAATAAAGCGTGCCAATAACCTATCTGCCAATCGAAATTGAATCGAGATCTATCCGTCGGTATGTGTTAATCTAAGATTTGATTTCAATCTCGGATTGTGGATACATTATTAATTTCGGGCGTTAAACAATAAACTAAATAAATCTTAAATTCATTAAACATTGCGTGTTTACTAAGACATTGAAACTAACTATTAGTGTAAAACTAGCAATGTATGTTTAATATAGCCATAAGTGTTATATTATTTATGTTTTAGTAGTAGAAGTTCTAATGTGAATTCTCATGTAGTTGCCAAATAAGGAATGCTGTTTGTAGAACGCGAGGTGACAATAGATAAGCTTTGATTTGCCTTCCTTGTTATGTAATTGACCATTGGTTTTATATTTACATAAATAAGTATAATTTTATTATCATAATGATACGTATTATAATTCTGAATGTATAAATGTTTGATTGTTTGTTACTAGATGGCATTTGAAAGATTAGGAGTTGTCGTGGTCTAGCGGTACGACGCGAGAACTTTCCGTGTTTAAACTTCGCCAAATTTTGATCAGTACTAATGTACAATACAATACAATTGTCACGCCTTTTTTGTACTAATGTTAGTTACATATACATTGGTCGCTCATTAAAAAGTGGAAGGCAGACTGATGATGGTTATTAACCAGTCTGCCGTCCTGGCGTAGCAACACCACTTCCCAATGTAACACCCGTGAAGCCAGGTATACCGCGAGGAGTGTGCACTGTCAATCTGGATGGTGCACATTCGTCTCCTCAAGCCGGCTTAGTGGAGGCACTAGTCTGCCTGTAGAAATTTATCTGTATTAGCAGTTGTTTCCGTTCATAGACCGCACTCTAGCTTTACATGAGGCGGGGTGTTGTTACACAGTGTTGTTGACAATTGGACACGTTACGTGTGGGTTATATACGTAGGTTAACTGGTAACTCTTTATTGTAGAATCTTCTTATTTCCTTCTGAATTCCAATATATGTCACGTAGGAAACTTATTGCTTCAAAATATGCAATAGCAATTTTATATCTCCCATGTTTTTTTTCTCTATTTTATTGTAGCTCGACAACACTCAGCTTGATGTTAAAAGCTGAAATAAACACACAAAAATTTCTGCTGCAGACAGCAGTTGGCTCCGCTATTCCGGCTTCAGCACACTCCTCTCGTTTATTTCTCGCCAGACATGAGTGGAGACAACTGTTACGACAGAATGTATTCAAACAAGATTCGCCTCTGCTATACCGGCTTCATGTGCACTGTGATAGTAATTAATTTGGATGAGCATCAGCTTGTCTCTATAAAACTTTTTTTTACGTAAACCTTTTGACATAAGACTTTTGTTACCACTTTTTTTTTTTATTGTAGCTCGACATGTGACAACACTCCGCCTGATGTAAAGCTAGAGTGCGGTCCATGAATGGAAACAACTGCTACCACAGAGAAATCTCTACGGGCTGCAGTCGCCTCCACTATGCCGGCTCGAGGAGACGAGCATGTACCATCTAGATTGACAGTGCACACTCCTCTCTTATACCTGGCTACTTTCAAACTATCCCCGAAACGCGACAAGGTCACTTCACGGGTGTTACATTCGAAAGTGGTGGTACTGCCCCTGGACGACAGACTGGACAGATAACCATCATCAGTCTGCCTACCACATGCCGGCTTTAACACTAACACACTTCAAATAAAAGATTTAGAAAATAACAAAAACAAACAGTCCCAAATTCCACAATACAAAATTGTTTATTAAACAGATTAACGTTACTAGTAAGGTCAATTCTTCAAACAAGGTATGCGCGTACGCATTTTGCTTCTGTTTCATCGGTCAGTGTTAATTGGAGGTACAAAGTGTAAAATTGGATCACACTACCAGTGTTGGTTTTTTAAATCTTTAATGAGGTGCCGATGTTTCTTAGTAAATCTTAAGCTACTGGGTTTTATTGTACTTACTTTGACTCTATTCAGAAGCAAAAGAAGGTTCATAAAAAAACATAGAGGTATGAAAAAAAATCAATAATGAGTGAACTAATATTCCTAACCTAACACTAATATAAATTTCATCTATACTAACCTGTATTTGTAACTTTAAATAGATAAATAAAGACTATTATTATTATTATTATTATAACTCTATATATATCGACGGATCATCTCAGAACAACCTAACATCCGGTCTACCACCTAATCTGTATAATGACGTATTGTCTCTGATGCCTATCACTGAAAATGATGTTTACCTGAAACTTAAAAAACTAGATGTTAACAAGGGAGCAGGTCCTGATGGGATCCCTCCCCTGTTTTTGAAGCTGTGTGCAAAGGAACTCAGTCCACCGTTATCCAAATTGTACAGAAATTCAATCACAAGTGGCGTATTTCCGAGTGTTTGGAAAACTGCTCATGTCATCCCCATATTTAAATCAGGCGATAAGTCGCTATGTTCTAACTACCGTCCCATCAGTATCTTATCCTGTATGGCTAAGGTGTTTGAATTGATTATTTACCAGCCCCTATTCAACTATTTTAAAAAATATCTATCCGATAACCAACACGGGTTTGTGAGCAAGCGATCCACGTTAAGCAATCTCCTCGAATATAAGAACTATTTATGTAGAGTCTTCGCTAAGGGTGGTCAGGTCGACTCTATATATACTGACTTCAGCAAAGCATTTGACAAAGTTAATCATGCTCTATTGTGTCAGAAACTATATTCATATGGGGTTCACGGATCTTTGTTTCGGTGGTTGGTTTCCTACTTAAGCAATAGGAGCCAGCTGGTCGCTATCAGGAATTTTGTGTCATCACCCAAATCTGTACCTTCCGGGGTGCCACAGGGATCACATTTGGGTCCCTTGCTGTTCACAATATTTATTAACGACCTGGTCTCGCAGTTGCACTGTCAGAGCCTACTCTATGCTGACGATTTAAAGATATTCTCGCATGTGGAGACACCGGGTGACTGCGAGGCCATCCAGAGGGACCTTGATGTGCTGACAGAGTGGTGTAAAAGGAATAAGATGTCACTCAATACTAAAAAGTGTCACATTATTTCTTTTACAAACAAAAAAAGTAAGATAGTTCACTCCTATACAATTCAGAACGAATACCTCAGCCGCGTCAACAGTGTAAGGGATCTAGGTGTCCTATTCGATGACAGACTTACTTTTAGGGATCATTATAGTCAAATTATCAAAAGATGCAATCAACTTCTCGGTTTTATACTCCGTAGCACTAAAGAATTTAAGAAATATAAATCTGTCATCACTCTTTTCTGTAGTTTAGTCAGGAGTGTCCTGGAGTACGCCTGTCCTATATGGTCACCGTTTTACAAGATACACACGAATAACATTGAGCGTATACAACGGAAATTCCTAAAAATTCTATCACATAGATACTTTGTGGGCAGGGACAATTTGACTTATGGTGACAGGTTGCGTAGGTTTGGTCTGTTGTCTCTAGAAGCGCGTCGTCACAGATATGACCTGATCTGCCTTCATAAGATAATCCACTCGAACATTGACTCTCCATCTCTACTTTCATCTGTGTGTCTGAACACGAGATACCCACTCAGGGCCCGTTCTACACATTCTACTAACCCTTTCGTGATATATACACATAGAAACAACACCTCCTATTATAATCCGTTAGTTAGAATGTGTAGAGCGTACAATGAGTGGATAGGCAAGCATACCTGTAAGGATCTAGATATATTTAATTGTAAGTTTTCAATTTTTAAAAATAAATTAAACGTAGAATTAAGCCAAAACCTCACACATGTGTGAGGTTACTTATAGAACATGTCATTTTTTTATTTTTTGTGATTAGATTTTAAGTAGCTTAGTTTTTGAATGGTTTTGTTTTCTTCTGTATATTTCATGGCGTGCACACTATTTTGGGCTACAGTACAGCGCTAACACTTAAAATTTAAATTCAGAAACATGTTTGTACTGTAGCCTGTATGTGTGCCTTAAAAATAAATAAATAAATAAATATATATTCTCTATATACACACATCAAAAAAGTCTAAGCAACATGTACTAATTTTAATTTTATGATGGTTTTTCACATTATAACGTTAGTATTTTGTGTTAAAATTAATGCCTATCTTTAATCTTGATTCCTACAGTCCGTCAAAAAAAAACTAAATCAGTAATTTCCATTTTAAAATGTCAAAAATTTAATAGAAAGTAATTGAATAGAGTTTTTTTTAATATTATAATCTTCAACGTACTTAAAGTTTAAGGTATCAATAATTAAACAGAATTAGGCTGTTAAATAATTTCCAAGTTAATCCACGAAACAATAACCACAATTGGTGTTGTTAAAACCGATAGCAGACTCGTGGGTGCAAAGTAAACGAAACTCCTTACCACAGATTTGTTTAACTAATGGAACACTAGGAATTAGAACAGAGATGTCTGTAGAGATGCAAACTAGTAAAATGTTAGAGTTAAGAAATATTTACGAATGTAAAAGGTGAGACTTCAAAAGTTTTTTTTTAATTTTTCACTTTAGTGACGACGTGATTGGTGAGATGGTGAGAGATCGTGATTGATGACTTAAATTTAATAACCTCCTAAGAATTATGAACAACAGCGAGCCAATTGTGGTTTTATTTTGAAGTTTCAAGTTTTTTCGTATTCATGAAAAATTATTAACTAGAATTATGTAGTTTAATAATAATAAAATAAAAAAGAAACACGACTCTACCGCACACTGTAATCTAACACATTTCACAGCGTACGTCAGTAGTCGATAGTTTTATTTTCCCAAACATCACTACTGGTGTCTTCTCGGAATAGGGAGTGCTAAGTGAGGGTATGATCACATAGTTAGTCTGTATTAACGCTTTTAAGGGACTGTTTGAAGGCTCCTTTTTCTCAGAGTTGTCTCTTAGAGCCCTTTGTTGTTTTTACTTGTTTATTTTGTCAAATTATGTTCAACATTTTTAAGATTTTCTGTTGGGGTTGTGAGTAGATAATTAGACATTGGTAGACATAATTGTAAAATATTTTATACTAGCACTCGGTTTACAGATTACAAGAAAACCTTTTTTAACTGGATTATTTCCGCAATAATTATCATAGTTCCGCTAAGTTATAGAAAACTTTTATAAATTATACTTTTAAACCTTTCTTATGAATCAATCGATCGGATCGAATCAATCGGATGTAAATAAATGTAAATAAATTAGTACAGACACAGCAGACGACTTTGTTTTATACTATGTAATGGTTGTACCGCCAATGGCTTAGTTGTTACAGCATCTGTGCGCATAGCGACGAATGCGGTTCGAATCGCACGAATTCAATATTTTAATATGACAAAAGTATTTTTAAAAAAACGGAATAATTGTTAATATATTTAGTAAAAAAGGCACGAGTACCGACTCTAAATATGGAATTGTATATTTATTATATTATATTTTCAGTATTTTTGTATACTATATGTGGGAAAAATAAATATACTTACATCAATAGATAATTTAAAGTAAACCAAAATATTTCTATAGAACCATGTAAAGTTACATAACAATTTTGAACAATTCCCAAATATGTAGACATGATATTTGTACGGGAAAAAATGTCGTAACTTTAAGAAACTAAAAAGAGGAACTCACGATATGTTAATTTTTATGTTTGTTTATATTTCTTATTAAATTATGATAGAAATTGAAAAGAAAAAATAGAATAGAACAATATAGTATAGAAGAATTGTGACGTGGTCACCTTGAAGCGCCAACGACTGTGTTTAAAACATCCATACGTAAAGCAGAAGACGCGGTACTCGTATCATAAGAAAATTCAATAATAAAAAATATTTTCGAAGAGTGGTAGAAAGACTGATAATAGTCAGTTCTTCAGTTCTTCAGTCAGTCAGTTAGCCAAGTCTGTTACCCGTAGTAGCAGTTGTTTCCATTCATGGACCGCACTCTAGCTGAACATCAGGCGGAGTGTTGTCATATGCCGAGCTACAATAAAAACATACTTTCCTTACTTTTACCAAATTAGATTTATCACTAATAAAAACAATAGAACAAGATATAAACACTAACTAAAACCTATTAAAAAAGTTAGTAACTTTGATATTTAAACGCTTAATTTATTCAGAGCTTTCGCATTTGAACCCTGACGTGCATTGTCGGAGTTAACCCGTAAAATACACAGGTTTATGATACCAAACGCCCCACGAAGACAATGCAAAATAAATAACAACATTGTATAGGCAGATTTAGGTTTTAACAAACATTTGACAGTTGCGGTTTTAACGTTTCGAAAGTGATATGTCATTTAGCATTTACAAAATTGTTTGTAAGCTTATAATAATAGAGACGTATTAAAAAATATTGCGGTACGTTTTACCATACGAGAAATCTCATCAAACCGATGCCAGGTCTTCTCTGCTATGCCCGGAAGAGACTGCTGCTTGCAGAATTTTCTCTGTAGTTGTCGTAGCAGTAGAGTGTAGTTACCATTTTTAATTATAAACGAGAAATTTATTTTTTAATTTTTACTTTTTTAATAGTACCTCGACTTATGACCACGAGAGCGGGCCATAAGCAGAAACAACTGCTACTACAGGGAAATATCCGCAGGCAATAGTCACCTTCGCTATATCTGATTGTAGACACCAATGTGCACCATTTACAGGGTCCACACCTCTCGTATACCAAACTGATTCCATAACGCGACGAGGTCACTTTACGGGTTAAATATATATTTCGTGTAATGCGCTAACTACTCCTCCACAAAGGCTCGTTCAGTATAAACAAAAGTAATAAAACAATATTAAAAATAACGACAAAAGAATCATATAAGTGTCGAGAAATCTAGTACTTTCAAAAGGGCTAAAGTTTTAATACTCTGTCTATTGAAAATTAAAATTAATGAGCGGAATCAAAAGAGGTTTTGCGGATTTATGAGACATCTGACAAAGGTTCTATAGTTCCAGTCATTTAGCTCTGTTTATTGCTGTCGTTTTTCGCAGTCTCATGTGTTAAATCTACGTTTTTCGTTTAAAATAACATTCTGAACTTTATTCCATTAAACTTAAGTATGATTTTCAGAACATATTACGGCTTTGTATATTTAGAATTGTTGTAAAATATACGACAAAAGTTGTATAGATTTATTGCACTATTCAAGGCGTTTATAACATTTTTCTTAGTAAAGTGTCGAGTTATTTTTATTTTGTTGAAGCCTCTCGGAATATTAACGCGCGTGTAGAGACCCAAAGTCTGCTTATCCCTAAAGAACACGAGTTTTCTTCGCACATCTCGGAAATTACACAAAAATACTTAAAAAGCGAAGAGCGGCTGTGGTTTAGCGGTAGAAGGCTTGAGAACGTTTCAGACCCGTGTTCAAATCTCGCTAAATAAATTCTGACCGGCACCAATGTAACTATGCTGCCTCCCCAGTATCCCCACTTTCAACCGACCGCGAGTCGCATTTCGGGATTAGTTTAGAAGTAACTGCTGCTTGCATAGATTTTTCTGTATACATATACAAAAAAAAAAAACAGTTGAAACAATTGTTTTTAAACTCTATTTATTAAATAAATAAATTTACTCCACAATAAACTAAATGTTGAACAATCGTAAGAATAATTTCCTTTGTGAGTCCAATATAATATATTTTTATTAGTAATTATTTTAGTGCTTCCAGAGCATGAGGGAGGGCAAACGCTTTACATCATAATTTCATGTTCACATTCACACGGACTCGAGTAATAAAAGTAAAACAATGTGTTTCCCTTTTAGAAATTGTCTTTCATGCGAAGGTTTTGCTTGAACCTCTTTGTGCTTTAAATATCATGTTCCATTCGTTCCGACATTTTGATGTCGATAAAACTTAAATATACCTAATATGTAATTATCGGCTATTTTTTAATTAAATTTTTGGCTGGAAAAGACTGTCCATACCACCCTATGGTAGGCAGACGCAATGGAGCGCTAGCGACTTCTCTCTCTACATACATACATCTAATACCAATATCTTGAATTATAATATAATTATGAACAAATATGTATTTTTAAAAGTTATATTTGAATAAAATATTGTGTGCGAGAATGTTAATTTAAAATAAACATCATTTAACGTAGCGGCAACTTCCTTCCTCACCGTAGACGCTCGCGTAGACAAACGACTGCTATTAAAATAGTATAAACAACTATATTTAAATAAAATAGCGTTGATTTAGTAAAACTTTATTAAATTACTAATTCACTTAGTTTTAGTTTAGTTTGTAAACACAATATTGGTTTTCAATTTTAGGTAAAAGCCTGTTTTCTTTTAATAACTTTTATATTTTTTTACCGCAATGTCGGAAACAATGGAAAGAACACGACCTCTCGTAAGGATATTGAAATAGTGTGCCATAAACGCCAAGTTTGACGTGTAGCTCGTTTCGGGGCGGTTAACCGATGCAGTGAGATTGCAGACTATATGAGGTATGGCTTCATTTGTGGTGCAAAGATCATCTGCACTCCATGGACGTGGAACCACTTTTTATGGTCCACGTGAAATATTGTGTTTGAACAATGGTTTCTTGAAGTCGATCATTATCGTATGGAGTTTGAATGAATTTTCTCCTACAATTGTTATTGTTTCGTGGCCGAGTTGATATAGATGTGGGCTCGGGATCGATTAATCTCGAATCAAATACAAAAATCTTCCAAAAATCGTACCTGGTGCCGAGGATGTGCAGTTTGGTCTTTAGTGCCAAGCAGCACTAGTGATGGCGTTATAAAAAAAATAATCGTTAAACATAACATATCGTCAACTTCATAGGAACATAAGTAACATTTTAAATTCTGGAAAGACAACTTTTTTTTCTTCAAGTTGAAAACCTACACATCATGGTATAAAATAAGACAATTGAGTAGACAGAAACGCGTCAGCTGTAACCAAAATAAAATCCTTTCTCGGGCGCCTCGTAACAGACAATTTGACAATGACGACATTATAAAATTTATTTCTATTTTTGTTTTGTTTTGGTTCTGTTTCTGTTGTCCTTGTCCAGGTATCGTTAGCACAGGGTTTCAGTATTATAATTTATGTCGAATAATGGTTGAATGTTTATTTATAATGTATATTAATTTATATAAAATATTTATTCTAAATAAAGACTTTATTTTATCAAATATTCATAGTTTTATTCATAATAACACGAAATATACAAAAGGTTATGTTTAATGTGGTGAGAAGATAAGTAGAGCGTTATATTTAACAATATAATGTATTGTTGTAATAGTAGGTTTTCAAGACAATGGTATAGACTAGAGAGTTTTTTCTAATTTGACCCAAAAAACATATCTAGGCGTCTTTAGATTCAGGCCTGTAGGGGTGGGCTGTGAAAATTGCCACACCTTTTTCTTTTTATTTACATCTATCACCAATTTCATGCATGTTTTTTTTAACTCTTCATATGATAATACTCTGCTCGATGTTAAACTAAAGTGTGGTCCATGTATGGAAACAAATGATATTATCGAGAAATTTTTGCAGATAGCAGTAGTCACTGCTATGCCAGCTGAGCGAGATGCCTGCATTTGAAACTTTTTTTTAAATTGTAGCTCGGCATGTGACAATACTCCGCCTGATGTAAAGCTAGAGTGCGGTCATTCATGGGCAATGATACTACAGAGATACCTGTGCGGGCAGCAGTCGCTTTCACTATGCAGGTTTGAGGGGACGAGCATGTACCATCTAGATTGACAGTGCACACTCCTCTCATTATATCTGGCTACTTTCAAACTATTTCCAAAACGCGACAAGGTCGCTTCACGAGTGTTACATTCGAAAGTGGTGGTACTACCCCAGGACAGCAGATTGGACAAATAACCATTATCAGTCTTGCCCATCACTCTTTAAAACTGTGCCTAGAAGTAACATTTTTAGATCAGTTCGGCCTCTGTAGCGGAGTGCTTAGTAGTTTACATCAAACTTACATATATAATTAGCCATTTTATTTTCTAAAATAATACAGCGCTAGTTTTGCTTATAGTACCTAAATAGAAATAAATTTTAATTGGTTTATATGGGTACCATTGTCTGGGAAGCTTTACTCTCCCACGTGTTCTCCCACTCCTTAGATTGTTCAAGCGAGCGTAAAAAAGCGTTTTCTTGGGCAGGCATAGTGACTGATATACCTCCTGGACTGGACTCATGGACTTCCACTGTTCTTACCATCAGGCCTGGCGAGGTTATATGAGCGTCAATATTTAAAAAAAAAAAACAGTAGTAATTACAAAATATAGCTAGTTCTGTTTTTGCATTCGTAAAGATGATCTCTTGTTTACTATATGACAATTGGGAACGCACTAATGGGAACAAAATTCAAGTTGCCACTGTATATTGATTTTGTATTTGTCTTAACACATACAAGATGCTAGTTTAAACATTTACTATTGTTTAACTAATTGTCACGCATGGAAAGCATTTGTCTAATAGTAATAACAGTACTAGTTATACATTAAAGTAATAATTTAATATAAGCCTTATGTAGTCGTAATAAGGGCGTTTAAAATGTATAGCTAAAAGTGTGGTGACTTTTGTTTTATACAAATTGTTGAGGTGCGTGGACGTTGTCGCTTCTGTTTCTTAGGGCTTTTATACATTGTTTATTATCTCTTTGGGTTTTCTTCTTGTAGACTGATATCGATTTTTAAGAGTGGACGGCAGACTGATGATGGTTAATCCCAGTCTGCCGTACTGAGGTAGTACTACCACCAGTGAAGTGATCTTGTCGCGTTTCTGGAATCTGTTTGGACGTAAACAGGTATGACACACGTACATTCGTCTTCTCAAGCTAGCGTAGCTAAGGCCAAGCCTGTAGAAATTTGAAAGTAGCCAGGTATAACGAGAGGAGTGTGCACTGTCAATCTCTCAAGCCGACATAGCAGAGGGGAGTGCTGTCTGTAGTAGCAATCGTCTCCATTTATGGATCGCAGTTTAGCTTAACATCAGGCATAGTGTTGTAGATTGTAGATTCCTCGCAGCCTCCTTTTCTGCAATTGAGCAGCCATGGCCGGTCGTTGTGCGTGAGCAGCCACCCGATGTCTTCCAAGGACAGGAGACTCTTCACGTTCCTGCACACCTCCGGGAGCGTCCTTGCCGTGCCGAGGAACTTCTGTCGTGGTTCGTCTACACTGCTGCACTCCAAGAGCACGTGCGCGACTGTCAGGCAGAGTGTTGTCACATTTTTTTTTTAAATGCATCTACTAAGTTAGTCCAAAGTACATATAACATGGTTATATTAGTACCGGATAGATTTTTTTTATTGTAGCTCGGCATGTGACAACACTCCGCCTGATGAAAAGCTAGAGTACGGTCCATGAATGGAAACAACTGCTACTACAGAGAAATCTCTACAGGCAGCAGTCGCCTTCACTACGCTGGCTTGAGGAGACGAGCATGTACCATCCAGATTGGCAGTGCACACTCCTCTCGTTATATCTGGCTACTTTAAAACGCGACAAGGTCACTTCACGAGTGTGTAATTCGAAAGTGGTGGTACTACCCCAGGACGGCAGACTGGGCTAATAATTTAGAAGGGTATGAACACATCGCATCATGCTGAGCTACTATAGAAAAATAACATAAATTATGTATGTGAACCTTAACCGGTAACATTGTGTGAGCTGTCATTGTAAAGTGAGCAAGTTAATTATATGGTTTTGTTTCAGTTAAGTTGCAAAGGACGAGGTTTGAATAACTACATATTTACTAACTATTTGTTGTTTTAGAAATAGTATACTAAACTTCTTGTCTTAGTAAAGGGTAGACTGTGGTTTTTTTTTTTTAAATTGTAGCGCGGCAAGGTCACTTTACGAGTGTTTCGTTCGAAAGTGGTGGTACTACCCCAGGATGGCAGACTGGACAAATAACCATTATCAGTCTGCCTACCACTCTTTAATCGTGCCTATAGTACCAAGTACATATAACAAATTTTCAGAATTAGCGAGGTTCGAACACGGGTCTCATCGATCGTGAGTTTACGCGTCTTACCGCTAGACCACGGCCGCTCATTTTATAGTAACTCAGCACCTTATTTAAACTAGACCACTGTTCTCGAATGGATCCAGCTGCTATTACAGAGAAATTCCTACTGGAGCATCAATATTATGACCGTCGGTTTATAGAGACGAAGATGCAGTGTTTAGGTTGACAATATACCCGGTTACTTCCAAACTAGGGTCACTCCACGTAAAAACTTATGGTACTACCCCAGAACGGTAAACTGGGCTAATAACCATCTGAAAAATCTACTTTATTGAAGTAATTTTACCTTTTGCAAATAATAAAAAAATTTGTGTAATATATTAAAAAGTCAATAATAAACGAATTCCTTGCAAACTTTCTTAATACTTAGAATTGTACGAGGAACGCAGTAGCTGCAATTTACGCGCGGATCACGTGACCGCCCGGAGGACAATCCGCTGCGAGACACAAAAATATTTGCATTTTCACCAATTTATTACAAAATGACACGCACTTTATAAATATTTAGTTATCTATGTATCATATATATACATGTATAGGTATAAAAAAACATATTATCGTTTTTTTTAATTATTTTTATTTTGCGTTATTACGTTTCGGGAATAATTTGAAAAAAGCCAGGCATAACAAGAGAAGTGTGTCAATCCAGATGGTACATGCTTGTCTCCACAGGCCGGCATAGTGGAGGCGCCTGCTGCCCGTACATGTTCCTCTGTAGTGGCAGTCGTTTCCTTTCATCGACCATCGATCGACCTCTGGGGTAGGTAGTAGGTTAACATTGCAAAGTGCTCAGAGTGCAATCGGCTTCTTTTTCAAAATATTTTAGTTAATAAGAGATCTTCAGTCATCTCTCTTTCTTCTACGATTGTACTGTTATGTAAAACAAAAATATGTAGTAATGTTGGTTATTATAATGTGAAATTTTAAATGTTATAATAAACAATAAAATGTATGGAATCACCTATTTGTTTGTAGACAATAGTCATGTGTTCCATTGGACAACGTTTACTATTCTATGAATTGTGTGCAATAGTGTGTGAGAGGTGGTAGGAATGAGTAGGGTTGTCAATGAAAATGTAGCGTCGGCAAAAACACAAATATTAAAAATTAATATTTGCAATTAAAAATTTATTTAAATTATAAAATTTAAAACTGTGTTTGTATTAACATGATCTTGTTGCATTTCGGGGTCATTTTGGGAGTACTGAGAGCAGTGTGCGTTGTTAACCCTTAACTACTCGCATACTAAAAGTTACACAAACGCTCGCGTGGGGTATATAGTTAAAAGGTGAAGTAAAACATATATTAAACCGCTTTATGATCTATTTATATTAAAATTTAGAAATAATCAACATCGTACTAAAGGACAGTAGTAATAATCAATATTTTTGGTAAGCATCTCGACAAACTATTAAGCCGTGGGGTATAATATACCCCATGCGAGTAATTAAGGGTTAATTGATAGCGTGACATTTCTCTGTTGTAGCAGTTGTTTCCGTTCGTAAAACACACACAGGCGAAGTTTGAAATTCCATGCTACAATATATTTAAAAAAAAAAGAATTCGAAATTTAAAATTAATATTATGTATATTTCATGAAATTTTCCCATTGGTAAAATAAAATAGCGCGTTGTTTTACTGTCTGTACTTTAATCAAGGGTCTATAGGTAGGGGATTAGGGATTACTTTCGCAAAACTGACGTCATGAATTTAAAATTAAAACCTCTGATGATGGTAACGCGACCAGACAGTCTCAATTGTTGGGAACAGAATTATATAGACCTACACATCTTTAGAGCGCGCATTAATATTATTTTTCAATAAATGTATTTATTGAAATAATAAAGAATATGGACGAGATTTTATTACCATAAGCTCACAGCTTAAGTTATTCATAATCACGATATTTCACGTAATTGATAATTCAGTTTTTTTTGTTATTATAAACACAGGCTATAACTGACGAGTTTCTTATGGCTGTCTTCTCGTCATATGGCCTTCCGAAGCCAAAAGTAGATTCTGACGATGAACAAGTGCATGCCAAGTCCATGCCTGCGTAAATAAACGATTTTCATTTAAGCCAATTAAGGATGTAAATATCGGTCTCTCCTTAAGCCGGCATAGCGGAGGCGACTGGCCGTCTGCAGAGATTTCTTAACACTTTCCCATTTATTTCGTAACATCAGGCGGAGTGTTGTGCCAATATGTAAATTAAATTAGGTATAAAGAATTCAGTTTATTAAAATAATTAATTTTAACATTTGTCCTGTCTATTTAATGATTAAGACACGAAATCACACGATCAAACATCACAGGATAAAGCTGCGTTTCGTTTATTGTATTATTTATTACAATGAAACAAACCCTTGATAGAGAACAGACAAAGGTTTTTTGCCCCTACACTATGCCCGACAAATGATAAGGCTCATCATTATATAAACAGATGATATCTTATTGTAAAACGCAATCGATGTAAGAGAAACACTTTAAAATTACTAACAAATAAATATTCAAATAGTTTTCGAAATAAAAATCACGTTATTAAAATTACAATTGTGGTTTCATTTTTGTTATATTTAGAAACGTTGATTTAAATTAGTATAACGAAAAAAACATACACTAATTTTAACAAGCAAGCATAGCGGAGGTGACTGCTGTCTACGTAATGATAGTTTGTGCGTCTCAATAAAGACTAACATCAGGTGGATTTCGATCAGTGGTTAAATTCCGAATAATATAATGAATTATTTATAAAATCTAGAAACATCTGTATTCTGTATTACCTATACCTTATTGAATAAAGCTAGAATTGGGATTATTATATAGATTTTTTTATTCTAGCTTGACATACACTTCGCCCGCAGTAAAGCTAGAGTGCGGTCCATGAACGGAAACAACTGTTACTACAGAAAATTTTCTATGCTGCCTACAGCGGCTGCCCCCGCCATGCCGGCCTGAGGATATGAATGCGCACCATCCAGATTGACAGTGCACACTCTTCTCGTTATACTTTTATTATATTTTCATCTCGAATTCTATTTCATGTTATATATAATATCTAAAAACTTTAAATCTAATAAACAGCGATAACAGTTTAAAAAATAATTCAAATCGTCCTGATTGAATTTTCCGCCCCAAAACCGTATTACAGTTCAATCCCCCAAGGAGGGGAATACAAACTTAACCACTTACTATAATAAATAAATATATACTATAACAAAAATTTAGATGAATACATTACGTGTTTTATATGAGAAAAAGTTTCCATAACTTGTATGTAAATTAGAACGCGAATTTTCACTTAATAATTAGTACAAAACGTTAATTTCTAAATAAAAAATCTGTGAGAGTTGAAACAAAAGCATCAATGGACAGTAAAGACTTTATAAAGCATCGAGAATTATTGTGTCATAGTAGAGGCTTTCTTAACGGGGTGGCAGACATGATTGTCTATTATTTATGGCAAGTTAAACTATGGTTACACAAACAATATGTTGAAAGTCGCGCTAATGTTGGGGTGGATAACACTATCGATGTGTTTATGTTGTACAAATGTTACACTTATCTAATTTTATGTTATGCGTAGTTATTTAAAAATGTAGTGTGATTAGAATTAATCGATTAAAAATCTCCTCAAGCTGGCATAGTGGAGGCGACTGCTGCCCGCACAGGTTTCTCTGTAGTAGCAGTTGTTTCCATTCATGGACCGCACTCTAGCTTTACACATGCTGAGCTACAATAAAATTTTATTCATTGCATTCTAGTACGATATTTCTCGCCTCATGTTAAGCTAGAGTGGGGTCTATAACCGGAGACAACTGCTACTACAGATAATAGCTAGCAGGCAGCAGTCACCTTCGCTATACACGTTAAAGTTAACAGTGCGCACTCCTCTCGTTATACTTGTCTATTAACAAACTGATCCTGAAACCTCGGCACGGTAGACTGGGTTAATACCATACTTAATTTTTTATTTCTTTTGTTAAAAAAAATTACTGAATATTATATCTGTATATACCTGTATATATAGTATCTGAAACTATTTGTACGTATGTATATATCTTGCGATATTTTAAATAAGTGCTAAAAACAAAGTAAAATGTTTTCCTATCTTAGCTCCCTTCACGATAAATCCCTTCGCTCCTCTAATAACCTGACACTCGCTATTCCTTCTCATCACACCTCTTTCTTCTCTAACTCTTTCGCAATCACTGCCTCGAGACTGTGGAATGAACTTCCACAGCACATTCAAGAGGCTCCTAACAGGCTTACCTTTAAAATACTCTTATTTAAATTCTTACTGAAAGACTCTTAAACTCTCCAGTTTTATTTATATATTATTTTATTTATTCTGTATGTATTGATATGTTATATATATTGATATTGTATGTAGGTTTAATTTGTATTTATGTATTGTATGTATATTATACTGATTAGTGTATGTATGTGTATATATTTACCTTTATATATTTATATTACACTATACCTATATATATATATATATATATATATATATATATATATATATATATATATATATATATATATTTATTTGTTTAAAATACTGCTTCTCTTCGCTCACACCTGTCACAAACACAGAGGTTAGCTGGAAGAGAATGCTATTTAGCATTAATTTCGCCTATGTACATGTTATATTAAGTTTTAAATAAATAAAAAATGAATAATTCTGATAGTAAATCTCCTTATAAACAAATAAAAAATAATTACTTTTAAAAATTAATAAAACAAATTGAAATAACATTAAAAATTAATCGCAATAAATTTTTTAAAACACATCGTTTTTATCAACCCCTTTTTTGGAATAAGGGTTTGCAAATAGGGGATTATCCACCCTCTGAAGAGACTCTGTTTAATTTTATCGCAGAATTAATTGTCCGTTGTGCGCCTAGTTCAATATGGACACCTTAGTGGCATATAAACATTGTTGGAGAACACTTGAAACGACTGGTGTTAGGGTGACCATAATACCATGGTATTTATAGGAAATATATTTAGTTTTTAGTTTTTTTTACTTCAATAAGGTTGAAGTTTAAAAAAAATATGTTCCTACAAAAAATGACGTGATACTTAAGCTAAACTAAAGCCGCCTTTTGAAGACACATGGTCACCATACAGGTTGACGGTGCACACCCCTCTCGTAATCCCGAAACACGACCAGGTCATCAGTCTGCCCACCACTCTTGTAATATCTACCGAGAAGTCATGTGATTACTAGAAAATATCCGAAAGTATTTTTAATTATTGGTTAACGCAAACTTTTATAATAAGTAACATAGATGTGTTTTTATTTGCAGACCAATGTTAGTGACATTGAGTGCTTTCAAAAGAAGATAACAGAACTGCAAACATTACTACAAAGTCTACAAATACGAGCATTTTCCTATTATCAACTGCATTCATATAAAATTAAAGCAAGCAATTGTATCTACTTGATATCACGATTCAATGTTATGTACTAAAAAAAAATTATAAACATAAAAAACAATGAACACCCATCCACTTTTTTATTGTAGGCAAGTGACAAAACTCCGCCTGATATAAAGCTAGAGTGCAGTCCATGAATGGAAACAACTGCTGCTACAGATAAACCTGTGCGGGTAGCAGTCGCCTCCACTACGCTAGCTTGAGGATACGAGCATGTACCATCTAGATTGAAAGTGCACACTCCTCTCGTTATACCTGGCTACTTTCAAACTATTTCCGAAACGCGTCAAGGTCACTTCACGGGTGTTACATTCGAAACTGGTGGTAGTATCCCAGGACGATAGACTGAACAAATAACCATCACCAGTCTGCCTCCTACTCTCTAATAGTACCTATGGGCACTGAGCGACTTAAGTACATATAATAAAGTTACATTGGTACCGGTGAGAATTAGCGAAGTTCGAACACGGGTCTCACTGATCGTGAGTTCACGCGTCTTACCGTTAGACCACGGTCGCGCAATATGTGTAAAAAGACAGCTAGCAGTAATTTAAGAATATGTATATTTTTGACATTTATTGTTCTACTAATATCAACTACAAAACATAACATATCATATAACAATCATATGCAAGTGAAGATATTAAGAAATCTGTAGAACAGATCTATTAATAGGATAATATAACGAATATCTTTAGTATGTCCTCATTAACGATAAGTTTAACTAGAATAGAAATTAACTATGCAAATTAAAAATGACTAAGTACTTTACATTTAGTTATAAATTAACAGTAACATCTTTTACCCACAAACACACAAAATGACTAGATGAAAAATACTATAATAAATTATTAGCAAACAATAGTTCGTTAAGGGAAACCCTACTTTATGTCTTCAATCCGTAACCCCACAATCTCACAAGACTCATGTTTACAAAAATAAATCTTAACAGTGCAACAATAGCGGACAAAACGTTCGTCTCACCTCGCGTCACTTTATAAATTATATGTTAATTTATATTTAATAAATTTAACAATAAAAATAGTGCAACGCGCACATTGTCCAACGGAAGCCGCCGCGCTGCCCTTACCCACTCACTACTTCAGCTCCTAATCCCTATTATTGCGTGTCATACGCTCGCATCTAATATTTATCTGCGTCCGCGCATATAGACGAAACTGGTCACCCTAAATCATAGCGACAATGAGTCTATGTAAATTATTTAATGAATAACTACGTACGAGATTAAACTCACCTATGAATAGATGTAATTAGAAGATTTGTATGCAAAACTTTTTTGTGGTACACATTATTAGCTCATAAAGGCGTTCGGTACATAGATAAATTTTATTGTACGCGGATGCAAATTGTGGGTCACTCCTTTAACTCACGATTTATGGATATTTCTAATGAGGGATGTTTTACGACGTTTTAAAGATATCCTGAGAAATTATTAAAAGTTATGACCGTTGGGACTCTTTAAAAAGAATTCTTGTTTACAATATTGTATATATATTTTAATTAAAATTAGATTATGTCATAGTTAAATGGAAGTGTTACAGTAATCCTAAGATTATGGTCGTTTATTTTTAACTATTTATGATATAGGTATTTGCTTTTGAAAATTCACTTGTGAATCTGTCTTCATAGAAATAGTAACTAACGTACTTTAATTAAGTACCTACTTAGAAATATTTAAATAAGTAATAAATCTACTATTTTGGTTATTTTTGCAGAAAAATGTTAAGTATTTTTAATTGTGAGATGTATATTTTTATTAGTACTTATATATTTATCAAGTGGAACATAAAAAGTAATACTTAGGTACTGGTTTAAATATTTAACCAGGTCTAATAGTGTCAAAGACTAACTATATCTATCATGAAATAACACACCGCTGCCAACACACTTTCCTACAATTTTTTTGCAACTTTAAAAGAAAACAGAAAAATATCAAGAAAGAGGGAGGTCTATGAGTCTTCCAACATTTCAGGTGGTACCAATGTAACTCTGTAATTATGTACTTTTATCTCTCAGTAAAAGTATTTAAAAATATAATATTTATTTTCATTAAAGATATTCCACTTAAGGCACAATTACCGAACTAAAATAACTTGTTCTTAACATCTTCACTTTATACTGTAATAATAAAGAAAAAAAAGTCCTTTTTTATTTTTTTATTTATTTATTTATTTGTTAAAGAAAACGGTCAACAAAGAATAAAATTAACAATGAATATAATATGAAAGAAGATACAATTGTTTTGTATATCAAAAGTGACACATCCCATGCATGAAGACGCGACCTATGAACTGGCATTGTGCGAAAAATTTTTGTTCTTATACGTCCTGTCAATCAAATCCCGTGTCAGTTTTTTTATCCCAACAGATGCAATGATGCGAAGACGTTACTTGTGCCAAGGGGGAAACTTACAGAACTCTCTACATAGATAAGTATAAAATATATATTTTCTAAGGTACACTAAAAAGGATTTATGCGGATATGCGTGCCAAATACCAAACTATAATTATACCAAAGACGTGCATTTCAATAACTTCGCAGCAGGACTAAAAGCTTTCGTAACGTCTCGGATTAAAATAATAAAAATAAATAAGGATGTGACCTGGATAGTGTACGTGTACACTTGTATTTTCAAGCCAGCATATAGGAGGCGAGTGCTCTTGAACAGCACTCTAGCTTCAGTAGGCGGGTCTACTGTAAAACAAAGTGCAATAAATTATTGAAATCTTAACGCCAAAGTATAAGCATAACAATATCAGTACATATATACAGTACTACTAAAGGAAAACAATTTTCAACTTTTCATTCTGAAGTACAAAAAGTTTTACTAAAATAAAAGGTACATAAAAGTGTACTGAGCAAAACTTTTTCTACGACCTGTACACGGCTAAGTTTCAAACTTGCGGTTTGTAATTAAAAGGCTAGAATTCCGGAGTTTACGGTTTCCCAAGACTTTTTTTTTCTTTTATTATATTCCTAGAATTTTTCTTACTTCGTAGCAATCTAGAATAAAAAAAACTATAGATATTTATTTACTAGTAGATGAATAGCGTAAACTTTAGACAACTTAACAAAGGCTAGTTCAGGTCTTACAGATGAGTTGAAGTTTCTATATGTCGTATGTAGAGTACGCTATCTTCAGGAAATTAAGTTTTGCTGTTTGAACGGTGTTATGCATGGCCAAATATTCGAAAATAGAAATGTGAATTAAACTGATAAGTTTGAAAATTTTGTAAAAATATGAATTACATTTTTCTTCTAAAACTAGTCTTAAAAATACATATTAGATGATGAAAAATTTACAGAAAACCCCTCAGCTCAGGCTATTGCGCGTGTACGTTGATTTTTTTTGTTCAGCTTTCATCTTAATTAATTAATAATAATAAAAAAATATATTAAAACTTTAGTTAGTGAGGGGAAAAAATTGTCCGCTCACACCAACAAAGGTTAGCTGGTAGACAATGCCAAAGGCATTAAGCTCGCCTATGTACGATTTATGTTGTGGTATATGGTGTTTTTTATTTTATTTATTATTTATTTATTTTTTTAAATAAAACATTTCTTTATTTATACAAAATTTTAAGAGGTGAATAAACAAATAAAATAGAATGTAATAGTTTCATCTGGTATTATTTGGGTATTCCTGAACATATAGTGGGTAACGGTCATTGATTCGATCAACCAAATTTTGAACGCAAACAATTCTAATTATTCATACCGTCCTCCGTCTTTAAATCGATTTTCAAATTTAGAACAATGTTTTCCAGATACATCCGTCAGTGCATTTGTAGATTAGAAACATCGAGGGATGTACGTTCGAATTTAGAATCGATTGATTGAAAGATCGAATACTTGGACGTATCGATAGCACGGTACGACACAATGAATGCAGTTTGTGTTCTTTTGACATTGTTTTAAGACCCCAATTCAATAAGTACTCCTGTGACCCATGTGAATAAAAACGAAAAGTGTTTCGGTTATTTCAATGCATGAAGCCAGCGTCACTCGATTTGCCGCATAATTTGTGTGATTCATAAACCACACAGAAATGTTTGCAGGCATGTCCACGCTGCTTTGCCGACTTGAAGAGACGAATGTTTCGTTATGAATATATAAAACATTAAAACTTTAGTTAGATAGTTTAATTACTCGAGACTGATTGATATGATTTATTTATTGGCAAAAAAGTCACAAGTGCACTAGTAATATTTGGGACGTAAATAAATCGTAAATAGGGTCGAACAGTTTAGTAGACGGGGTGTGTATAGATAGGTTTCTTTTGTCTGTCACGTTTTGATACGAGTTTGCAAATAGGATGTTTGGTTTCAGAATGAATGGGTACACGTCTACAGTAGTTATGTGCTCGCATTTTGGTATTAGTTTATGATGGTCTACATGAATTAATTAATAATGTTTTTTTTATTTTATTGTAGCTTGGCATGTGACAACACTCCGCCTGATGTAAAGCTAGAATGCGGTCAATGAATGGAAACAACTACTACCACAGAGAAACCTGTGCGGGCAGCAGTCGCCTCCACTATGCCGGCTTGAGGAGACGAGCATGTACCATCTTAGATTGACAGCACACACTCCTCTCGTCATTTCAATTTCTCTCCCTTATACCGGTTTTAGGAGACGAATGTGCACAGCCTCAATACTTCCAAACTGATCATGAAACGCGACTACCACAGGACGATAGCCTTGACTGTTAGCAATCATCAGTCAGCCTCCATAAATGTTATCTACTTTTTTTTATCATGGGGAAATCCATTACGGATTCTCTATTGCCAGGGTTATGTCGGGCACCTTTATTGATACACGCATACGAGGTCGTATGTAATTAACTTCACGGTGTTCCTTCATGAGAACCAAGGTCCTGAAGGATTGGATACACGGTAGCGTACATACAACCTAACAAATTTATATGTGTGTAAGCATGAAATTAATATGAAACAAATTCAAGCTAATAATAGTCTTTATTAACAATACATTAAGGTTTAATTTTGAAAATAATAATTTTTGTACTATATGATGATTTTTTGGCAAGTCATTATTAGACGTATTATAATGTTTAATTATGTAGGGTGAGGTGAATATGAACGTGGTGTGGCAAAACGTACTACCGCTAGGGTGCTCGATTTGATTTGTAAAATCTTTATTTTCTTCGTGTAGGCAGTCTTGCAAAAAAGGAGAGAAATTGACAATCTGGATGATGCGTAATGGGCTCCTAAGCAGACATAGCGTAGGTGAGTGCTGCCTGCAGATATTTCTCATAAGTAACAATTATCAGTGGAGCGCCTAAATGAAAGATATGTAAATGTTTTTTGTATGGAAATAAAGAAGTACGTTTTGTCATAACGCGGTAGAGTGTATGAAAATGTAACAGGTGGTGTTTGTAATTAGTTTTGTTACACTAAATAAAGAATTATGCTTTTTTATACCCTTCATAGTCTATTCTATATAGGTTTAATTTGTAGATTTAATTGTTTTTATTCAAATATTTATAAAAATAAATAATATATAAAAAACACTAAAAATATAGCAATCTTTCTTACATCTTTCTACATGTAAAAGCGACGAAATGACGAAATTGTTAACAAAAAAAACCTATTGAAGTAATTTTTTAAATTTATGTTTTGAGGACAAAATAAATTTTTTTTCCTTCGTGCAAATATAAAATAATATTTTGTGCATGAATAAATAAAATGGGATAAAAAAAGGTCATCCAAACTCCAAAGATACTTCCAAAACAATAAAGACAACACTCCATTAGAAGCTAAAATATAGCTTTGTCATCGCTCTAATATATTGATTAACAAGTGTAAAATTATTTTGCTCCTACAAATTAAACTGCTAAATGATATGTCAGAACAATGATGGGCGGGTACGAGCTACAATAAAAAAAGGGATAAAGATCTTTGAAGCCGTTAGTTTTTTCTCGTATTAAATAATATTAGGTTTGTTTTTTAGAATTTTGCTGGTCTCTATGGGCGCAGTAGATAGTATCGACGTTATGTGGAGGCCCCAGGTTCGATTCCCATTTGTCTACTCTCACACACGTGAATCCTGAATTTTTAGGAAATAATTGAAGCCACCACTTTCGAATGTAACACCCGTGAAATGACCTTGTCGCGTTTCGGGAATAGTTTGAAAGTAGCCACATATAACGAGAGGAGTGTGCACTGTCAATCTAAGATGGTACATGCTCGTCTCCTCAAGCCGGCATAGTGGAGGCGACTGCTGCCTGTAGAGATTTCTCTGTAGTAGCAGTTGTTTCCATTCATGGACCGCACTCTAGCTTTACATCAGGCGGAGTGTTGTCACATGCCGAGCTACAATAAAAAAAAGAACGATTTTTAACAATTATTTTCTCCTGGTGGTCGCCAAAACTTTTAGTTAATGGACCAAAGACATAATCACTTCACGGTGGTAGATGGTACTATGTTGCCGTCCTGGGGTAGGAACGCCATCCAAGTGTAACACCCGTCAAGTAAACTTGTCACGTTTCGGTATGAGTTTGGAAGTAGCCAGGTATAACGAGAGGAGTTTGCACTGTCAATCTGGTTGGTGCACATTCGTCTCCTTACGCCGCTAATAGCGGAGGCGACTGCTGCCTGCAAAAAATTCTATCTACGTTCGTGAACAGCACTCTAACTTTACAACAGGCGAAATGTTGTCATGTTATGTAGAGCTGCAGTATCAAACTCAGATCTTGACGACACACTTGTCACCAATCGTAAAACGAAGGCGAGTAAATTGGTAATAATAAATTAATTTAAAATTTAACGGGTATATTGACTAGTGTTGTCCACAGCGGCGTGAAAAGGCGTTTGTCGAGATTCAACATCACCACGGGACATCCCACGTGTCCATCCCGACACCCCATGACGAAACTTACTCAATTGGAAATACTATAATATGTACCCTATGTTTAAAGACATAAATACTAAAATGCTTTGTTTAGGTACATTTTTAACGAAGTGTCTTTAGGGTGAATGATGTAGAGAAATACACTTTTAAGCTTCAAATAATTATAATAATAATGTGGAAATTAATATCCTGCTGTGAGTGTGTGCGTTATGTTTAATTATAAATAAATACGTATTTATATAATATGTATTTATATATTATATGACTGAACGGGAGAGCGGTCCAAGGCTTCTATCCTCCATTTGTGGGCGATAACTAAGCAAATATGCTGAAACACGACAGTTCCTCCGGACAAACAAGTTACAACGTGTTCGCCGCGTCGTATGTTTTCAGAGATTCTGTCAAAGCGTAACGACACTTTTGTTTCATATTCAGTTAGTGCTTGTACTCATGACCACGTATTCATTTTGTTCCAAGTTAGTTTCCGTAATCGTTCAAATTAGAGTCCGTATTCATGACCGTTCCGACATATACATATATTTATTTTTCAATTTCATCTAAGTGTCTATACTAAGAAGCACAGGCAATGCGACCCAACTACATTTAACATAGTTACATTGGGACCGGTCAAATGACCGAGATTCGAACACGGGTCTCATCGAGTCTTTCTGTAAAACCACGATCGCACTTGAGTTAAACTTTGCGAACTTACAAGGATAAAAAAAACAATTGTTTAATATTATTTTCGGGGGACATTAGTGACCTCTGCTATACCGGCTTCAGGAGTCAAGGTCTTTTTGTTATATTCTGACTATTTCCAAGGTAATCCCGATACGCGATTACGTTACTTCATAACATGAAGTGTTGGCAGTACAAGAAGGTGCATTGCCAACCCAGACGGTGCTCGTATTCTTGAACCGGTATAGCGGATGCGACTGCCGAGTGAAGAAACTCTGCTTAATGTCGGGCTACCACAAAAAACATAACCAGTCTGTAAACTAGAAAACATTACCTAATAATTATTTCACAATAATAAATAGTGCATTTACATCCGTAATATTTTTATTAATTACATAAAAATGACAATCATTTTAAATTTAAAATAATGTATCAAACATGTCGAGATACTAGGAACCATATTACCTTCGTAATAGAGCTCATTTTAGTATTAAACAAAATTGTTGGTGACTATGCCTAGACCATAAAAAACTAATTGAGAACAAAAGTAATTGAAGGAACAAAGCGTGTACAAAAACTCGCGAATCATAATTAAAATTTGATCTCTGAGATTATTGCGTTTAGAAAAAAATAGGTAAACTTCCGAATTAAGAGACATAAACGACTTTCAATTATCTACTCTATTTAAAGTAATTAACATATGTAATATATGTGATAGAAGAATATACGATTTTATTGTCTATTTGCAAAAGGTTTTGGGTTTTTTATTTTTTGAATTAACGTGCGTAAACGTAGATTTAAACCCTTTTAAAAGACGGCTTGGGAATGAACCTGGAACGTCAAACGAATTATACACACACTAAATTGTTAAAAGATATTTTTAAATAAATTAGTTGTTATTAAGTTTTATATCTTTGTTTGTATATAAACTGGATTGTCCCTAAAATCGGGAGCACACCCTAATAATGGTAAATATTTCGACACAACAGAAGCAATTCAGATAATTCTCATTACATACATTTCACTAGACAGCATTGTTGGACGTTTTGAAAATGCCATTATTTGTCTCAGCGGGAGGTCCGCGATCGAGCAATTCGGTTCCCTTTGTGGTACATCACTACCGCCGGAACGGATCCCGCCAAAAATCAAATGTCATCGTTCCAATTCGAAATTCAATTACTAGTAATTAATGCGGGTGTATCCGCCACCGACTGGCATTAATAACATTTTCAAAACAATAGTCTGAATATGTCGGCAGCGACAAAAGCTGCTTTGGAAACTCACGCTTCTATGCAGCTCCCATTTTTTTTTTGAAGAAGCTGTAAGACTGCTTTATAGAGATGTTAATAAGAAAAAAAGAATGACATGGCAGGTTTATGTTTTAATAATTATTGTAGGCTTTAATTTTTGATATTTTTCTATTAGTTAACACTTAATTTGTCAATTTTAAAAATTATACAGAACTAAAAATATATATTTTAAATCACAAGCATTCTGAGTAAATCTGTTATCTATTTTCTTTATCTACCTCACTTAGAATCACTTAACTTTAAAGTTTATAAAATAATAGTCTCGTTTTCATCTTGTTTTTCTTAAATAAACTTTATTAATACATAAATTCTTGTTGAATTTTAATTTAATTTCGAAGCCAATTCGAAGCACACAAAAAAAAGCATTGCACAAGCGTTAGAGAATGAATCGACGAGATACATGTTTAAACCTCGCTAAATTCTGACCGGTACCAATGTACGTATCTACTTTGGTCGCTCAGTGCCTTCGATCAGTTCAGTACAGACACTTAAAAATAAAAAAGCACTGATTGGAATAAATGATATTCTTTTAAGTAAAACTTGACTTAATGAGTAGTAGCTGATGATGGTTAAAACCCGGTTTGTCGTTCAGGAGTAGTACCACCATTTCTAAGTGTAGTGTGCCCCTAGTCGCGTTTTGTGATCAATTTAGAAGTATCCAGGTATAACGAGAGGTATAATTGTCCTCCTGGAAGGTACTTGTTAAGCCGGCATTGTGGAGGCAACTGTTGCCTGCAGATTTTTTTCTGTAGCAGTGTGTGTGGTAACTCGAGCTGGTATAAAAAGGTTAATATATATATTTTGTATATATATTTCGAAAAGTATCAAAATTCATTATCCCGGATGTTAATGCGCATCCAAGCAAGTAGTCTAACAACTTTTATGAATGCACCATGCAGGAGACAATGATACATTGTATACAACATGCACCCGTTTATAATGAACACAATAAAAAAAAGGGAAATACTTTAACGTTTAGTCATTTTATGTCTCTATTTTTTTTTGTAATGCCTAGCTTCAGTGCCTGTATAATTCTACCTGTATGTTTTCTTAGGTTTTGTGCTGACTTTTTTTGAGCATGAAAATTTGGCATATGACAACACTCCGCCTGAAGTTTAAGCTTGAGAAATCTTTCCATACATTAGTCACCCCCGTTATTCAATGGTTGACAATGCACACTACTCTTCTTACACTTACTAAATGATCTCGAAACCCGACTAGGTCACTTCACGGATGTTACATTTAAAAGTGGCGATACTACCTACCCCAGGACGGCAGTATTTTTCTTCACAAACTCTGTTACAACTTTTAGTGAAGATTTCATTAATGTACAGAAGCTATTTTTGACTTGACTGAGACTCGACGACTTGACTGTCTTTGTTTAATGAATGTATGATACGAAATGCAAATATTTACTTTGATACTGATAAATTGTATAATGAAAAGAAAAGAAAAGGAAATGAAAATGAAGAGCAAAGAAAATAGTAAATTAAAATATAAAAAGTGAAGCATGACATGTAAAGCTTTCCAAGTTAAAACTAAATTATTTCAAGTACCTTATTACGAGAAAAATCTTTTAAGGGACGCATTACCGTGTGTTAATATATTAAAGCTCCTAACAAACTAACTACAGGCTTATCAACCAACCCTCGTTTCAGTTCAAGTGTGTACAGAACGCACGCCTAACATCAAAGTGTGTGTTTAAAAAAGCCTTTTCCGACGGCTTTTCGCCTTATTTCTACTAATTGCCTTTTTTTATAAAAGGTGCTGTAGTTTAAAAAACTAACACTTGAGCGGGCGTTGTGGGTTCTGTTTGAGGTGCGACAACTGAAAATGATGGAAGTACGAAAATTATTTTCCGAGTTTTAGATGTGGTTGTTTATATTTTTTATTTATTATTTATTTAATCAAAATTAAATGTTATTACATGTTACACAAACGCGCATTCCTACTTATGTGGCCTGACCTTCTAAGCCATTATTTTTAAAAAATCTAATAATTTAATCTTTAATCTCGCAGAGTTTATTTTAAGTTTGGTGGTGTGCGGTCTTGGGGTAGTACCACCACTTTCAAGTGTAACACAACTGAAGGGACCTAGTCGGGTTACAGGACCAATTCGGAAGTAACTAGGTATAACTAGAGAATCGTTTTTCTGTGGTAACAGTTGTTTTCGTTCATGGAACGCACTCTAGCTTTACATCAGGCAAAGTGTTGTTATACGCCGAGCTACAATAAAATGCATGTAGAAAACTTATAGAAAAAACCATCACTATGCCGTCTCAGATTATATTTACGACTGCATGTTTAAAGAGGGTGTCTTGGGTAAAATATTAATATTGATATGACTGAGGTCGCGTACGCCGTTAATTGCTTAAAGCTCAGTTAAATTTTATACTTAGTTAAACTTTAAGTTAACTGCGAATATTAATTAGCAATTTTTATGATCGCCCATGTGTTTGTAATTATGCTGCTTTTTCGGATACGTCATTTGCAGGTTTTTGTATTAATTAACATATTTTTTTGGATGCCTCAAGTTAATTTTGTGCATCGTGCTTCATGAGTTTTAGGCGGCCATCCGGAGACATTAAGTTGTTTATCTTGAATTAGTTTCCAATTTTTTTTTTATTGTAGCTCGGCATGTGACAACACTCTGCCTGATGTAAAGCTAGAGTGCGGTCCAAGAATGGAAACAAGTGCACCACAGAGAAATTTCTACGGGCTGCAGTCGCCTCCACTATGCCGGCTTGAGGAGACGAGCATGTACCATCTAGATTAACAGTGCACACTCCTCTCTTATATCTGGCTACTTTCAAACTATTCCCGAAACGCGACAAGGTCACTTCACGGGTGTTACATTCGAAAGTGGTGGTACTGCCCCAGGACGACAGACTGGACAAATACCTGCCTACCACTCCTTAATAGTGCCTGTAGGCACTGAGCGACCAAAGTACATATAACAAAGTTACATTGGTACCTGTCTTTAGCGAGGTTCGAACACGGGTCTCATCGATCGTGAGTTCACGCGTCTTACCGCTAGACCACGGCCGCTCTTAAAATTGTTATGTTATGCTATTTTCCTAAACTTGTGTCAACTTGTATTTGTTTTTGTATACCATTAAGTGTTAGTGAATGCGCATGAGTGCGGGCGAACAATTTAAAAGAAAAGAATTTGTGTTTTCATTTTCCCTTCAAAACTCCTTCCCTCCTCAGTCAAGATTCTACCACTTTATTGAAGCAATTTTTGACTTGACTAACGCTTTACCTGACTGTTTTTTGTGTGATGAATGAATGCACAAAAATATTAATTTGATGCAAATATTTACTTTGATACTGGCAAATTGTTATATTTCCATATAAAAGAAATAAACAATAATTACATTACACCTTAACTTTAATTAGACAAAGATTTATTGATAAGTTATTAAAATGAACTGTAAAACGCTAAAGAGAGTAACATCTTTAAATGAATTAACACACAAACAAAGGGGAACAAACAGGAGTTTATACTCAAAAAGGGGAACGTTGAGGGAACTGTTAATTGACTTAGAAAATCTTATTTATCTTTTACAAGAGGAAATTTGGATGCCTTTTTTGTGACGTCACAGGAATTAAAATTAACATTATAAGGTAAAATTTTCACAGCCTAATGTTTTAAGCTTGAGTTAAGACAATTATTACAAATTCGGGAGCAGTTTGAAAGTAGCCAGGTATAGCGAGAAGAGTGTGCACGGAGGCGACTGCTGCCCGTAGTCTCTGTAGCAGCAGTTGATTCCGTTCATTGACCGCACTCTAGCTTTACATCAGGCAGAGTGTTGTCACATGCCGAGCTACAATAAAAAAAATGTCTGTAAGCAACAGTCGCTTCCGCTATGCTAGCTTAACGAAATAAGAGAAGAAGAATAAGGTCGATCCCGAAAGTCACTTTATGGTGACACCTATGCCGGCTTGTGGATTTGAACGCGCGCCTTCAATTCATAGGACACACTCTTCCCGTTATGGGTGTTATAGACTTGAAAGTGGCTTTGCCCCAAGATACTGCGTTATTAATAATAATTTATCTGCTCTCCTACTATCTAATTTGGAAAGGAGCCGGGATTTAAAATTATACATTAGACCCACAAGCCTGCATAGTGAAGGCGACTGCTGTCTTTTGAAATTTATTAGCAGTAGCAGTTGTTTCCGTTCACGGACCGTACTCTAGCCGAGTGTTATCATATGCCGAGCTACGTTAAAAAGACGAAAGACGAAAGAATTAATAAACGCGCGTATATGTGGCTCGACCTTTAATGTTAATTAGCGATTTTGATAAACCAGAATCTATTTAACTGGTATGACACCTTAAGAATCGCCGTCATCACCACAATTTTAGCAATTCCAGTTAATTCTGAACATAAAAGAACAATAGTTTGTTGAAACGAGGTTGTTTATTCTATTCGCTGTCAGTGGTCTTCTTTAAAAGCAATGACAATCACATTTATGAATACCCAATTTACCTCGCCACCTGATGCTACCACACCGTTCACTGAAGACGCCAATCAAAGCTTAGTGATGTCCTGATTACAGTTTTCTCGTGCTTTTATTAAATATATTTCATTAACCGCATCTCTAGATTTTTTTTAAATAGTTGTAGCTCGGCATATGACAACACTCCGCCTGGTGTTAAGTTAGAATGCGGTAATAGAAGATAAACTACAGGCAGCAGTCCCCGACTTAAGGAAACGAATGTTCACCATCCATATTGACAGTGCACACTCCTCTTACCATACGAGGCTACTTCCAAACTGTTCCCGAAACGCGACAAGATCACTTCACGGGTGTTACATTCGAAATTGGTGGTATATATACGAATAACACGCGCATATGTGGCCTGACCTCTGTTTATATATTTACCAGTTCAATATATGTCGACGCTTTAATCTAATGTATAATTTTTAAAAATACATCCCGCTATCCCGGCTCCTTTCTAAATTATATAGTAGAAGAGCAGATTGATGATGATTATTAGCTCAGTCTTCCATCCTGAGGTAAAACCACTTTGAAGTACAACACCCGTGAAATTGCATCACCGGGTATAAGGGGAGAAGTGTGTCTTGGCATGGAAGGTGCGTTCATTTCCTTAAGCCGGCATAGGTGTCATCGTGAACATTGACAATGCCCACTCCTAGATTGACAGACCAACATCATGCCGAAATAAATTGAATTATCCACAGTAGAACTAGAAATGAAAATGAGGTGGACAATTATAATTGAATATTATTTTTGTTTATGAAAGGAGAATGCCCATTTTTGGGCCCACTTGATAGTTAGGTAACAAAACAATATTCTAAAATAATATCTTATTTTTTTATTAATTCATTTAAATTATCATCTTTTACCAATCAATAGACGATGTTTAATTACATAAAAAACAGATATCTTTAATTATATTAAAGCATTTAAAATAATAATAACCTCAAATATTGCATCAGAAAACATCTAATTACTCAATAACCCGGGTGAAAAAATTTAAACTGATTGGTAATAAGGAATGTAGATTAATTTTCCTACAAAATGAATTAAAAATTATCAACAAACTCGAGAATAAAACCGTGGGCCTATTTTTCTTAGGCGAATGGCAACATAAACCTTTGCAACATAAAACGAAGATTAGAAGCACCGGCTAATGAGATAGAATTGAGGTTAGTAATATTTCTAGAACGAAGAACATAATTCAGGAACGTTTCAGGAAGTCTGTGCATTCATAAAGGAGGCGGGAGATAAAGATATGAGTAAAGTACATTGTATGCAGCTGATTTTAAATCAAATATCCAAAAATCGCAATCAACACCAAACACAGGATTTACATTGGTTTTATTTTAATTACTGTTTCGTTGCATCTTTTACTGGACTATGTTTAGATTTTTTAAAATATGGTACATCACTAAAATTTACGAAAACAGCTACCATTTGCATGAATACAGCCTTTTCCAAAACCACAAAAGCTCATGACAATTGAAATTTTTATAAATAAAAACATCAACTCGCATATTTGAATAGACACGTCAATATGCCTGTTTAGATGCGCCTGCGCAAATGAATCGACTGATTTATGATGCGGTATAGACATACACAACGTAGAGTATAGAACAAGACAGTTAAATGAATGTTTTACAATAGGCGCTGTAATTGTTTAGACAATGGATATAAACTATCAATTATTTAACTTAAATCGTGAATTACAACAAGGAAATATACACCTTAACTATTAAGAAATTAAGCCTAGTTTTGAATGGAAGTAAAGCTTATGTAATACTTTTTAGAATGTAAAAGGCAAAGGTATCTTTTACTATCAAAGCTTTCGCTGTAAAATGCGATAGTGCTGGTCTATGGCGGTAAATTTTATGACATATTTGAACAAAAGCCTCCCATTATGTACAAAGAATAGTAAGAAAAGAATACTTTAAAATCGTTATAGGCATTATTTTAACGTCTTTGTTTTTAGATATTATTTGTTGTATTGTATTGTTAGATGGCTGTCCTTTCTATATGAAAACGTTTTATTTGTGTTACGGTACATTTTCTTGTGTTTAATTGTTAACGAGAGAATTGTTTTATACTTTTGGAGAATGATGACACATTATGGGGTAAACAATGTCGCAACACAGACAAATCGAGTTTGGAATTATTATTATTTTATTATTGTAGTTTTTTCTTTTTTCTTTTATATGGCATTATAACAATTTGCCAGTGTCAAAGTAAATATTTTGCATCAAGTTAATAATATTGTGCATTACGAGTCATTCATTCATCACACTAAACAGTCAGGACAAGTCTCAGTCAAGTCAAAAATTGTTCCAGTAAAGTTATAGAATCCTTACTGAAACTTCATACGGAGTTTTGGAGGGAAAATGAAAACACAGGTTCTCTATTATTGTAGCTCTCCGTCTGATGTAAAGCTAGAGTAACTAGCTAGCTAGAGAACGGAAACAACTGCTACCACAGAGATAAATGTCTGTACGCAGCAGTCCTCTTTACTATGCCGGCTTGAGGAGGTGTGTGCTTCATCCATTATATCCGGTTACTTCCAAGCTAACCCGAGACGCAATTACGTCACTAGTTTTTTTAGCGTTCGTAATACGTAAGTACTTTACTATTTTTTATATTTATATTTACCGATTTAATATACCTAGATATGTTTCTATGTTAAGTAGATAAAAGCAATTTAAATTGATGAAAAACAATTAATATAACTGTCAATGGCAGCATCTCGACTGGTTTCGCAAACTTTCAATAATCTCATTTATAAAACTTCTCCCGACTCTTCCTCGAATGTTATGAAATGATTGGAATGGAAAAATAATAATAAACTTTTATTTTTAATAATGAGATCCTAATCTACCTAATCTAGAATACGTAATTATATTTTAAAAAATAATAAAAATAATAATGTCTACAACTATATTGATTCATTAATTTATACTAAAAAAGATGTATTAAATAAAAGCCTAGGTTTTTTTATAAGAAAATTATTATTAACTACTTTACTGCTTTCTTTGTTATTATTGATTTGAAATATTTATTTTTAAATTCTAAAGTACTAAGTTATAAATTGTTTGTTTTCATACCATAAATAAATCGACATGTAAACCGCCCTAAAACACGCCCTATCCATTTCTAATTTTATCTCTGAGCTTATCACTATCCAATCACGGGGTTCACACACAAACTAATTGCACAAAATGGTCGGTATTTTTTTCTCTATTAACAAAATAACAAAACGAAGATTAGGGCCGATCTTGATAGAGGTTTTTTTCTATTTAATTTTTCCCGGATTTGCGTTAGTGTGTTTACGGCTTAAGATGTTAAGATAAGCGACAGATGTGTAACAAACAAAGTTTGTGACGTCATTTCTTTTTTGTAAAATTAATTATTGTACGAAAATAATTTATTTTATAATGTTTTCTTAGGTTTTGAGCGAATTTGTTATAACTGAATAAAATATTTTATGCGTCTACCAGCGCTATCATATCGCTGACGGACGGTTGTTTTAATACGTGGTTATTGAAAAAAAATTATTGAATTAGTTAATTACGTTTTTTTTAATTAATAATTTGGTTTTAATTTTGATTTTGAGTTTAATCTTCATTTAAATTTAATTTTGGCTTTGTTTTCAATTATAATTTTCTAATTTTGACTTGTTTTTGATTCTAATTTTAACCTTGATTTAGATTTAGATTTTAATTTAATTTTAACTTTAATTCTATTTTTTTTTTCATTTCTTTGTGTACGATGTGGCACCTAAAGGTAGATCATTTACCAAAAAATTAATCAATTACGGTAAAGCATGATTCAATGATTCCCACCACTGGTCGCCCTTAAAAATATAAAATAAAATAAAACAAAAAATATTTTGTATTATATGTAGGTACACGTTCAAATAAACCCGAAAATACTTATTTTCAGTATACCTACTTAACTTTGATCTTACTCTTAAACGGCCTGTGTATTAATGTACCTAATCAAATATGGAATTTAAAAAGTGTACCTTTGTGTATTTAACAATATATGTTTCTGGGATTAATCTGTACACTTCACTTAATTGACCGACAATAAAATTGTCCGAGGCCTTTGAAAAAAAGTCCGGTCAATGGAGCATACCTTTGGTTTAAATATAGATCAATGAAAGCATACAGAGAAATATCAGAATTTTGTTAGGGTCGTTTGCACCAGGAGACCGGTTGAAGTAACTTTAACTATTACTTTGACGTTTACATTATGGTGTATATTTACTCCGTACGAGTTGCACCATCTGCATCGTCGCGCCTGTTATTTTTGACGGTTACTTTAACCTTAACCGTAACCAGCGAATCTTGGCGTGGTTAAAGTTAAAGTAATCGTCAAACCAATTTTGCTAACGTCAAATGTATGAAAAGAAGCCAAATATGTTTTTCTATTATCTTTCGAGAGCCACCCTTTTGAGATGAGACCCGTGCTCAAACCTCGCTAAGATCTCACCGGCATCAATGTAACTATGTTATATGGACTTTGACCGCTCAGTACCTGTGATACAAGCTTAGTACATGCATTAAAAAAAGTAATAAACTATTAATAATATTTAAAAAAAAACCTTTTCAAGAAAAAAGTTGAACCGACTTCAATAAACACTAAAAGCGCTCAAAAGTGAAAAATAATTTTTAACAAGAGTATCTACACACAAAGTAGGTAATAAACATAAACACTAATAGATGTTTATTATGTACAAATTAATTGTCTACATAAATACCACATTTTTCTTCAAATCTGAGATCTCACAAATCTGAAACTTATTACATTTTTTTATTATAGGAAATACATTTAGATATCTTCCTAGATATCAAGTATATCTATAAACGCTTGGCAAAAAATCGGTGAACATACATAAAAAAAAACATACGAGACGAACATATAACCTCCTCCTTTTTGGAAGTCGGTTAAAAAATAATGATAACTGATGATAACCTAGTTGCATTATCCAGGTTGACAATGCACATTCCTCTCGTTATTTTAAGAATGTACCTATATGGTTTACGTAATTATCGGTTTTTATTAAAATTATAATAAAATATTAAATAAAATCAAACCCTACATTACACTACGCTTTTCCAAATATGAATCATGAAAAGCCGTGACCAAACAAATTATTGAGTCAAAACTTTGAATACCGATCGCTATTCCGGTCCTACTCTTGCCCATACACCCATCTCTTTTGCACGTGTATTGGATACAGTCGCTCGCACATTAGGGTACACGTTTAAGCTCCTTATTGTATTTTTATAGTTATTTTGATCTGCGCACAGAAACGTTTATTGTATAGATTATCCTATATGAATATAGATCGCTATAGAATGGGATATTAAGGCATTGTGTGCTCGAATGTACACAGCTGATGTTGTTACGAGACAATGGTGACTGTTTGCGAGTTTATTTTTTTAATTTTTGTGAAAATATTTTATGGCGCGTGCTTTCTAGAGGAATTTTCGTTGTTAATTGTTTTTTTATTAACTTTTACATATGTTTCACTAATTAATTTAATAATAAATGATATCTGAACAGATTCTAGCATTCGATGTGTCTCAAATAGCAAATTAATTAGTTTTTAGTACTAGCTTAACGCTCTGACTAAACTTTGTTTGAAGTAAAACTATAGTGTAAGCGGAAATAACTGTAACAAAGAAAAATCTGCAGTAGCCTCCGCTATGCCGGCTTGGGGTGGCTAATGTTCCCGGAAAGTTTCATTCAGAATTAAATAAAGTATTTCTAAAATGCTAAAGACATTTTATTGAAAGCAGTCAGCAGTATACTTGAAATTATAATCCACGACGCATGCGAAGAATAAAACTAAAGAATATAATAAAATACAATAAACAATTAAAATAATAAATCATTTTATAAGCAAGGCCGCCCCATAGTTTTAGAACTAGTATGGTGCTTTTGGCGAAAATTATGGGACAACTTTAACTAATAGTGATGGGACGTTAACAACTCGAGCATACGAGTATTTAATTATTTTAGAAATTTAAAATACTTTGAAAAGAGGTGTAGACAGACTGATGATGGTTATTAGCCCAGTCTGTTGTCCTTTGAAGTGACATGAGCCGCGTTTTGAGAACAGTTTTTAAGTATCCGGATATAACGAGAGGAGTGTGCGCTAATAACCTGATTGTTGCACATTCGTCTTCTGAAGCCGGCATAGCAGAGGCGACCTTGTAAAAATATGACAACACTCCGACTAATGTTAAGCTTGATTGCACGGAATGAACGGAAACAACTGCTACTACAGCTTACTTAATACCTATATTTTGTTTTTAGTGGAGTAACTCAAGAACATCACTATAACTTGAATCAGTGTACCTCACTAAAGGGACCGGAACATAAATTCACTAATAGTTGTTTTTTTTTTCTCTGTAAAATTAATCTGGGGTACCCAATAAAACTTTAGTGTGTGTACACACTTAATCAAAGCGACCCCTTGTGTTTCAATTGGATATGTTAGTAATATAACGGCAACTCGTACGGGAGGGTTTTAGTTTTATGCTACGGCTCCACCTGCGTCTTAACGCGTTAATTAACGCTTAAGTTAATGTGGCCAAGACATTCACGCGTTATTCTATTAACTTATTAGCCGTACAATACGGCATTAAAAATATGGCTACATCTCGTGTTATATATAGCTGGACACAACCATTAACGTCAACGCTTTAGTTTAAGAAAATTTTAAGCAATAAATAGATTGGTAAAAAAGAATTAAGTAGTTATTTAGGCAAATGAACAAGTCTATTAAAGAAAATAATGTAAAAGTTATTTGTTAAATAATACCTATTAACGTGTCTAGCTTGTCAAATTCTCCTCCTTAGACAGCATAGCGAAGGCGACTACACGCTGTGTTACTGAAAAATAATAATAATATAATTTTTAATAGTTATTTTCACCCTTAAAAATTATATTTATAAGATAAAATACCGTAAATTCCTACCTCGTTTAAGACAGGATAAATCCGGGCAAGGGTGAAGTGTGGAATCAACCCTTAGTAACTTAAAATTTATTAACCAAAGGGTTTTGTAATAAAATTATTTTTATTGTTTGTAACGACGATATTGCCTACGTGATAACTATAGTATAAATTATTTGTATGACAATTGTATGAGTGCTCTGCGTGTGGTAATTCTGGATTTTAATGTCAAGTGGGGTTTTGGATGGGTTTGTATGAAAGAAGTATTGTGAAACTGTTTATCTTCTATTCTTAATAATGTTATTTTTATCTGGTATCTACTCGACCTACGACGTTGTACGCAAAAATACGAATTTTAATCTATCATCTAAAATAAGTTTTTTTTTAAATTATTTTTTTTTATAATTATTTTATTAGACTTTGTGAAAAAGTTAGTATTTTAAATCTATACTTTATTGAACGCAAACAGAATATTTTATTAAACTTTAAAAATAAAATTGTATTTATTAAACATTATTTAGGAAGCTATAGTTATCTATATAATAATACACAAAGAATACAAGCATATGCGAGCTTGCTGACGGCCACTATCCCGACACTTATAATACTCCTCATCATTAAGGGTGCATCATCAGGTGCCTCAGTCACCATGACGTAGGGTACAGCAGTACACCAAATGGTCCAGCCGTTTTTGAATCGCTAAACTTGTAATTCATTTATCCCTTTTCCGATCCGTTTTAAATTGTACCTACATTAAGGAGGTCAAAAAATGAGGTCGTAAACGTCTCTCCCCTTTTAAATCTCTGGATAGTATCGTGGGACCCACTTCTCTTAGATGTAGATTCAATAGAAGGTCACCGAATTTCTTTAAGAAAATTTTCTATGCAGATATTGGTCTGTTGTTGATTTTACCCACAACAGTACCTACGCATCGACCCTAAAGTTGTGTTTACATTGATGTCAAAAAAGACTTTTTTTTATTTAATTCAAACACACATTGTAACAACTTGACATGTAATTTTACTTCACTTTTTTTTTGTTTATGTTCATAAAGATGGAACGAAACGTTTGCCGCTGAACGAAACGAAACGTTTGCTGAGAATCTCCCCAACTGTCATAGAGACATGTCTCCAGGTTAGGAGGCCAGATGATTCTCGATATACCCGGCCACTTCTAAGCTGATCCAGAAACGCGTCAGTCACTTCACAGATGGGTGGACTGGGCTTATAACCATCATCAGTCCGCCAACAACTCTTTAAGTTAATACGAAATTGTTTTTGATGTTCTGATGTCAAACTAGAATGCGATCTATGAACAGAAATGGTATTACAGATAAATTTATGCTGGTCGAAGTCGCCTCCGCTATGCTGGCTCGAGGAGACGAATTTGTACCACCTAGGTTGACTTCTCTCTCGTTTAAACAGTACTCGAAGACTCGCTCTAAAATGATGTATATTTAGTGTAGAAGCGTCCTAACATCTGGAGGGTCTCCTTAACTTAGTCACATTTTCCTAAGGGATTTCCCATATTTTCAATGCTGTCGGCCGTCGTATATTCGATTACATCAGGAAAGAAAACTTCGGGCGTTTGTCGTCGATGTAAATAATAGCACACCCTAACTGTAATGCCCTATTCAATCTTACAATATTTTTATTTCTCATCTTATTATGTTGCATTGTTGAGATTTCTCAGATTTTCGACTTAAGGAGCCTTTTTTAGAAATAACATCGTTTTTTTCTTCTAATTTGTAAGCCGACAATAAAATATTTAAATCCTGATGAATGGCCCAGAATGGGATATCGCTTTGCGAGAGATTAGAAGCGTTTTACTTATTTTTAGTAATAATTAGGAATAAAGGTTCTTTTATAGATACAGAAATGGATACAAAATATTTTAGGTAATAAAACTTTGTTATTATTTTATCTAGATCAATACAAAATACTAGGACGCGCGTTTTGTCCATTTTTTGTTTTATTATTTATGTTATTTTGACACTTCAACAAGCGAAGTAATTTTTTATAACAATTTTTTAAGTGTACCAATTCTAGTGCTAGAGTTGTTATTGTTTAAATTACGATGAATATTGAACAAAAAAAATGTGATGGAGGAATCGAACCTACTATGTCTAGGCGCTCTATGCTGTTTTCTTGTTAACTTTCATAATAACTATCGTACTTCGTTACGCACACGCTATGCACACGTTCAACCATTAAAATACCCTGAAGCATTCTTATAAATGTTTAAAGTCACGCACGAAGCCGCGGGCATAAAACAAATTCCCTTTAATATCCATAACTGTACTACTGTGTCCTTTAATTTTGCGGGCTCCGACACCTTTGTCGTTTTATTAGTTTTCAATTTAAGTCGCATTGTCATTTCACAAACGTACCTACAGGGGGTTAACAGTTAACTATTGTTTCGTTATTTTTACCAAAACTTTAATTGTGCTATTTTGTAACATTGTATGAAGATAAAGGGTGAACGATGTCATTGTATTCGATATGAATGCGCTCATGCGGGTGTTAAAAAACGGGTGTTTTGTGTTAGGTTAATTTTCGTGAATTTGTAGCGGTTATATTAGGGTTATTCTGGATTATTCTTTTTTAATTCTCTTTGCTTTTGACAGATAAGTAGTAGTGATGCTAAAATAATGTTTCTTTTTTTTTTAAATTAATTTTTGGCACATTCAAGTAAAGAAGACAGTGCACTGTCAACCTGTGCATCACGTACATCCTCTCAAGCCGACATGGCGAAGGTAACTGCTGCGTGCAAAAATTTCTCTGTGAAAGCAATTGTTTCCGATCATGGACCGCACTCTAACTTAACATCAGACGGAGTGTTGTCATATGACGAGCTACAATTAAAAAAGACATTTACTAGGTTGATATTTATCTGAAAGTACATAAATATAATACAATATGTATTTATATGTATATATTTATTAACAACACTCTGCGCCAGACTCCGTTTGTGATTACGAGGTATTGTGTGAAAATTACACGCGTTTTACATAATGCACGAGAACATTCGTTTTACAATCCAATTTGAATCCTTATTTATTATGCAAAAAGGTCTCATTTTGCTTGTGCATTTAAAAATAGGAATAGCTTTGTAGTATTATCAAGAATGAGGTTTTAAAGAAATTAGTTATGGTGAGTTGTTTTAATTTTTTTCTTGTTTTGCGGGGTGTTTTTTTAAAGCGGCCGTGGCCTAACGATAAAGAACATACCTCACGATTGATGAGATCCGTGTTCTAACCTCGCTAAATTCTGACCGGTTCCAATGTAACTATGTTATATGTACTTTAGTCGTTCAGTGCCTATAGGCACTATTAAAGAATGGTAGGCAGACTGATGATGGTTATTTGTCTAGTCTGCCGTCCTGGGGTAGTACCACCACTTTCGAATGTAACACCCGTGAAGCGACCTTGTCGCGTTTCGGGTATAGTTTGAAAGTAGCCAGGTATAACGAGAGGAGTGTGCACTGTCAATCTAGATAGTACATGCTCGTCCCCAGGCACAGGTTTCTCTGTAGTAGCAGTTGTTTCAATTCCACCGCACTCTAGCTTTACATCAGGCGGAGTGTTGTCACATGCAGAGCTACAATAAAAAAGGTCATCACTAAATAGGTGTTTTAAAGAGTACTATAATACTTATGTCCTTTCTAAAAGCTTAAATAAAAGCTCGGAAGTTACCTTTCATGTTTTAATTCAAAATGAAAGAGGCATCGCTCGTTGGCGTCTCCGTGTCTGTTGTGATCGCATTGGAATGCTGTTTCAAGGGCCAAGGGAGGGGAGGGAACTGGACGACCCGAGTTTGTATCCAGAGTTAATCTATATGTAATACAAGAGGTTCTCAAATATGTAATATGTAGATACGAAGGTATATTAGGGATGTTCCGATACCCACAAGGTATCTTATACCATTTATGAGTGCCCCCAAAGTATTGATACTTTTTAGTCTTTTCTTATGAGTCTGATAAGAAAGTACTCAGCCACACCGCGCGTCTCACTTGTGGGTGTTACGAGAGTGTAGAAAGATGAAATAGAAATAAGGTTAAAGAGTTCTTCCGAGCATTCAACATGTTTCTAGATCAAGGAGCGGTAGGCAGACAGCTGATGTTATGAGTCCAGTGTAATGCCATGATTTTCTAGTGAAGTTTAATTAAGAAGATTAATCGGGAAGTAGTCAGACAATATTCGTCTTATCAAGCTAGCATAGCGTAAGCAACTGCAGCTTCAAGAAAAGTCTTTGTGGTAATTGTTTTCGCTCATGAACCTATGTCTAATACAAAAAGTTTGAGGACCACTGTGCTCATACTATAGTTTGTTAAAGGTACGCCTACGATTTTCGATACAAATGTATTTTAAAATAAGTACAGGTGGATTCGGGACAGGTGTTTAGTGGATAAACAATGACATAGGTTAAAGTGTTATTGTTACGATATGGCACCTTAATATTGTACGTAAGCCTTGTTATTTTTAACTAAAAGAAAATACAATTTCTTTGATTGTATATTGAAGTATCGAGATAGAATATTATTTTAATATACAGTGTGTGTGAAGGACATAATTGTTATGAAAGAAGCAAAAGATGTGCGTCAAGATGATGAAGACGATCTATTTTCGCTGCATATCTTTATTTAGACTTTCTTTTATGCATACAATAATGGCAAACTGGAAATAGTGAAGAGTTGTAAAAAGAAAAAGAGTAAAAAAGAAGGTAACATAAGAATAAAAATACCTATATTACAAATTGTGTAAATAAATTAACATTTTTGTTAAATAAAGTTTTTTTATTATTTTTTAGGTATTTATATTTATTATACAGGGTGTCCCGTAAGTAGTGGTGTCAACGGTATTTTACAGATAGAGGGGTTCAATATCTAGAATATAATTTGGTGATTTTTTTTTATACCTTCTGGTTTAAAAGTTATGACATTTTTAAAGAATTATCATTTTTTCCCCCGTTTTATCATAAATTAATGTTATAAAAATTTGTTTACAATTATTTTCACTGATATTTTTATTTAAGTGGGTTGAGAAAACACAGGGCTTTCTAATTAAAATATTATTTGTAACCAATTAATAACCATGATTAAATAAAAAATTAAAATCTAAACAAGATTTAATTTATCAAATTTTAAGCAAAATATTTAAACGAAGCTGGTGTAAAAAAATTGTATGTAAGGTTACGGGACCATTATTTTAAAAATATCTACAATTCACACGGACTCTAAAAACGTATAATAATGTTCACTGTCATTTTAATTAAAGTAATTTTTCAAAGTTAAACAAGCAACAAAGTACTATTTGTCGAAGAAATTTCATTATTACCTTATGCGAATTCCAATAAAACCAATGTAAATAGATACGGATAAGAAAATAATTTATTAAAGTAAATGCTCAAAATGTCTCCCTCTAACTCTAATGCATAACCGACATCTTCTAATTAAGATTCTCCTGATATCCTAGGGCTCTTTGATTATTTTTAATTCTTTCGGACACGATATTCAATTTTTGGCGTAATTCATATTCATTATTATTACATGTCTCATAAACAGCTTCTTTAAAGTTAAAAACAGCAGACTGATGGCTATTTGTCCAGTCTGCCGTCCTGGGGTAGTACCACCACTTTCGAATGTGACACCCGTGAAGTGACTTTGTCGCGTTTCGGGAATAGTTTAAAAGTAGCCAGGTATAACGAGAGGAGTGTGTGCTATCAATCTAAGATGGTACATGCTCGTCTCTTCAAGCCGGCATAGTGATATACGTCTGCTACCCGCACAGGTTTCTCTGTAGTAGCAGTTGTTTCCATTCATGGACCGCACTCTAGCTTTACATCAGGCGAAGTGTTGTCACATGTCGAGCTACAATTTAAAAAAACACCATAATTTACTTAATAATCTTTGTTTTAATAGTAATCCGGCATGTGATTACACTCTGCCTAATGTACTTAAGGTACGTAATCTCTGAATGAAGTAACAGTGGAAGCAGGCGTCAGTCTGCCTACCCCTCTTTGAACATCCCTAAAGTCAAATTAAGGAACCGAAATGAAAATAAGATTGGAACTACAAGCTTTTAGTATCTTACAGTAGGTTAAGACGTGAAAAAGTGGAAATTTCAGACTAAGAATTCTTAAAATCCGTCCTATTATCGGAACGCATTATTAAAAATCGACGCTTATTTGTTGTATTTATGTCGATAAAACATTGTAATTAAAATGATAGTGAACATTATTATACGTTTTTAGAGTCCGTGTGAATTGTAGATATTTTTAAAATAATGGTCCCGTAACCTTACATACAATTTTTTTACACCAGCTTCGTTTAAATATTTTGCTTAAAATTTGATAAATTAAATCTTGTTTACATTTTAATTTTTATTTAATCATGGTTATTAATTGGTTACAAATAATATTTCAATTAGAAAGCCCTGTGTTTTCTCAACCCACTTAAATAAAAAGACCAGTGAAAATAATTGTAAACACATTTTTAAAACATTATTTTGTGATAAAACGGGGGAAAAAATGATATTCTTTAAAAATGTCATAACTTTTAAACCAGAAGGTATTTAAAAAAATCACCAAATTATATTGTAGATATTGAACCCCTCTATCTGTAAAATATCGTTGACACCACTACTTACGGGACACCCTGTATATAGTATATTATAATAAATATATTATATATTTATTAGGTATAGTTCAAGTACATTTTGCATTAAAGTAAACAATAAAAAAACGTGATGCACTTTTAATTGTGTAAACAAAAATGTATTTGTATAAAATTTGAAAAGAAATCATAGTTCGATATTTTATAATCTTTGTAAATCTCACGAAATATATTCATTGTATTTAATCTTGATACAATATTTATAAAGCCAATGTGGTATGACAAAGTTAGCCGCAAACATCTTTAGTTCAAGATATAGCGGATGATCGCTTTTGATTAATTTAAAGATCGGTTTTATTTCATTGAACATCACTATGATGCAAATAAACACAAGTTTTTAATTAATAAATATTTTAAAACTTTTTAAATAATGTTTATCACGAGATGTCGTATTAAGTTTTAAGCGCAAGTTTGAATTCCTTCAATACAAAATAAAATATTAAATGTTTATATTTAAAAACAAACGGAAAGCGAACCGTGCTTTAACTATCAAGATGTATAGGATAAGAGTAACATTTAAGATTCACTTATTATGTTATTGTTCAAAGTTCGAGATCGGTCTAACCACCTCTTTAGATAACAACGACAGAATGATGTTGACAAAAGACTTGCACAGCGGGCTAAGCGCTTTGTAATTTTTAGAGATCTGCAGTACGACGTAGTTTGTAAAACCATCTTTTTAGAATATAGATTATTACGTAAGGTTTTGAATGATTATTTTTAGTACTAAATTATATATTAAATTCCTATGTGTGTAGACAACATTGTGACTCGAATCAGGCAGGCACGAAACAGTTTCGTTTGAGTTTATTTTTATTTTTACTTAAACATTCACATGAAAACAATTATTTTGAAGATATTTACTTATATTTATTTTTTATTAATTTTTGGTTTATTCAAATGCGGAGGCCGTGGGTTCGATTACCATCTTTTTTTCGTTCAATTTTCATCTTAATTTAGTAATGATATATACTCGTACTTAATTCAATAAATATGTTCATTTTGAAGAAAAATAAAAACTACGGGTCCGTATAAAATAAATAATAAAATCAAACTTTGATTTTATTCACGAAATCTTTGTCTGTAACTGTGTTCTTTGTTTTCGCCGCGTTTGTCATATCTGCTTGACGGACGGACGTTTTATGATATATTTTTATGAATAATTACGGAACCTTTTGTGATTAATAACTACTTATTCAGCTTTTGTTTATTATTCTCCTTAAAGATTTATTTATTTATTTTTTTACCATTATTTCAAGATAATAAATATTTTATTTTGTTTTTGGACAGTTTTAAGACACATCAATAAAAGTCTACGATCATTTGAAATAGTTAATTTTTAAAGTTTCTAAAATTTTTTTATTTATTACAAATGTATGTATATAAAAATATTACATTTTATTATATTTAAATAAGCTTTTTTTTAATATAGAACCAATAAATACTACATTTATTAATAAAATAGTTTAACCTAAAAAACACTCTTTTTTCCAAGTAATCATAGACTTTTTTAGACAGTTATATAATATATGTAAAGTATTTATATAATATTATTTGTTAGAACAAATAAATTGTTTTTTTTTTTGTCCACACATTAAATGGCAGGCAGACCGATAATGGTTATCAGCCCAGTCTGCCGTCCTGGGGTAGTACCACCACGTTCATGTGTAACACCCGTGAAGTGACCGTTCTGAAGTGATCGAGTTTAGAAATAACTAAGTATAGCGAAAGAAATGTACATTGGAAACCTGGATGATGCACATTCGTCTCCGCAAGCCGGCATAGCGGAGGCGAGGGTTTGTTTCCGTCGCATTGTAGCTTAAGCTAAAAACTTAGACATTATAAAATATTATTTACAAGATTATGACGTGTCAAAATAACAAATGTTTATTGCATTCCATCTCTTTGAGTAACTAACAAATATTTATGGCACTAAAAGAATATTAAAATGAAAAACAACAGTTTGCGGACGTTCCCCAAATTCTTTAGCTACAAAAGAGGGTCCAAATAAGTCGTAACTTTTAAATATAAAATATATTTTTATGACACGATTTGCAATAATGATTCTCCTATTTTTATGCTAACTTGTTTATATATATTTTTTATTGAAGCTCGGCATTTGATAACCGACTGCTGTTAAGCTAGAGTGCGGTCCATGAACGAAAACAACTGCTTTTACAGAAAAATTTCTACAGGCAGCAGCTCCGTATATATAACACAGTTACATTGATAGCGGTTAGAATTAAGCGAGGTTCGAACACGGGTCTTATCTATCGTGAGAGTTATCAGCCGTACTAAAACACACAGTTTATCATATAGGTATACATCTTTTAAATTCATCCGGTGAAATTGTTAAAATTGTGAAAGAGTGGTAGGCAGACTGATGATGGTTATTAGCCCAGTCTGTCGTCCTGGGGTAGTACCACCACTTTCGAATGTAACACCCGTGAAGTGACCTTGTCGCGTTTTGGGAATAGTTTGAAAGTAGTCAGGTATAACGAGAGGAGTGTGCACTGTCAATCTGGATGGTACAGGCTCGTCTCTTCAAGCCGGCGTAGTGGAGGTGACTGCTACCTGTAGAGATTTCTCTGTAGTAGCACTTGTTTCCATTCATGGACCGCATTCTAGCTTTAGATCAGGCGGGAGTGTTGTCACATGCCGAGCTACAATAAAAAAAAGAAAAAAAAATGCCGACACTTTGCGAAAATAGTTATTATAATAAACAGCTTGTTGGACAATCTAGTTCGACAACAACCTACGTAGCATAAAGGCTCTGTGATTTTCATATCACTGCCCGCAACTAATTGTAGCTCGGCATATGACGGATGGAAACAACAGCTACTACAGATAAATTTCTACATACAGCAGTCGCCTCCGCTATGCCGGCTTGAGGAGACGAATCGTCCAGGTTGACAGTGCGCACTCCTCATGCTTAGAGCTATTTTTGCATACATTATCCTATTTTTTATGTAAGCTGTCTAAATAATAATAAAGTTTTTTTTTTTATTGTAGCTCGGCATGTGACAACACTCCGCCTGGTGTAAAGCTAGAGTTCGGTCCATGAATGGAAACAACTGCTACTACAGAGAAGCCTGTGCGGGCAGCAGTCGCCTCCACTATGCCGGCTCGAGGAGACGAGCATGTACCATCTATTGACAGTGCACACTCCTCTCGCTATACGTATGTATGAAAGTAATTGAAAGTTTCCCAAACTTAACATTGTATTTGTGGAGAGCATCATCAATGTGTAATAGTAATTTGATTGTATCATTTAATAAGTCATTGTCGTTCACAAAGCGTTGGCCATTGTCCTCGCGCTACCTCCGGTTTACACCGTCACTCGAGAGTAGTGGCACTATAGGTTATTGTTTTGTGAGGGAATATATATTTAGGAATCAGAAGCGATTTGTAGTTTTTCAAATAATTAACTACCAATTAGGTTAGATTTACATTTGGTTTTGGTAATAGACGACAAACAATTCAAATGAACAAGATCACCAAACATGATGAGAATTGCATGGGGAGAATTGTGGATGTGAGGGTAGCGAGGGAGTTGTGTCAGGATCGTGGTAAGTGGCGTTCCGTTGACTCTGCCTATCCCTGTGGGAAAAAGGCGCGACAATTGTATTGTATCACCAAACGATATCACCACGCAACAATGTTTTCAGTCCGAGAGCCACGACGCAAAGGGAGCATTGGCAATGCGCCGATTATACGTCGCCATCTTTTTCTTTCTTCCAATTAGGCAGTGGCTTCTAAAATATATTAAATGCTCTACTATACCTATACTAGTGCTTGTATCACAGGCATTGGTACCGGTCAGAATTAGTGAGGTTTGAAGACGGGTAACATCGACTGAGAGATCCGTCTTCTACCGCTAGGCCATGGTCGCCCCCAAGCGCTATGTATGTAAGTATATCGTCTTGAAAAGGATATTACATGATTTGTTTTTATCATAGCTCGGCATATGATCACACTCTGCTTGGTAACCTAGAGTGCGGTACGTGAACGGAAACAATTGCTCCCACAGAAATCTTTGCAGGCAGCAGTAGCCTAGTCGCCGGCTTGAGAAGACTAATGTGCACCACCCAGATTGACAGTGCACACACCTCTCATTATACCTGACTACTATCGCTGCGTACTCCTATTTTTATATTTATTGATCCAATTTAATTATGATTTTGTACAATAAAATACTATCGTATGGTCACCGTACAAGGTACAGTTGACTTGAATAATGTGTATAAAGATATCTCAAGATGACATTTAACGTCCTGCGCAGATGGAACTGAGATCATTGGATGTGGCCAAATTAGAGAGATAGCCCAGTCTGCCGTCCCTGAGTCGTATCACCACTTTCAAGGGTACCTAACACATATAAAGTGTTTCTGGATCAACTTAGAAGTAGCGGGGTATAACGAGAGTTTGCACAATCGTCTCATTAAGCGGCATAGCGGAGGCGACGCGGTTGCTTCCTTTAAACATATTTCTCTGTGGAAGCAGTTGTATCCACTCTTAGACCACAAGTTTTTTGGATGTACAAAAACCTGAATTTAATTTTCAAAACAAATAAAAAAAAGGTTAAAATAAAGTATATACTTTTATGTTATTAAATTAAATATATTTAGAATAAATGAATAAACTGGTATTATAAAATTCTTTAACATTAATATGTAACCAATTAAAAAATAATTCTTAGAACAAAATGGTAATTGAATCCGTATTATGACATCGCTACCGAATGTTAAAATTTATATCTGCATTTGTTTTAGAACGGTTATTCCCAAAGTTTTCCTCTAAAACTCCTAAAATACCTGACCTATCTGTAATAGGATACCATTTATATGATTACATTATGACATTGCTAGCAAAATATGGCCAAAATATATCCGTTACTCGGATTTATTGTATGGGATTTTCAACATTCTCTGCAACTTTTGTTCAGGAACAATCGTCTTGACTCGTTCTGTTTCCTAGATATCACGGTTATTTCTGGTTCAAATCAAAATTATTCAAAACCTTTTCTTTGTACTACTACTACTTAGCTCACGCCTTGTTCCCACTGGGGTAGGCAGAAACTATGGAGTGCCAGCGCCATTACTTCCCTCATGCAAGCACGTCGGTTGAGGGTGGTCCTCATCTGACCCTTTCTCAGCAGTTGACCGATCTGACTGAGAAAGGTCTTCCTAGGGCGCCCCCTTTCGACACTGCCGACACTTAATCTCCTTTCATTCATCCTTTCCAAATGACCGAACCACCTTAGCATACCCCTTTCCACTCTGGTCACAATACTGTCCAATATTCCACACATACTTCTTAGCGATCGCATTTCTACCGCGTTTATTCGACTTTCATTCTTTCTCTGCCACACCCAGCTCTCACTACCATACATCAAAGTGGGCACTAACACCCCATTGTGAATCGCCAGACGTGCCTTTCTTGACACAATATTTGTACAATACACTATAATACAAAGTTACCCTTAAAATTTCAGGTTACCAGTGATCATAGTTTTGGCTGTACTTTGATTATGAACCAGTAAGTCAATCAGGACTTTTTTTTATATATACAGTATACTTGTATATGCATAGACTGGTCCGGAGTTTAGCATCTGAAATACAAATTTTCATATCAAACTGTAAAGTTGAGAACCATGGGTGATGGCAATAGAAAATGGACAGACGGATGAACGTTGATGATATATTGCGACCAATTACAGACGTGTCGTAACTTTATTGCAAACTACTAATGACAGGCTACCGGAGACACTACATAGATTAGTTAATCTATTAGAAAAGACATTCGAGATTTTTTCTTTACATTTTAATATTAAATTATTTTTAAAACTATTGATAAATCTGATGTTTCAGCAGTTGTTTCCATTCATGGACCGCACTCTAGCTTTACATCAGGCGGAATGTTGTCACATGCCGAGCTACAATAAAAAAAAAAGTAATTTTATGTTAATTTATTGTTTATGTGCTTTAAAAACGCTTTTGAGTAATATAGTACGTATAATGCAATTATGTTCTTCAACTTAATCTCTAATATATTTAAAAACAACAACCCATTGAACTTTTAGACACCATTAGTTTGTAACTACTAACAAAATCTAAAAACCACCCTCAAGAAAAAAGTGCTTTTTTATGTTTCAAAATAACTGTGATGAACTACACCTCAGTCTCACCGCGACCACGATGAATACAGAATTTTCGACGTCTAATAATTAAAATAAACAGATAGTAAGCCTAAAAAAAATATTTTAATTAAGTTACGGGCTGGCTAAACTAGCTTATATAGTAGAATTTAAAAAAAAAATATGATGATCCATATCAGAATAGCAGCAATATAAATTTATAATTGCCGTCTATATATTTGTAACTCTGTGGTGTCTAAAGACGCGTTTATAATAGTCATAAAGGATTTTAATTAAGGGTTCCCAATCGCCTTCATCATATCACCTTCTAACGTTTATTACGCAGCTCAAAGACATAAATTGATGCACCTTAGCTTGTTTTTATATTTTTACAGGAAAAAAGGTGCTTTTATTAACTTATACTATCTATATAAGTTTTTTATAGACAGGTCAAAACATATCCATGGTTATAAAGAAATTTAAAAGTAAAATAATAAGCAAAACAGATAAAACAAAACTGAACTAAGAGTGGTAGGCTGGTGATGGTTATTGGCCCAGTCTGCCGTTCTGGGGTAGTAATGTAACACCCGTAAAGTGACCTTATCCTGTTTTTTTTTATTGTATGTCGGCATGTGACAACACTCCGCCTGATGTAAAGCTAGAATGCGGGCCATGAATAGACACAACTGCTACTACAGAGAAATGAGAAATCTCTACAGGCAGCAGTCGCCTCCACGATGCCGGCTTGAAGAGACGAGCATGTACCATCCAGATTGACAGTGCACACTCCTCTCGTTATATCTGGCTACTTTCAAACTATTCCCGAAACGCGACAAGGTCACTTCACGAAAGTGGTGATACTGCCCCAGGACGGCAGACTGGCCGAATAACCGTCATCAGTCTGCCTACCACTCTTTAATAGTGCCTATAGGCACTGAGCGACCAAAGTTCATATAACAAAGTTATATTGGTACCGGCCAGAATTAAGCGAGGTTCGAACACGGGACTCATCGATCGTGAGTTCACAACGGCCGCTCTAAACGTTTTGTGAACAGTTTGGAAGTAGCCAGATATAACGAGAGGAGTGTGCACTGTCTATTTGGATGATGCACATTCATCTCCTTAGATGGCTTTTGTTACCGTTCATGGACCGCATTCGGGTTTAGCATCAGGCGGAGTGTTGTCATATGCCGAGCTACAATTAAAAAAAAAAGAAATGACATTGAGTTGGCTTAAAAATCGAGTTCGCAAAAGACCATAACATTTAAAGAATCCATACAAATAGCTACCGTCCAACCCTTGTCCCTTATGAGAAATCGCTTCACACACAGCGGGAAATAAATCCTCTAATTTCCTTTATTAATATACAAAAACAACGAATCCTTGTTGACACCTCGATCGCTCCTAATTTTTTTGCGAACCATGAAGGTTCAATTTACAGGATTAGCTATGGTACAGGCTGAGGTATTTTATCTAATCATCAATGGTGTTAGGTTCTATTAATTTTGTTCATCGGACTAGTTAGGTTAGAGTGCGGTCAACTGCTGCCACAGAGAAATATCTACAGATAAGTTTCATATCACACCTATTGCCTACACTGTAATAATATTTTTTTTATCTCTTTATCCAGATTGACAGCGCATACTCTCTCGTTATATAGATATACACTTCACGGGTGGTGAAAGTAGTGGTACTACCCCAGGACGGCAGACTACCTACCATTCTTTAAAGATGTCTTGTTCATCTAGAAATAGTGTAGCAGTGGTTATATTCCTGGGTCCTTGTATACTTTCAGACATGTAATGCCATAGTTTTGGAAATATATAATTTGAGAGGTACAATTATATAAAGCTCGATTACCATTGACTGACTCACTCACTCACTGAAATCAATTATGGAGCACTTACCGGGGCTTGGAGGGTAGAGAGATGATTCTTTATGAGGCGTGTAGGGGGCGCTCCCGCGACTTCAGGAAAACTTCTACTTTGACCGGAAGTGGACTGTAGACCGGAAGTGACGCCGATATCTCGGAAATGGAACGAGATAGGGCCCAACTCCCAAGACAAAGGTTGTAGGAAATGCCCTCTAATTTCGAAATCCATAATTTGTTTTTTCACCATTGACTGACTCACTCACTCACTGAAATCAATTATGGAGCACTTACCGGGGCTTGGAGGGTAGAGAGATGATTCTTTATGAGGCGTGTAGGGGGCGCTCCCGCGACTTCAGGAAAACTTCTACTTTGACCGGAAGTGGACTGTAGACCGGAAGTGACGCCGATATCTCGGAAATGGAACGAGATAGGGCCCATCTCCCAAGACAAAGGTTGTAGGAAATGCCCTCTAATTTCGAAATCCATAATTTGTTTTTTCACCATTGACTGACTCACTCACTCACTGAAATCAATTATGGAGCACTTACCGGGGCTTGGAGGGTAGAGAGATGATTCTTTATGAGGCGTGTAGGGGGCGCTCCCGCGACTTCAGGAAAACTTCTACTTTGACCGGAAGTGGACTGTAGACCGGAAGTGACGCCGATATCTCGGAAATGGAACGAGATAGGGCCCAACTCCCAAGACAAAGGTTGTAGGAAATGCCCTCTAATTTCGAAATCCATAATTTGTTTTTTCAAAAAAAAAATTTTCTTCAAAACTACCCACAAAAAAAATTCTGCGCTCTGGGGGTCCAGCAGACATACGTTCCAATTTATAAATATCGGTATATTGATATACAACCTCGGTTAGGTAATCAAAGTAATCCTTAATATTATTTTAACCTTTTGTTTCATATTCTTCTCGAAGCTGCCGAGCATCAGTTTAATACTCAAATCATCCTTTAAATTCTATAATACGTTTTTTTTAAGCTTAAATTAATTTGAATTCATGGCCTCGACACATGCTTAACAACCGTGCGGTCGGCGGTGACATTTTTAAAATACTTCACTGGTAACCCTAATTTGTATCAAGTCAATATTAATTTATGGTTTTACGACTATTTTAGTGTCAAGGTTGTTTATGGATTTAATTATTATTTTAGTGCTTTTGGAGAATATTCAATCAAACAGGCACCAGAAACGGATATGCTCTATGATTTTTTTGTATTTTTTTTTTATTGTAGCTCGGCATGTGACAACACTCCGCCTGATGTAAAGCTAGAGTGCGGTCCAAGAATGGAAACAATTGCTACTATAGAAAAATCTCTACGACCAGCAGTTACCCCCGCTATGTCGGCTTGAGGAGACGAGTATACACCATCTAGAGTGATGTCTACCTGGCTACTTTCAAACTGCTCCCGAAACGCGACAAGGTCACTACACGGGTGTTACATTCGAAAATGGTGGTACTATCCCAGGACGACAGACTGGACAAATAACCATCATCAGTCTGCCTACCACTCTTTAAGTTTGTTGCTTTTTATATTTTATTTTAAGTGCAGTTATACATAATAGACAAATTGTCAACCTCATTATTTAGACTTCTGATATTATCAACCTATAAATATAATATAGTACGTGAGCGGACACTATTGCTATCACGACGGAATTGGCGGCAGTTACCGTGGCAGATTCCTCGTCATACGTCATTTCGTTTCGTTTCATTTAATTTAAAAAAGTGATAATATTATCTTAAAACCAACTAAAAACAAGATTCTTAATGTTAAAATCATTTAGCTTCTGTCATACGTTGTGAAGCCCAAAAGGAGCAAATGAACCATGGCCTTGTACCGTCGAATACCCCTCATTAAAGCGAGGAGTACCTGCTTCCATGACGAAATCAAATCGCAGCAGGAGAGGGTTAGGTTTGGTTCCAATTAGGCTAAGATTTTTCGTTATTACACATTTTAGAGGCAAAAAAAAAATAGTACCTCCACTTTCTAGTAAAACACCCATGAGGTGACCTAGTCGCGTTTTGGGATTAGCTTGGAATCAGAGTCTAACGAGAGGAGTAACCGTTACTATTCGCTTAACATCAGACGGAGTGCGGGAACATACCGAAGTACGAAAAACATTAAATTAAAAATTAATTCATTTATAGTGAGAGGAGTGTGCTTATGAACATGAATAGTGCACATTCGTCTCCTCAGGCCGGCATAGCGGAGACGACTGCTTCGAGCAGAAAATCTGTGGTATTTTATTAATAAATATAAATTAATCAATATCATTTGCTATTACTTCAGTTTTACCGAAACTCTTATTTTATTTGATAGTTGAAATCGAACTGTAACCGATCAGTTTCGCCGCATAAATTGAACATTTGTCACGGTATTAATAAAATTGGTGGATTTTTGTCAAATCGTTTTTAATATCCGGTAAACAGCGTGCTCCTTGTGTGTCATATTTTCGTTCATTCATCTTACAAGCCATTTTTTGTAAATATAAAACAATTTTTAGCAATTATTTGTAATTAAAATTAAAAAAAAAATTGATATGATTAAATAATTTTTTTATATATTAAATTTTCATCATAATTTGATGGATAATAAAACAAAGGAGAATGTCCATTTTTGGGCCCACTTGACACCTAATAGTTTGTTAACAAAACAATACCTTAAATAATACCTTATTTCTTCATTAATTTATTTCAAAACATCGTTTCCCAATCAATATACAATGTTTAATATTATAAAAAATCAATATTACTAATTATTAAAGCTTTTAATACAATAATAACCTCAAATATTGTATCAGAAAAAGTCTAATTACTCAATAATAATAACTCAATTACTCAATAAATTGATTGGTGATAAGGAATGTAGATTTATTTTCTTACGAAATGAACTAAATATGTTCGTGCAACTCGGGAAAAAAATTTTGGGCCCATTTCTCTTAGACGAATGGGCATAAACAATATAAATCAATTTAACGTTAAAATTTATATCCAATACTAACAAAAATATGAGCAATACATCATTGTAAATATTCAATAAAAAAAAAAAATAATGAAATATTACATGGTGAACAATTGGCATATAAAATGTTAACAAAAAAAAAAACAAGCGAAAATCATTGTGATTGAAGTAAATCGCAATTGTTGTGTAAACTTGCGATTTGATGTGGTTAATGGGCCGACATAAACGAACCATCATTTATCCTTACGTATAGAAACATGAACGTAAACGTATCTGGACCATAGATCAAAAACAGTAACGTGATGAATTCAAAATAAAAAATAAAAAATAAAATATTATTTATTGTTTGAAAGTTACAGAAGTAAAGAATCTTGTGTATAATAATTTACAAACATAACCTAACCTATATACACAATGTAAATTATTAGAATCAATTTAACTTCATTTTTTATATTAGCCCGGTATATGATCACACTCTACGAAAAAGCTAGATTGCTATAAGCGGATTACTAGTGTTAATTTGATACAGAGAATAGTCGCCTTCATTATGCCGGCTTCTAACGGATTTGCATGTACTTTAATAAAAAAATATTTACAGAGCGAACACGCCTTTAAGTTGTGGCTTTGACCAGCACGATTCTGATGCATGTTAGTCTGATTACAAAGAGAAATAGAGTCCCGCCATCGCAACGGTCACAAAGATCATTTCTCTTGTAAAAACCATGTTTAATGTTTTAGAACTAACACTATTGGCTGTTGTTTAGACGTAGGTATATTGTAACAAATATATTTCACTCTTATTTTCTTCAGCGTAAGGTTTATTTTAATAACCGTACTCCGTTTTTCCTATAAAAGTTTTTTTTTTCCGAATATAATAAAACTTATTATCAAGTGGATAAGTTTCAATAGTGAATTTGTAGTGGATATATATTTTTTTTAACAAGAGCATTCGAGTGTCGGCACTAAATGCGAAAATCTATCGATGCGATACTAATATAATCTATTTATATTTTTATAATAACGGATATAATATTTCCGCTTTTTTGTACAGAAATTATAATTTTTCGAGCGGCGGTATCTTTTGAGTGATAATTTTGTACTTCCTTTTCGAGTTATACTAAAGAATATATTGCGTAATTGCGTATTTACAACAGGATTATAAATTGTTAATAATAGTGTGGCTAACAACATTATTGTAATAATATTTTAAAATTGCTTTTAAAAAAAAAATGTACAAATATTTACCTAATACTTTAAAATATCCGCTGAAAAAAATCTTTGAAAATATGTCAAAGCATTCCTTTTAATGCTTCTTGCAAGAGTAAAACATCGCTTTGACTAGACAAAACTTTATTTTTAAATTATTTGTTCATATTCAAGGCAATAAATAATTAATTAAAATGTAATTTGTTAAACTTAACAAAATTTATAATATAGAAAAATATTTAAAGAATTTGTATTATTGAAAAAAGTATACTCGACGACCGAACACTTTTAATTATCATAAAACTACCAACGAACAAAACAACACGAATAGAGCCGTCTATTAGATATCTCAAAACACCTTTTTATTAAGATACGATCAATTCAAGATATATCTTTCATATTAATCAATCGGAATGTGGCGGCCTTCTCTCTTCTACATAAAAAAAACATACACATATCTAATAAAAACAAAAAAAAAATCAACATTAAGTAGACAACGAAAAAAGTCGTTCATTGACTAAACTTCTTTAGACATCCCTAGAATCTACACCTCCAAAATTGTTAAACAATTATCACTCTTAAACATATCTGCAAAGGTATCAATTTTATATAATTTAAAAAAGTTACATAAGACGTTTTTCATTTGGATGTAGTAGAAGCGGCGAGTCACAGGGCTCACACCTGTGGCCTCACCTTCTTTAAATCCTTAAAATATTTTTATAACACATTCTTTACTAGGCATCCTTTATATTTACTTTAAAAATCACAGTTTAGAAATAATAAAAAGTATAGAAAGGAAAGAAGGGGGAATGATGAATAGTGGTAGCTATGAATAATTAGAATGAAGTGACGAGGCATTTTTTCGCGAACTACGCCTATGATTTATATCAAAAAACATTATTATTTTCTGTAAACACTTGGAATGTTATTGTTACGTATATTTTATTAAATTCCCTTTCGTTTAATGTTCAAAATAAACGTGTGACAATAGCTTAGTGATATAGGAATCGTACCTCATAATCTATAGGGTGTGAGACCTCATATTCGAAAGAAATTTATACATTATCTTCAAATAGATGAACAAATTAAAATTTTGCATCTACTTACATACTGACGCTCATTTACGAATACTTAATGGATACTCCACCATTACTTTTTAATTTCTACCTATCTACCCGCCAAATCGTCTTTAATACACACATCATATGTCTCATGGAGATATTTGAACTTTTTAAACTTATTACTGCAGGTAACAGTTATAATAAACAAACGCAATAATTCTAAAGGCACCATTACCAATCATAGAAGCATTAACTCCAATCAAAGTAATCAAATTTTAAAACCATCAAACTGAAGACAGCAACAATTTAACTGCCACTTGAAACGTCAAGTTCTAATAATAAAACCTCTTTATTACAAATTTGTAAACGTCAAGAAAACTATTAAAGTGTTCATTAAAACTAAATGAGTGGTAGAAGTGGTGCTTGTGCATCACGTGCCTTCTACAAAGGCATAGGACAATGAGGCGAACGGCTACCGAGAGAGGCAGCCACAAAAGTAACAATTATATAGGGAAACTGTAGTTAAACGCACAGAACAAAACATAAAAGAACGTGAAGACCACTTGTGTTACTTCTAAGTATAAAAGTTAATGAATTTGTTAGTACAAAAGTTACGGCGACTTTTGACTCTTGAACTTGTTGAATTTAGTGAATAAAAAACATGGTTGCAAATGTGCGACGTCAGACTGAGGCTGAATCATGCCGGGCTATAAACATAGCCCATAAAATAATAAACAGATTAAACAATTTCTTTCAAAAACTGAAGTGACCTTGTCGCGTTTCGGGAATAGTTTGAAAGTAGTCAGGTATAACGAAAAGAGTGTGCACTGTCAATCTAGATGGTACATGCTCGTCTCCTCAAGCCAACATAGTGGAGACGACTGCTGCCCGCACAGGTTTCTCTGTAGTAGCAGTTGTTTCCATTCACTCACGCACTCTAGCTTAACAACGGCTAATATGTATAATTAATTGTATATTTATTCACAATACATATTTTTTCCTGTCTATGAATTAAAGATATATTTTTAAGAAAAATACATAATAAGCTGCAAACAATGGCATTCGATCTATTTTTTATAATCTTCCCGAGGAGATGTGAAAACGACTTCATTGGTCCCTTTAAAATCCTTTATCTATCCACAATCGCGTAAAACAAGGGTACCTAATTCTTACAAAAGCGAAGGGTGACCCACAGAATAAGTTATATAATATGAATTAAATCATTTAATTTCAAATTCACTATATATTTCATTACGCTTCGTCGACTCTTCCAGGGTAATACCTTTTGTGAATACAATAGCTGTCTTTTGACGTTTAGGGTCACTGGGTTTCCTGTCTATTCTCACGGTACAGTCTTGTTTCACTGTTTTGATAGTAACATATCTAAGATCAACTGTTTCAATTACGTTTTATAGGGCTTAAAAGAAAGCAGTAATAAAATCTGTGTTTTTTCTATAGTAGTCCGACATAAAACCATAATCCGGTTGATATTAAACTAGAGTGCAGTGCATGGGCGGAGACAATTACAAGGATAGAGAAATGATCGTAGTCTATAGCCCCCTCCGCTATGCTTCCCGATTAATTTCAGGGTATATTACTCTCGTTATGCAAGTGGTAATACTATCCCGGGATGGAAAACTAGGCTAATACCCATCGTCAGTACAGCTACCATTCTTGAGTAGTTCTAACTTACACTGTAAATAATTAGAAGTAATTCACGGCAATACTTAAGTTAGGCGTTACATAAACATAAAAGACGTTAAAAAATACAATTTAATGAAGTAGCCGCTGAAGGATTCCAGAACCGCATACAAATGAATTCAAAGAAGGTAACTACAAACGAGACGTACCTATTCAGAATGACAGAAGTTTTGTTCGTGCCAGTATTTTCTTTGCTCCCGTCAAGTGGTCAACATTGGTCAACAAAGGACATGCTTCAATAGGGAATAAACCAAATAGTTTCACGCACAGTCGGGGTATGAAGATGTCCCTGGAGATCTATTATGATGTAAAACTGGTAGCCTTCGTAAATAGTAATAAGCCGACGATTATTGAAGCAAATTAACAATTGCAACTTGAAAATATTTTATGTAGCTAATAATACATTAATGATTTTTATTAGCAAGATAAATTGAGATATTTTTGTAATTATAATCTGTTGAAATAAGTTTGGTCGTAAAGAACAGAATTCTGAGTTTGTACCGAGCGACAATGAGTCTTATTATGAAGTAGACGCGGACGCCCCGAAGCGGTAGTTCTTCGTTAGCGTCCCACTTCTGAGACAATTCAGTTTTGACGAATTTCGAGCTCTCCGACAAAGCGATCTCGCACAATTCACTCGTCTCAACAATAAGCTTATTGTCATAAAATAGCCAATTCGAAAGCTTTGTGCCGTTCCCAATTTTCGCCATTCATTACTGGCGATTCTTTGTGTTATCGACAATGAGCCCCGATATCCTCGGGGATGATTCGTCCACAATGCCCCGTGAAAAGTATTTATAAACGTTATGATATGAATAATACACGCGTAGGCTTTGTGAGGGCATTGTTACGCCGACGGACAATGAACGACAGTTGGTGAAGTCTAGATGTCCTTGGCCTCAAATATTAGGCATAGAAACTCGTCGCACTGGTTCATATTATACGCGTTATGAGTGGTAATTGTCGTTATGGAGAGCATATATTAAAAATGTCTCGTTACAATAACAAAAGCTTTACAAATTGTTATGATGAAATACAAATTTAATGCAGCGTGCGATCACAAAACTGTAGAACGAATGAGTCAATAAAGAGTGTTATAGGTAACTAAAATGCCACATTTAGTCGACAGAGCACCGCCTGCCATAGTTATTGTCGTGGCAACAACCAAATAGAATGAGGTATAAAAGAAATAAGAATTGTGTCGTTTTTCTGTTTGAACAATGCGCCCGTGTCACCGGCTGCGGCGGCCATGTTGGATTCGTGCGCCGCAGACTTCTCGGGTCCGAAGCACCCGAGACGTCTAAAGAGTCGAAGCTCTCTTATTTCAACCGCTACTATTTGAGTTGTACTACTATCACATCGATCACGATATTTATTATCACGTTTAGTTGACCAATACGAAGCGTTGCTCTTATTTGTTAACTTAGGTATTTCTTTTTCGCATTTTAATAATACCGGTAGATTGTTTTAATTTGTTTTAATACTTTTAGCGTTTGAATCGTATATATAATGTTCTGAATGTGTAATAATCTTTGCTCCCACAGTTGCTTTAGCACCTAAAATAATATCTTATGTTGTTATAAGATATTGGATCTTAGGATTGCGTTCTAAATCTTTTGTGACGATTTTTTCCTTTAATTTTAGAGATCTGTTGGTTACATTGATTCTTTATTTACTCTTTATACATCTCTTATTTTCGTTCTTTAGCATACAATCACATTTACTCGAATTAATTAATTAATTTTTATGTTATCTGTAGATTCATCTGAACATAAAAATTATTTATTTTGGATACGTCTGAATTAATTATAATATTCTACGGAACCATAAAAAATCTTCAAATTAAACTTTGTTAAAGATTTTTTTCTTAAACGCAATCAGCTTTTTAAGTTTTTTTGTTGTAACAATAAGATTTTACGCCTCGCGAACGGATTTCATCCTTTTGTCACTATCTCGACTTTATTTTAAACATTTGACACCTGAATCCGATACCTTTGTTGGATTGCTATTCACAAAATCCAACTAAACTGTTCAATCACACACATTTTATTTATTAAATGATTCCATTGAAAGAAGAGAAATATATGGGTGTGTTTTCAGAGATAAATTGCATTTAAATTGCGTTAGTTTTCAACGAAATAAAAGTACATTTTGCACGAATATCTTATAGACGAATATCTTTTAACATAATCGAAGTACGAATCTGTAGAATTGAACTATAGTACTGAGTGTTAATACATTATCTAGATGTCCAATATTTGTACACCATACATTTTTTTTTTCATAGTATAAATGTATATACGGAGCTAGTGCTTCCATCATAAACATATCAAAGTTACATTAGTATCGACCATCGAGTTTCCCGATTGTACTATCAACCTGGACTGGTGCAAGTTTGTCCCATAAAGTCAGCATAGCGGTGGCAAAAGTTATCTCCAATTATTAATTGCACTCTAGCCTAACATCAGATGAAGTATGGTCTTTAAGAATTAATATTAAGATGTTGGTTAGGCCGCTCCTTGAAGTTAGGTTGGAACGACCTTCCCAGCCACGTCTTTCCCCCTTCCTATGGGATCCTTCAAGCGCAGTGTTGAGAGGCGCAGTGTGAAGAGGACGCGACTGCTGTCTGCAGATCCCCTTCTCTGACAGCAGTCGCCTCCGTTCATGGATCGCACTCTAGCTTAACATCCGGCGGAGTGTGGTCATATGACGTGCTAAAATAAAAAATATATAAAAAAAAGTTAAAATATTCAGTCATAGCGTGCTAATTTATTGTAATTTTGAATTCACAATAATAATCATTTATTTATTAGGTAACATAGTGTACTTTCTCAACACACAGCAGGTATGTACTGCCTACTTTTCCCATACCTTAGGATGGTGGACGCAGGAGGTCTTGGGCGGTAGGCGGAATCATCATGCTGTGTTTGCCGCCTTCCGTCGAAATTCCCATCATATTATAACTGTTGTTATTCACACGAGTAATTTTGATGGATTTTATTCAATACTCAACACACTCCGCCTGATATTAGAGTACAATTGCCTCCGCTATACCAGCTTAAGAAGACGAATGTGCACTCTTCAGATTAACAGTGCATACTCTTTTGTATACTGATGACTCGACACCTGGCTATTTCTAAAAATACCCCGAAACGGTACACCCGAAAGTGGTGACTACTCTCTCTGCTTACCACACTTTAATAATGCTATAGGGCGACCAAAGTACATATAACAAAGTTACATTGGTGCCGGTGGGAAAACTGGGAAATGGGAAAAAAATGAGAAAACTCCACCGATGTGACTCTCTTCAAATTACGAAGAGACATTTGCGCGCCATTGATAGATCGTGTTATCAGGAAAGTCATAGACCAGTTGATTAGAAGAAAACCATAGAGAAGAAGTTATGCCACTTTTTCTCTCACACAAAAGTTAACCTATTTTTTCTCACCACCAATCCCTAATTTAATAAAAATTTCCTTATTACTTATACATTCAGAGCAATGTAAACAAAATTCATTATTATTTTATAAGAGGGTGCGCGCGCGCATCAATTTAAACTATTTTGTCTGGTCACAGTGCAGTGCTAGTGTTACTGGCCACATTGCAAACTGTTGTACAATAATACTAATTATGTAGGTATTATGTTAATTTATTAGGGGTTACGATATCATGCTTTATAAGATTTTTATTATATTAAATGTAAAAAAAGAAAGCAAAGGGTGTATTTCTTCCCTTTGATGGAATTACTGTAAAAAATATATATATTTTATGCATAAAAAAAGAAGTCCCGACTGACTCATTCATAATCAACATAAACCCAAATTTTAAGGATAGCTACGTAATATTCGTCTTCTAAAGCCGGAATAGCGAAGGTGACTGCTGCATGTAGATTTTTTTGAAATCCAGCAGTTGTTTCCGTTCATGAACCGCATTCTAGCTTAACATTAGACGGAGTTAAGAGGAAGCAAAAAAGGTTTTTTTTTTTATTGTAGCTCGACATGTGACAACACTCCGCCTGATGTAAAGCTAGAGTGCGGTCCATGAATGGAAACAACTGCTACTACAGAGAAATCTCTACGGGCTGCAGTCGCCTCCACTATGCCGGCTTGAGGAGACGAGCATGTACCATCTAGATTGACAGTGCACACTCCTCTCTTATACCTGGCTACTTTCAAACTATTCCCGAAACGCGACAAGGTCACTTCACGGGTGTTACATTCGAAAGTGGTGGTACTGCCCCAGGACGACAGACTGGACAAATAACCATCATCAGTCTGCCTACCACTCTTTAATATTGTTTGTATTGTAGAAGGGATTTTGAAAATTTTTTATTGCATTAAAAAAAACTAAGGTAGGTATAACGTATTAAAAAAATAAATCCCAACGTTTAAGTAGTCGTGAAAATGGGCAGGTCAATAACCCGCTGAGAAGTTACAAATAAAACATTAGTAAGTTAGTATTAAATTTTAACTATTTTACAATGAACTTATTGGTTACCCCTGAGAAAAAGAGGCGTGAAGATGCCTACTGTGAAAGAAAAATAGTGTTGTAAAGTACCAGAATGAGAAATATGAATTTTTTTTTTACTTACGAATAATAAATAATAAGTGTGTATATTATTTCCGAAGTCTAATTAAATTCACTTAAAAACTGCTATCACAGAGAAATGTGCACGCAGCAGTAGCCTCCACTATGCTTCTAGGTTACCAGTGCACAACTTCTCTCATTACTTACTTCCAAGCTGATCCCGAAACGCGACTAGATTACTTCACGAATGTTGTACTTGAAAGCATCCAGACGGCAGGCATAGCGGAGGCGACTGAAAACATTGTAACAAATCAAAAATGAGAGAAGCGTGCACTTTTAATCTAGATAGTGTATAATCGTCTCCTCAGGCCGGTATAGCGGAGGTAACTGCTGCCTGTAGAAATTTATCTGTGGTAGCAATTGTTTCCGTTCATGGACCGCACTCTAGCTTAACATCGGGCGATGTGTGAGTGAGCCGAGCTACAAAAAAAAACATATTAACGCATTGATATATACAACTAGATATGCAATAACGCTCCCAATGTGACGCGAAAGAAAAGATGACCGCAGTCACTTTTGGGTTGTCTGTTAGTTAGTATTTGACTTGACGGCAACATTGTCAAATCGTTTGAAGCCGTTTACGCTTTTTTCATGTCCTATTTATGTGGTTTGCATCTCTATGTATTAAGGATGCTATTACAAAAATCGATGTTTTCTGGTACCATGTACTGAATCAGGGAACACAACTGTGAGGATGTCATAGTATAAAATTATAGCTAATATATTCATCTCTAGAAATAAGGCATAAAAATTGTATAGTGCCATACAAAAAATTCCCATAAATACGATTTTACCATCGCAAGAATCACCGAAAATGACAAAAAATGAGGTCTGTTTAGGTACCATTATTACTAAATCCAGTGCATATTTTAACTTAAAAATCATAACAAATTATAGCTTATATAGTCCTCTAAACATGGTGTCTATAATATTGTTTTCAGTTAATTACTATTAAATTTATCAGAAATATAATAAAAATAGAAAAAAATTCACACAAAACGTTGACGCGGTTGGACAATAAAAGCCGTGGGTACATTAAAAACGTACATACATCAAAAAAATTTGTTTTCAATAATTCCAACTTCACATTAATAAGCCTACGCATTCAGCACAATATCTTATAACTTCACGGCGAAGCTGTATGGGTCCAAACACCGAGACAAAATCCTGAATTATGACCCAACCCGCCATTTTACTGGACACTGCAATCAATAACAATTTGAGGACGTACGAGTTCATGATTTGTGTGTTTGTATCGCTTTATAATGTAACTGCATTGTTATTATACGTGATTATAAACAGAACAAATCAATCTATAGTAGATGGTGCTCCTCAAGCCGGCATAGCAGAGGTGACTGCTGCCTGCAGAGATTTCTTCGTAGTAGCTTTTTCCGTTCATGAACTACACTCTAGCTTCATACCAGGCGGAGTGTTGTCATATGCCGACCTATAATAATTTTTAAAAAAAGTTTCCCTCAGACAAAGTTGTACTACTCCCTGAAGAAATTTATCAATGACACCAATGGGGGTAGACACCCGCTAATTTTAAGTCTTCAGTATTGTAACATTTAAAAAAAAACTTTATCGTTAACTAAAAAGTTTAATGTTAAGAGTACGGTCTAAGAGCAGAGAAATATCTGCTGGCAGCAGTCACCTCCGCTATGCCGGCTTGAGGTGTCGAATGTGCACATTACACGCTTCTCTTGTTATACCCGGCTATTTCCAATATGATTCCAAAACCAACTAAGGTTACTTTACAAGTGGTGGTTAGTAGAATAGTTTCTAGGACTGGCAGTCTGCCTACTGCTTTTTTAAATCAATCAATCAATCAACCAATCAATCAATCAAACAATCAATCAAACAATCAAACTATTTATTTACAAGTACACATGATATTTTACGTTCTATGTCCACAGATTATCATTCGAATCCGATATGTTTGTGACTTCACGGGGTTTAGAATCTGCTGTAAAGTTTCGCAGGTTGATAAGCGTAATGTAACATGACGTCTGTCAACTTATAATTTGACTATTTGCGCAAATAATAATAAATAGACGGGGTAGGCAGACTGATGATGGTCATTAGCCCAGTCTTCGTCCTGGGGTAGTACCACCACTTTCGAATGTAACACCCGTGAAGTGACCTTGTCGCGTTTCGGAATCATTTTGGAAGTAGCCAGGTATAACGAGAGGAGTGTGCATTGGCATCCTGGTTGGCACACTCGTTTCCTCAAACCGGTATAGCAAGAGGCGACGGCTACGTCATGCAGAGTTATAATTTAAAAAAAGCACTAATACGTAAATATAGATAATAGTTACTTTTAAACTAATCTCTAAACGTGTCAATGTCTCTTCAGGGGTGTTACATCTTTTTTTATTATGGCACCGGTCAGAATTAGCGAGGTTCGAACACCGGTCTCATCGATCGTGAGTTCACGCGTCTTACCGCTAGACCACGACCCCTCTGCCGCTCTAAAGTGGCAGTACTACTCCAGGATAGCAGACCTAACCTAACAACCATCACACTGCCTACCACTCTTTAATTAACGTCTATATTACACCACAGGCACAAGCATGGGCTATTTAAGTACATAATAACATAGTTACATTAGTGCCGGTAAGAATTTAGCGAGGTTCGAACACGGGTCTTATCGATCTTGAGTTCACGCGTCCTACCGCTAGACCACGACCGCTCTTAACTACTTTAACAAAGATGTGATTTTATATTACTCTTAGCGAATTTTGGCTGATCAAAATTAAAGTAATAGTTAAACCAATGTCACTAACGTCAAGTGTATGAAAAGAGGCCAAATATGTTTCTTTTATTAATTTTTCGGGAATGTACTCCTAATTACATCAGCCACCCTTTTACCGGCAACGCGTGTGAAGTAAATGTAAACGTAACCGTTAAACTCACCGTAAAATGTAACAGCCAAAGTAACTTTAACAGGCCTTTTGGTGCAATTGGACTTAAATGTTATAGTTAACATTTTCAAAAGGTACACTGTGTTGCCAGCCTCAAAACTAGAATATTAGGTCAATATGAGTTGTAATCGTCGCATCTTTAGAACGTTTTTCGATATCATGTCTAACAACAAAGTTTACCGCTAGCAATGATCACAGCTCGCCTCACCACGGGACCCTCACTAAATCAGGATTAAGCTGAGACCAACGAGCCATATTTATATGTTATTTATTATTTATAAACTAAATCCTGACCGCGGATACCCTCTATCAAGGACAGTGCCTTTTATTCTAGATTTTACTACCTTTTGTAGGTATTGGTAACTTTTTTTTTTACTATAACATTACAACATTCTGCCAGTGTCAAAGTACATATTTTCATCAAGTTAATATAATGTTATTGTGCATCGTTTATTGTGAAAATTGCTGCGCACAACCGTTCTTTTCGTGCACGGATGATCTGCCTACTGAGCTGCACGATCTTACGTGAGCGCGTCGAAATTCCACTTAAGTACTGGGACATATATAAGTGAATAAAATTAAATTGATTAAATTTTATGTATAAAAATTTTCGAAAAAAAAACTGTTTTTTCATTTCCATTAAAAAGGTTCAAAGTAAAACCTTAAAGGCATTATTAACATTGAAAATGTAACAATGGTGTATATTATTGGTAACATGTGCCTTTCTTTAGTGGAAAATATAATAAACAAAGCCTCGCAAAATGTTTTTATTTTAAGGCTTTGTTCATATTTCATGCGAACCCTGAAGGCATACACATGGTTTAGTATGAACAGCAGGAATGGTGGTACAATCAAGAGAAAAAGTTTAAAATCATTTAAAATTGCCTATGATAAAAGAGAATACCTATTTTTGAGCCCACTTTATAGCGAATAGTTTGGTAACTAAACAATATTCTAAATTAATAATTCAATGTAATTATATCAACACAACATTTACCAATCAATAGACAATGTTTAATTACATAAAAAAAAGATATCTTCAATATTAAAGCATTTAAAATAATAATAACCTCAAATTTTGCATCAAAAAACATCTAATTACTCAATAACCCGGGTGAAAAAAAAAACTGATTGGTAATAAGCAAGTCGATTTATTTTTCTAAAAAATTAACTAAAACTCATCGACAAACTCGAGAAAAAAATTGTGGGCCCATTTTTCTTAGGCGAATGGGCTCTCCTTTACGGCTTATATACTTAATTTAGATACAAATGAGTTATTTACGTAAAGGTAAAATCCACTTTACTTTACTTATAGCAGCTATGGCCGCTCGTTGAGTGCGAGGTGGCCGGCATCATTGCACCCACCCGATATCTGCCAGGTAAGCAAGGCCGTGTACACGAAAGCCTGCTGTACTTCAAGAGCACATGCGTGACTGTCTCTTCAGCCCTCATACATGACAATATACTGTCACACACTGGACAGGACACATTTATCTTTTCAGGTCGACATTGGGGAGACCACTACTGCCTGCAGACTTGCAGACTCTGTGGTTGCAATTATTTCTGTTCATCACAGTCTAGCTTTTAAGATGAGGTAGAAGCTGTCACATATCGAACTATTGCAAAAAAGAAACTTAAACCCTGGATGATAACGAAAAGAAAGAAATACAAGCATAGTGCATGAACTAAAGTTGCTTGTGGATGTATGTGGATATCGTTTTTAAAATTTATATTATCTCTAAACCGAAGAAAAAACTAAAATATTTATTATGCCCACTTATTTTACTTTTAGTTATGAGTGTACCTACAATATGCAGTTTTTCAACTATAGTCAATCTGTATACAATTTTATAACCATCTTTCACGGGGTAAATTAAACTAATATCTGTTCGTATTTTAATTGAAGCATACTACGTCACGGGTGTACCCTAGTCATCCAGAAGTAACATAATAATGTCGCCATATAATTAGAAACGCTTATAATAAAATAAACTAAGAAAATAATAGACACAAAGGAGATAATTAGTTAGACCCAAAGTAACTAAATATACCACCCATAAATGTTTAACTATACACACCACAATATAACTCAAACATAAACAAAAGAGACAAGAAAACAATAGAATAAACAACATAATAAATCAATCAACTAATTTTGGAACGTCTGCAACTTTCTTAATTCTGTACAAAAGATTCTGCGTAACACAGCAAGATACTTGGCCTTCATTTAACCACAATGCAACCGACAATATGCTCCTAATGTACATTTGCCTTTATGACCAATTTACACCGTTCCACTAAACTTGAAGTACTGGACTTATATGAAGAAAATTTCATTTACCAAATAAGTATGTTTTGGTTACAAATATAATAAATATGGTTTGATTTTAAGTCAAACCTTTAGATGACGAGATTTTTATTGTATTGTAGTTTTATTTTGATAATCAATATAAGCTTTGATAAACATTACGAGTAAATATGCTGCGCTAAATAACCTCAGTGCTTGATATAGCCTTAGAAATACTTATCACATGTGTTACTTGTTTCAAACTTTGAATCGTGTAAGCAAACTCCTACCAAGTATCAACAATTTAGTTACCAGTATTTTTGGCCTAATTTCGATGAACCGGAGGCGGCGAGTTGAGTTTCTGCACGAATCATTTCATTGTTATGTGACAAGTAGAATCGGAAAAATGTGCCACCCTGGAATTTATACAGGTTCGTATTAGAAATAACAAAATATAATTTATTTTTAAGTAAATCAACTGTTTAAACTTTAGACTAAAGAATTGTTTAAATTTATTTATTTAGGTATATGTCACAATTATTAAATTAAAATGTACGTTACATTTTTAAATAATTAAATACATAATTAATTAGAATAGGCAAATTAAACAATTAAATTAAATAATTAAAAAATATCAGAATAAAAATACATTTATAGAAATAAGGTGCTACCTAAGGTCACTTTCAAACACTAAGCTGCACTCACTTACCAAGCCGGAATAGCGGATGAGATTGTCGCCTCCAGACATTTTTCTATGACTACAGTAACTTCCCCTAGATTGGATTCAAGTTTAAATTCGCTACTAAAAAATTTTTAAATTACAATAAAATATATTATGTTATCTAATTGTCAATAAAATCACGTGCAAATGAAATATATTAATTATGTCTAAAATAAATAATCTGAATCCGTTCCCGTATAACAAGGTGGCGTAAATGCAAAAACTACAAAGATTGTCCAAAAATCCTAAACGTGATCAGCTCATTGTCCAGACACACCCTCTACAATGGATCCGATGCCAGCTACCTCTTGCACCAACAATAGTACTTTGGCAACAACAATGAAATCTCGTATGTTTGGTATATTGTCATTGTTACCAATACCTATTGTGCTCTTTGTTGCGAGCTATTGTTCAATGGATCAATGCGAAACATTTTAATACAGAAATTATAAATGTCTTCCGCGATTTTTGGAAAAAATGAACATGAATGGCGAGGAGACGCTACTGAGTTGATTAATTTTATTAAATGAATTCGAAAATGCATTTTTTATAACTCTACATGAGCAATAGTTCAACTGCATCATATTAAAGTCTGCTGTCTAACAAATGTCACTTGCTCATGAGATCTCAGACGTATATGAGACTAATTTTGATCCAATGTAAAATTCTCGTCATCTAGCAGTAAAATCTTTAAAAATTTACACCTGAAAAAAAGATGATAGACGCATGAAATAGGTTGCATGTCATTTCAACGTGAGCATAATTATGTAGCTTGACCTTAATCCAAATGTTTTTAGGATTTAAGAAAGCATTGAAGTGGTCCAAAAATTATAAAATAAAATTAACAACAAAAGTCTATTCTATATCTTTTTCTCCACATGTTTATGGACAAACGCATCTGCCTTCTATTGTATGTCACTCGATAATCACAGAGATCTATACCATCACGGGACACCATCACATCCGGTTCATTTGTTACATAATTGCCCACGTTTTTGTCACCTCCACTAAACATATTCAACAAATTGTACAATAAAATTTCACTAAATCAAGAAGCGAATTCATCTTTGTTAATTTATTGACCAATCAATAGATATCCGGTCATTTATTGATATTGTGTTACAATTGTGACACCTTTAGCTAACGGAAGTCAAGTGGTTACCAGTATGTAACTGCAACAAGAAATGTAATTGAGTTTATTGTTAAAACTCCTCAAATCGTAAATATTGTAGCAAATAAAGAATGGTAGGCAGACTGATGATAGTTATTTGTCCAGTCTGCAGTCCTAGGGTAGTACCACCACTTTCGAATGTAACACCCGTGAAGTGACCTTGTCGCGTCTCGGGAATAGTCTGAAAGTAGCCAGGTATAACGAGAGGAGTGTGCACTGTCAATCCAGGTACATGCTCGTCTCCTCAAGCCGGCATGGTGGAGGCGACAGGTTTCTCTGTAGTAGCAGTTGTTTCTATTAATAGACCGCACTCTAGCTTTACATCAAGCACGAGCCATGCTTCCAGTATATATTTTGGATCTCGTTCAGAAATCCATGTACTTTTCTCATCTCATCCCTTTCCAAGCAGTTGACCAATTTGATTAGGAGTGCTTCCTAGAGTACTCCTCTCATATATTTCTGTCATCTATTTTCGCACATTGTTAATCTCCTTTTAATGCTAAAACTAAAGTTAATCAAATAAAACTATTAAGAAAGATTAAACCTTATTAATTTACAGTAACAAAAATAAAGGGATAATTACTTTGTTCTTTTGAAAAAAAACCTCTTTTTTTTTTCTTTTTTTTCCTCAATGATAATAAAAGTACACCTTGTAATTTTACAATTTAGATGAAAGATACCGCATTTTAGTTTAGTATATTGTAACTTCATTTGAACACAACTAATCTGCTTCATTCATAACTTTAACAATTACAACTACAGCTTGCTTACACTAGACCAGTAGGCTTTGGCTTATCTTTTTCTATTTCACCGACATCCGTTTCAACTTCATTCACAAACAAAACGTGTTTAAGATCTACTTAACTAGTAACTGTATCTGTTTTTGTTGTTTTCTTTGTGTTTTTTATATAATAATATATTATTATTAACTATTTTTTTAACCACATAAATTTCTTTTTTTTTAATACGTGTTCTAATTTTACAGTACATGTACAACAACTGCAAAAAATCTTTTATTTATTTATTGTAGCTCGGCATGTGACTACACTCCGCCTGATGTAAAGCAAGAGTGCGGTCCATGAATGGAAACAACTGCTACTACAGAGAAATCTCTACGGGCAGCAGTCGCCTCCACAATGTCGGCTTGAGGAGACGAGCATGTACCAACAACTATTCGCGAAACGCGACAAGGTCACTTCACGGGTGTCACACCACAAAGTGGTGGTTCTACCCCAGGATAGCAGACTGGTGTAATAACCATCATCAGTCTGCCTACCACTCTTTAATAGTACCTATAGGCACTGAGCAACCAAAGTACATATAACAAAGTTACATTGGTACTGGTCAGAATTAGCGAGGTTCGAACACGGGTCTCATCGATCGTGAGTTCACGCGTCTTACCGCTAGACCACGGCTGCACAAAAATCATCATAATAGTAAAACTAAATAACGATAATAATAATTACTATTATTATTATTAAGTGGGTCTACTATAATACACACTAAGCTTCCATTATACTACATACCACATACCAATATAATACACACTATCCAAACTGAAATTGTACTAAATAAGTTCATTGAAGAAGCAACTCAATCAATCTGTATTGATAGACTAACAGACTCCTGTACTGGCTTATCCTTCTATTGTACTATTCATTATGACTACTACGGCATTTCTTTTATCATTACGCCTATTCTATCCTTTTTCGGGGTGATTATTGGAGAATAAACCACGTATTGTATGTTGGAGGAGCCTTATGATGGATTAACGCGGTGCTTCGTTTGTATTTCGTTTTGTATGTTCTTCTCTTCATTATTTATAGAAAGTATGGGTTTATTATTACGTTGGTTATTGTTTGATTAAGAATTTGTTTTGAATAGGCATCCTATTCAATATTTTTCCATTGGATGAAACGGTTACTGATTGGTCTTTTTGAAAAATATTGATTAGGACTGCGGTCTAATTTTGAGTGGACGTGGTTTAGCGGTAGTAGCGTGAATACCCGATCATAAGACTCGTGTTTGAATCTTAAATTCTGACTAGTACCAATGTAAATATGTTCTTTGCTTAAACTTCTAAAATCTATGTTTATAGTGAAAGGAGGTATGTTGAAATGGTTCAGTCGCTATTGAAAGTAATGGACGTGCTCGAGATTTGAAGGTAAAGTTCTGCCTATCCCGATAAGAAAATGGACGTTGTCTAAATTAATAATAATTTTTGGATAGATAATAATAATTATAATTATAATAAATTGCAGCCATCCCTCGAAGCAATAGAATTATCTCCACAAACATATATATCATTACAGAAGGCCACCATACTTAACACCTGCAGAATTGTTCGCAAATTCTTACAAAGAGACGCACTTCACCATCCGGCCAATACTGTTCCCTTGGCCTAGGCCCGCGAACATGTTAGTAACCGGCTACAGCCGAGAATATGTAAAAATAAGCAACAATAATAATAATAATAATGGTTTATTGAACAAAATAATATTACACTTATAGACTATAGGAACTTATATTATGAATTAATATCGAATCTCCTTTATTTTACTATATTTAACAACAAGTGAAGAAATTTAATAGCAGACTCTTTGGCATCCGTACTAGGTAAGAAAACCTGTGTTACGGATGCCATTACATTTCAGTGATCCTGGTTGTACAACTAAGGAATAGCAGTACCACCACTTTCAAATGTAACACCCGTGAAGCGACCTTGTCGCGTTTCGGGGATAGTTTGAAAGTAGCCAGGTATAAGAGAGGAGTGTGCACTGTAAATCTAGATGGTACATGCTCGTCTCCTCAAGCCGGCATAGTAGCCCGTAGAGATTTCTCTGTGGTAGCAGTTGTTTCCATTCATGGACCGCACTCTAGCTTTACATCAGGCGGAGTGTTGTCACATGTCGAGCTACAATAAAAAAAAAAAAAGAATTTGATCATAAATATTAGTGTTAATTTAAAAAATAAAACAATATAATAAATAGTTGTAAGGTACAAGGAAAATATGTGTGCATTCGTAAATGTGTATAAAACAATTGAACAAAATTGTCATCCCTATTTGCGAGTGTCCAAAAAAATCGGATGCAACCACTCAATATCATTGAAACGTATTCTAGCATGATATGATTCTTATTACGAAATCCTGTGATAAATTTAATTGATTAAACTCTTCTCACAATGCTAGCTCCACACATGAGTTGGTAACAAAGCGTCCGGGAATCGAACCAGGGATTAGCCGATAGCCTGGAGCGATCCCAATTATGCGATTGTGTGAGAGATTTATAATCGTTGCTTGGGAAATATGCCTTTTAATTTGTATGGAATATTGGTAAACAACATTTTGTCCGAATGTCACATGAATGCATTTGATATTAGATAGAGGGCTTGTCTTTACAATGGTTTGGGGTTAACTATATTTATGTTTGTGGAACTAATAATTTTTCAGTATAAGTTTTATAATATTGTTACGTTCGTAGGGGGTACAAAATAAATAATTACATGACTTCGGTCTTCACACCGTTTTATTGCATACGACACACAATAACGTAGAAGCAGGAGTGGTACGATAGTCGCAGGATAACCTTCAGTCGCTGTTCAGTATCGCTTGTTATCGCAGGAGTTGCTTGTATCGCATCCAGAATAGGACTATTTTCCGGGACACTCAGGTGTCGGTATTTATACTCAAACAGGAGGAAGCTTCTAGAAAGATCTCGTCGAAGTTGTTTACTAATTATAAACAAGGTCACAGGACACGCCACTTTTGTGGGCGTGGCAAAGTTGTTTACGCTACGCCGCTTATACGAGAACTTTCTAGAAACTTCGACACATGCTATCTCTTTAGCACCCGAGGTGACGTAACACTATGAACCTGAAACTGTTTTAAAACTTTTTTCATTGTAGCTCGGCATATGACAACACTCTTTCTGATGTTAAAGAGTGCAGTCCACGAACGGAAACAACTGCTAATACAGATTAATTTACAGGCAACTATCGCCTCCTCTATGCCGGCCTGAGGAGACGAACCTGTACCATCCAGTTTGACAGTCCACATTTCTCTCGTTATACCTGGCTACTTGATCTGAAGGAAGAAACGGATCACGAAGCCTAAGCCAATCAGTCTATCTACCACTCTTGAATAAAGATAAAGCTGTAATAACATAACATTTTTTTTAGGGTCTAGGAAGGGTGCCAGTTATAAAATGTAGACAACGGTCTAAATACGGCAGCGTCCAAGTGGACAGGGTATTCTGATCCTGATATTATCGGGCTACTTTTTTTTTTATTTATTAGGAAAGTTTACAGGTGGAATGTCGCGAGAATTTTATGTTTAGGTTAATTATAATAGCATGTTTTTTTTAACAATTTTCATTATGGACATAAAATCAGTGTTACAATCATTGCTTGCCATTTACTTACTTTTTTACATACTTTAAAGTGAGGGCAAGCTGAGATAGTAAGTAAATCATGACCTAAGAAAAATCTTTAATATTCAACACAATATTCAATAGAGTCGAACCAACAATTTCTATTAGAAAGCCTTTTATGATGAAAGAAATTGTTATACAACTTGCTCCTCCTGTAATGATCTGAAGTTTGTTCTGAATACTGAAACTTTGCTCTTTCTTGCCCTTTCAGTGAAACAATATCGTTATCCTTTTGTTCGTTTCTGAGCGCAAAGTCTTTGTTATTGAAACAGTGGTATTGTTTGAAACTGCTTTCAATCAGAGAAAGGGTTGCGTTTACTACAAATGACCTTTTACGCCGATAATTGAAAGAGTTCTTTTTTGACACAGAAAATACATTTGGAAATAATCTAAATCTAAAGTTTTTGAAGCGGAAAGTTTTACAATTCAATAATAATAACTAATTCACTATTTGGGAACAAATCAAGTCAAGTACAAGTCATAATTTTATTTCAACATTTGGGTATCTCGAACTTATAACTTGAAGATGAATAATATTCCCCGTTTTTTCCACATTTTCGACTGTTTCTTCGCTCCTATTAGTCGCAACGTGATGTTATATAGCCTAAAGCCTTCCTCGATAAATGATCTATCCAACACAAAAATAATTTTTTAATTCGAACCAGTAGTTCCTGAGATTAGAGCGTTCAAACAAACAAACAAACTCTTCGGCTTTATAATATTAGTAAGATTAGTAAGATAAGATAGATATAGATTTTAAATACTAAGGTTCATCCCGGCACCTTCCATGAACCATCACACGCTTTCCCTATGCTTTATTTAATAGTTTGCACTGTGTCGACACATCGGTTGATGTGATGTTGATTAGTATCAACTATGCCGGCTTCTTTAGATTATTAATTTCAATTTCCTTTTTTTTTCAATGATTTGGCATATGACTACATTTCGCCAGTTGATAGAGTGCAGTACATGAACGGAAACAACTGCTAGCACAAGAAAATTTCTACAGATAAGAAGCGCCTCTGCTATGCCGGCTTAAAGAAACGAATGAGCAAAACGTGACAAGGTCACTTTACGGTTGTTATAGTTGAAAGTGGTGGTACACTACCACAGTACGACAGTCCACCTCCTAAGTCCTAAAACCATCATCAGTCTGCCCACCACTTACTAAACCACATACACCATGCTCTAAGATTATGAGCCCTATGTAGGTAAAGGGCTACTTTAAGAGTATTTTCTGCATTATAAAAATACAAAACTATTCTCAAAGGTCAATTAACCAATTATATTTGACTTCTTAAATTGTAGGAAAACAAAATAGGAACCTTTAATGATCATCACAAAAAAGCTTTTGTTGTATCGCTTTTTTTATAACTATAACAAAACACCAGGATATAAAACCGAAATTCCTAAAGAAGACAATTTAAAAATGTACATTCGTTCAGTGGACTGGTGCCTTTCTGTCTGCCGCGACAGACTCCTTGGCACCTACCTGAGGTATCCCTAAACCTGTCTCCTTCACACAAATTAGTTTTTCAAATAAAGAAAAAAGATAGCACGACCTTCCGTGGTTCCCTTGAATGGAATAATAAAAAATATGGCGGTGATGTTGTTTGTTCTAGCCGCCTGTACTGACCCTCGTCATTATGAAGTGTTATCGATGATGAAGAATAAATTTTTTGATGTTTTTTCTTCTTTTTATTTGTAAGGAATGATATTTTTCGACGGTTTAACCAGGTTGATATTGAACGGGTCGAACTCGGATACAGTATATGTTAAAACAGATGCTTACAATATGTAGGTATAGTAATAATGCAATGACATATTACACATGATGTACCCATTGCTGTAGATTTGTGTAATTTTGGAAGGGCTGCCGATGGTTCCCATGGAAAGGTAAACAAAGAATTTTTACCCAATAAAGTAAAGGTTGAAGTTTGATAGGAGCCAGGTATAACGAGAGGAGTGTGCACTGTCAATCTAGATGGTACATGTTCATCTCCTCAAGCCGGTATAGTGGAGGCGGCTGCTGCCCGCACAGTTTTCTCTGTAGTAACAGTTGTTTCCAATTCATGGACCGCACTTTGGGTTTACATCAGGCGGAGTGTTGTCACATGCCGAGCTACAATAAAAAAAACGCTAATGGCTCTGTAGCTTATTGGGTAAAGCATGCCCAAAATGCCCAAAAGCTGAGATTGTGGGTTCGATTCCCACTTCAGCACAGGCTGTTGTGCGCGCGTTGATTTTTCTGTTCAATATTTATCTTGTTTTATTTAAGGAGTAAATTAATAATAAGAGGTACAGAAACATGTGAAACTTTACTATATACAACAAGATGCGCCCGCGCATCGCTCGCGAAGTCATCAGTTTTTTTTATTATTATTTAGGGGTTTAATACGACATAAGGGCCGATAGAGGGACATTTTTATTTTCCTGCACCCGCGTCCGTCCGTCTGTGGGAAATGTTTATGATGACTCTACAGTTTTATAAAAGGATTTCGTGATTATTTAATCTGTTAGTGTGGTCTTGGATGTTTTATTGATGGTTTTGGTTAAAAGTCGGGCCACGTAAGTGAGTGTAAAGTGTAACGTTTGAAAAACCTAAACAAAATTTGCAAATGCACGAGATGACATGTAAATATATCAGTATGTGTGAATGCAGGCTTTATATGTTGTCTGGCCATAAAGTTGTAAAGAACTGTGAGTTCAGGAAGGAAGAGCGGCTTTAAAGAGCGGCCGTGGTCTAGCGGTAAGACGCGTGAACTCACGATCGATGAGACCCGTGTTCGAACCTCGCTAATTGTGACCGGTACCAATGTAACTTTGTTATATGTACTTTGGTCGCTCTGTGCCTATAAGCACTATTAAAGAGTGGTAGGCAGACTGATGATGGTTATTTGTCCAGTCTGCCGTCCTGGAGTAGTACCACTACTTTCGAATATAACACCCGTGAAGTGACTTTGTCGCGTTTCGGGAATAGTTTGAAAGTAGCCAGGCATAACGAGAGGAGTGTGCACTGTCAATCTAGGATGGTACATGCTCGTCTCCTCAAGCCGGCATAGTGGAGGCGACTGCTACCCGCACAGGTTTATCTGTAGTAGTAGTTATTTCCATTCATGGACCGCACTCTAGCTTTACATCAGGCGGAGTGTTGTCACATGCCGAGCTACAATAAAAAAAAAGGAAGAAAAAGCCAAAAATCGTTTAAATAAAATACCGGAAGAATTATTGCACCCGGTCAGACGTTCTTACAAGGTCCGCAAAGAAGTTCGAGAGCGAATGTAACCAGTTTATCAAGAAGGAATCAAGGTCCGGAAACTAACAAAAATGTGAACAATATAAAAATGTACAATGCATATTTTTTACCCTTATTAATTAGCTACGTCAGTTGTCCAAAAAAGGGTGTCCAGTTACTAAAGAAAACAACAAGTTTTATACAATTCTTAGCCCCCGGTTGTTTGGTTAGGATTCTTCACGGTACACCACCTCGGGTTAAAGGGGTGGTCAGAAGGATTAGAAATTAAATTGGACATAAACCTGATTGATTTGGTTAAAGAAATTAAAATTCTAAAGAGGTATTAAATCCAATTTGACATAAAATATGCTATTCAATGTTTATTATATTTTTGTACTTGAAAATAGTTTAAGGTCTGTACGTCCACAGACGCTTGGCAGTTCAACTCCAGGACTACTGCTCTTGTCTCGTGAAACACTCCGCTACCGCCTTCACCCACACGATGAAACAGGTCTCCTCTGAAAGCAGAGTGTGACTAGAGGAAAGACCTCACCTCGCTAGTTTTGGTTCACACTGGTGTACCACAGGGGCATACCTCGGGACCCTCTCTCCACCACCTGAGAACGCGTCTGATGGGAGGCCAGCTACTCCAACAGTAACCTCAGTATTTAAGCATCTAGAACAACTATTTATATTTATAAATATTTACCAATATTAACCTAGAGTCTAAACTATCTTTAATTAACTTCTATCTCGTTAACAATGTAAGTATTTATTGTAAACGTTTTTTTTTATGTTGGCACGACATACAAATGCGGCCGTGGTCTAGCGGTAAGACGCGTGAAGTCACGATCGATGAGACCCGTGTTCGAACCTCGCTAATTCTGACCGATACCAATGTAAGTTTGTTATATGTACTTTGGTCGCTCAGTGCCTATAGGCACTATTAAAGAGTGGTAGGCAGATTGATGATGGTTATTTGTCCAGTCTGTCGTCCTGGGGTAGTACCACCACTTTCGAATGTAACACTCGTGAAGTGACCTTGTCGTGTTTCGGAAATAGTTTGAAAGTAGCCAGGTATATAAAAGAGGAGTGTGCACTGTCAATCTAGATGGTACATGCTCGTCTCCTCAAGCCGGCATAGTGAAGGCGACTGCTGCGCGTAGACAATTCTCTGTAATAGCAGTTGTTTCCATTCATGGACCGCACTCTAGCTTTACATCAGGCGAAGTGTTGTCACATGACGAGCTACAATTTAAAAAAAAAGTAAGCTCGACTGGTCTGGTGGTAAACTCAGTGGAGGTCCATGAGCATTGACGACTAGAGATGACTCCAGTCGCCACCACTTACTATTTACCATATTTTGTACATACTTATAACAGAGAGATACATTAGCAGATACCTCGTAACATGACACTTACCCCACATCTTTTAATGGGGAAAAAACCAACAATAATAATCTGACATCCTATAACATAAATACAAGTGTAAAACATTTTAAAATGCAGGTGTAAAAATCTCATACTTTTCAATGGGAATATTAAAATATAATATTACCATAGGATTTCCGGTGGTACAGTGACACACGCCCACGTTTGTATGGGGACTTGTTTTTGAACCGTTCATTGTTGTGGCTATTTTATGACTAAATTACGTTTTTTATATGAATTCGAAAAAGGGATTGACTCTCTTCTCATGCGCTTGTAATAGCTTAACATCAAAGTGGAGATTATGGTAAATATTATCTATCTACCTAAAACGGCCCTGGTATAGCGGTAAGACGCGTGAACTCACGACCGATGAGACCCGTGTTTAAACCTCGCTAATTCTGACCGGTACCAATGTAACTTTGTTATATGTACTTTGGTCGCAGAGTGCCTATAGGCACTATTAAAGAGTGGTAGGCAGACTGATGATGGTTATTAGTCCAGTCTGCCGTCCTGGGGTAGTACCACCACTTTCGAATGTAACACCCGTGAAGTGACTTTGTCGCGGTATAACGAGAGGATATGCACTGTAAATCTAGATGGTACATGCTTGTCTCCTCAAGCCGGCATAGTGGAGGCGACTGCTGCCCGCACAGGTTTCTCTGTAGTAGCAGTTGTTTCCATTCATGGACCGCACTCTAGCTTTACATCAGGCAGAGTGTTGTCACATGCCGAGCTACAATAAAAAAAAACATGAGTTTTGAAAATAACTTAATGTATAATAACCGCATTTCAGGGCTACTAAGGGCTAGAAGTATCTGCCTAGTAAACTTAGACGGTGCACAAGAAGCATTGCGGAGGCGACAGTTGCACTCGTATAGATTAATTTTTATCAATTATCATTCATTAATTTATATCAATACTATTTTGAGGAAATGATTTTATAAAATATTCTAATAAAAGCGATAGAAGTCTATTACATCGTAGAATTGGGTCTTGGTCACATGCCGGACTAACAGAAAAATAAACTTATTTAACAAATATTAAACTTAAATGTAAGTTTTTGTAAAAGTATATAAAACAGGTACCCCTTCTCAACTATAAATCTGACCTAAAAAGATTAAACCGAGAAGAAATTTCGCTTTTAAAGAATGAAGCCATTCGTGACACAATACCCTGCTATTATATTATAGTCACGCTTATTGACGTATATATCTATGAGACAAACGTTTCACTGCATTTATAAAATTCTATGAATGAATCCACACATCCGTCGCTCACAAACCGTCCATTGATGCCATTAATTTCTGGCCAAATATGGACAACAAAAAACATACGACCAGACTGTATGGAACCGGCCTTTCAAGTTACTTCTAACAAATGGTTCCCTTTTAAGAAAAAAAAAAAAACACTGTCCTAAGCATTATTTATCTATTCCGATTGTGTCATGCATTCGGCCCGATATTAAAATACAAACATGAACAATGACACTTCATTGTTGAAATAGATAAAAGGTATCAGAAAATTTATCTCAACCGCCCCCATAGTACGGACAAAGCTGAAGGCGGAGCGGCGAAGACACATTTAAAAAAGTATCAATGAACGCTCGCCACAATGGGGTTTATTTTTGCATGTTATCCTTTCCGAGAAAGTCCGTGTTTAAGTAAACTTGTTAAGCCACCGTGAAATTTGCACGTTCAGTAGTTCCGAGTAGATGGCCGCTCATTACTGCGCGCGCCGAGACAAACGCGACTCAATAGAACCGGAGTGAGCAGACGAGACGATTCCGGAGCTATTGTTGCGTACGCCATTGTGACGGCAGATGAGTTTGGAAATTGAAATTTAATGGAAATATCAAATAAGACACTCGCACAAGAGCTTTTAGGCTCTTTGAACACGTACACTGATGCTCGGGCGCTGATAATAGCTTTTCTTGCTGTCAATGAAATGATACGTTTTATTCCCTTTGACGTTCATTTCATGAGGCTAAATTAAACTTTGTAAGTATAAAACGACGCCTCATTCTCTTGCGAAGAAACGTTTGTTCGAAATGAGGGCATTTTTCTAATTTAATGGAAAGAATACGGTATTTCTATACTGAAAAGGATTTAATAAATTATTGATGCCGTCATGGTGTTTCACGATGCACGCTTATAGACTATAAAATACGTACAATAAGTAGACACCTCGCGCCCAACTCATCGCATAAAGTGAGCTCGTAAAAATGTATAAAATAAAAATATTCTTTGAAACCATCTCTAATTAAACGCTCCCCGTACAACACGCTAACAATGACCTTAGATATTTATTGCTCAAGTTTTAAATCTTATTTTATGGGAATAACACAACCTCCTGTGGTTACGACGCTTACGGCCGGTAATTTAGCAGGTGGTGGCAGCCCTTCGCCGACCGGTAGTTGTTTCACACGTTCCAAAACTATAAATCATTAAATAAAATCTCACTGGCCGCGTATTGCCCCACTCTCCCCTATTACTATTGTACGCCTAGTTTTGTCTAGTCATTTAAACAACATGTAATATTATTTACAAAATTTTATACAAATTATATTTTTTTATTTATAATTAAGTAGTCGTTTTTTAATAACAATTAATGTATTTTTTATTTATAATAACTTAATAAGCATAAATAGGATTATATAAATAATTACAATATTTGCAATTAATTAAGTTAAAAATTTATCACACATGATAATTAATTCTAAAAAGGCTCTGTTTTATTAGAAAATATTATTAGCATAATAATTCTGATTGTAATCTGTATCTAATAGAAATACAGTCAAATATGATTTGTGAAATAAATCTAAAAAGAAATTACATATCAATTCTCATAGGAATATCCATTTAGGATTATAATACAAGAAAACGCTTTGATGTTTAAAATAATTCCTAAAATCTAAAATTATTATTAATATAGTTATTTTTATTTTATACTCAAATTTATTGAAGTTGTTTAAGAAATAAACGTTTCACGAATTCGTATGATTATTGTCAAATTATGCCGATTATTTCGTGGGAAAAATAAAATCTTTGGATTAAGTTATTTCTATAACTTTATTTATGAACAAAATTGTTAATAAATAAGGATTGTTTACATTCATATTTTCGATTGAATCCATTACTAAAACGAGATAGCGTCATTGTAAAGATTAGGGCTAGAAAAAGACAACTACATCGATGGATTTAAAATGTTTATTTATATTGAAAAAAAAAAACTAATAAATGTGTAAAAGATATCATAGAATTTTATATAGAATTAGTAGTTTTTAATAGAGACCAGCACTTCTCTGAAGCTATAGTGTAATTGAAAACTGCAATTTGTCATCTGAAAACTTTTTTTTGTAAAGATCTTAGTTTTACTTTTTTATATATACAATAGATTTTCACAAGATTGCGAATTATTTACACAATGCAGCGATAAACGTTTATATGTTTATACGAATTAATATAACATATTTTATTACATATTTTTTTATTATTACTTATCACTGCATTTTTATTTTTATTTCGCTTGAACAGAAAATATTGTCAAACAGAAAATAGACGCGATATAACTTTTCAAAACTGGTTTAAAACTTATTACAGAAGTAATTTATCAAGTTAGTTTATTATTTTGATTTCAATACAAAAAATGTATTCAATTAACCAAAATATGTTCCCCTCTTAACATTTTGCATAAAAATCATCGAAAGTGTGACTAAACTGGATTCTGGACAAACAATTTTCGCGTAATTACATGCAAATTAAATTCACCGTTTATTCCCAATAATTGTTTGTAAATTTGTAAACACTTGTCATTCTTTTTATGGCTCAATATAAAAACCTTTTATTCCTTATTATTTGACATAAATTTATGAGATTTTAATGTGTTTTAACGCGTGATTTGAATAAATTACTCTCATTTTTATTGTCTTCTTGTATCTATAGAAAGATGTGAAATTTTATTGACTTTCGTGACGATAATTTTAATAAAGGGCGAACGTGGCAGACTTGTTTTCGGATCTCCCAATTATCTCGACCGGGACCAATGTAACTTTGTTATGATAAGGACAGAGTCATGATGGTTATTAGATAAAGCCGTCCTGGGGTAGCACTACGAATTTAAATCTAACGTTTGTAACCTAGACGCGTTTCAGGATGAACTTGGAAGTAGCCAGGTATAACGAGAGAAGCGTGTACCGCAGTCATATATCGAGTTAAAACAAAAATTACATCCCACTTTTAAAGCGAATTGTTCTGATATTAATTATTACAGGAGGTAATTTAAGTGAAATATATTTAAAAAAGATTCAATATAAAAGTTGTCACCAAGATTTCGCCATTACTTAATTAAAAAAAAAACTAGAACATCTTTTGTGAATAACAATAATGAATATAGATTTATTGACAACTCAATAATAGAGGATTTAAATTGAAATCGGAAGCGAATGATTTTACAATAGAAATAAGACAAAATTATACAATGAAGAAATAGTAGGAACCCCTTCGTTTTTTTTACTGATAAAACTCTGCTTCATTTCAAATTTTGCACCTCTTGTCTCAGTAAAAAAAACTACTATTCAATCAGCCCCCCTATTTTGTAAATCGTATATTAAACCCCTTTTAAATACAATCGAATAATATTTATTACGTTTTTTTGTGCAATTGAATTTGTTCCCGATCACCGTGTAATGCTCTAGATATGTCCACAATGGGTGCCTTGCAAAAAATTAGAGAAAAAAATAATTGAAGACGTCATACCAATGCAGTGGGTAAGTTGAGGTCATAACCGGAGTATTTTACTATTTCCGTTTTTAGTAGGGTTAGCAAAACTTACATTTTATTTTACAATACGTTTAGTTTTGCGCTAATATAAGTTTCATTCTAATTTATAGGTATATTTTAAATTAGTATTAAATAAAAAATATATAAAAACTGAGTTAGCTTGTCAAAAATTATTTAAAAAATTATAAACAACAATTTTTTGTTGTCTAAATTAAAGGTGATTATAAATAATAATCTTATTTATAACACATTAATACAACTCTTTTAAAGGTAATAATGTCGAATTTCTTGTGGTCTTCTTTAGACGCAGAAGCCAAATATAGCTGTAGAATTTACAATAAACGTTTTGATTTTAATTTCAATTAACAGTGTCCGAGTAACCTAATATACATTTGTTATTATTGGCCTACCGACTTTGGTCTCTCAGTGCCTCCAGTAATATAGTCGTGGACATAAAGAAAAAAATCTAAATATAAAAAATTGAACTTTACAGAGGAGTTAATAATATAGGTTAGTAAATAGTAATTACTAATTACCAATTCAGGATTGTTTGGGCACATGAAAACAATGAGAGGAGATTGACGAAAGGAATTTATAATTCGGATGTGGATGGATGCGTTAAACAAGGCAGATCCAGGAAAGAGTTTTCCGATCAAATCGAAAACATCCTTATGAAAGCTGGGCTGCCTAGTGCCCATAACCGCAGAGTTTGTATGAAGAGAATTGTGAATGTGAGGGAAGTAACGCTCTGTTGTCTCTGCCTACCCCGGTGGGAAAAAGGTGTGGCCATTGAGGACTATTATGATGAGATATTCCTCGTTTACTATTAAGAAAAGTTTTATAAATAAAATATTGTAGGTGCGCTGTTTTGCTAACCCTACAATGTTAGCTGACAGGTCACGGGTTGGTATTGATAGTGAACAGAAATGTGAACAAAGTTACGTGAGAACATTGTTACAATTATTTTAGGGTAGGTAGATAATCATTGATGAGATGTCTTATAGAAACTCTTGGTGTAGACAGTATTAGATGGAAAAAAAAAGATAAACGAAATTTATTAAAATAACAAACTATATTAAATAAACTTAGTTTTAACTATAGCTCGACATATGACAACACCCCGCCTGATGCAAAGTTAGACTGCGGTCCATGAATGGAAACAACTGCTACTACGAGGAAAATTCTATTGGCAGCAGTCGCCTCCGCTATGTTGGCTTGAGGAGACGAATGTACACCATCCGGACTGATAATGCACTCTCCTCTCGTTGTATCTGATACAGCTGAAACGTGACATGGTTTCTTCACAGGTGTTATATTCTGAAGTGGTGGTATAGTAGGCACTGTGGGGGGACCTAGGGGACGACAGACTGAGCTCGTAGCTATCATTAGTCTGCCTACCACTCTTTATCTATGGATGTTTCTCTACTTTAGACAGCAAAGTGTTTTGAAAGGAAAAGTTTCTTTCTTTATGAATATTCTTTTTATATTTTTATCCTTTTTATCTTTTATTTATGTATTAGTAATATAAAACATCCCTAGACATATTTGTAATTAACATGAGATCGTAGCACAATTGTGTACAGGGAAAAGTCTCAGACGAAAAATGCAGACAGATGCGTTACACAAAATCGCAAACAAGTTTAAACCGAAATGTACTTTTAGACATAAGTACATACTTACTTCCGCTTTGAATATACATAAAATCCTTATTTTAAATAGCCAAACGAATTGTTATCACAAACCGGCCGTTAATCTCTTTGTACAAACGATTAAACTGCGGTAAATGAAGTGGTTACAATGTCGTGCCGACTCTTTGTGTTTGACTGTTATTGAATATACCGGCCCTTCACTATTTAAGTATTGGCAGGTTTTTCTCAGGATATACAGGCTGTTCGGCTTCGAAATTAATGATTTTCGATAGTTTTTTTTTTTTCGTGAAAAGTCTGCAGTCACCTCCGATATCACAATTAAATAAAACTACCTTACTTTTTTATTTTCTTATTGTAGCCCGGAATATTACAACACTCCGCCTGATGTTAAGCTAGAGTGCAATTCAAGAACAAAAAAAAACTGCTATCACAAAGAAATTCGCCCCCGCTATGCCGGCCAAATGAGATGAATGCGCACCATCCAGGTTGAAGGTGTGCACTCCTATCGTTATTTGATGGAAGAAACAGAAAATGGATCAATTTTAATAAAAGAAACACCCTGTAATTTAAATGAAAAAATGTATGAAAACAAACAAAAAGCTGGGAAACGCAAACTGAAGTATTATATTAACTGCACATTCTGAAGGAATCAAGTAGTTATTGGTAACAATTTAACACTGTAATCCCGACTACCGGTTTTATTTAAAAGGTTGAATAAGGTATTTGCAATGTGTCCAAATTAGATTGTTATCTCAACTAATGCCCGTATAATAACGTTTCAGAGATCCTCAAATATTACTAGGAAAACAAACCTTTTTGTATCATCTCAATTTATTTAATAAACACGGCAGATGGATGATAGTTATTAGCCCAGTCTTCCGTCCTGGAATTGTACCATCACTTTCGAATGTAACACCCGTAAAGTGATCTTCGGGATCAGTTTGAAAGTCAGGCATAACGAGAGGAGTGTGCACTGTCGATCTAGATTTTTTTTTATTGTAGCTCGGCATGTGACACCACTCCGCCTGATGTAAAGCCAGAGTGCGGTCCATGAATGGAAACAACTGCTACTACAGTGCGGGTAGCAGTCGCCACCACTATGCCGGCTTGAGGAGACGAGCATGTACCATCTTAGATTGACAGTGCACACTCCTCTCGCTATACCTGGCTACTTTCAAACTATTCCCGAAACGCGACAAAGTCACTTCACGGGTGTTACATTCGAAAGTGGTGGTACTACCCCAGGACGGCAGACTGGACAAATAACCATAATCAGTCTGCCTACCACTCTTTATAACATATTTTTTGCACATTCGTCACATCAAGTCTGTAAGAGATGACTCGACACCATTACCTAAGTAATCACTTTCAAGTATAACACTCCTGAAGTAACCTAATTACGTTTCGGAATCACCTTGTAAGTAACTGGGTGTAATGAGTCATTGGTATAATTTGATTCCGCTTATAAAGTGTTGTCATAATAGAATGTCGAGTTACTATAATAATAAAAAGTTTTAAAATTGATCTATAGTTTTTTTAGTAAACAGTAAACAAATATAAATTTAAAAAAAAACACTTCATTGGACATATAAGTTGTACATAGGCGAGCTTAATGCCTTTGGCATTGTCTACCAGCTAACTTTTGTCAATGTGAGCAGAGTTCTACAGTGCAATGAACAAAATATATAAGAGAAACCGAAAATGTATAAATAAGTAAACAATATATTATAACACATACATTACATAAGAATATACAAATAAATACATAATATAGAATAGGAAAAACAATGTAGGATAGGAAAAAAGAAAGAAGAGTTAAGGGTTGTTCTGTTTTGAAAGAAAATATTTGGTAAGCATATTTTTAAAAGTTTGATTTAATAAAGCTTGCCTGAACTTAGTGTTAGTGGAAGCATCTTCCATTGCCGTGCTGCTGATACTGTAAATGAATTTGAGCAACAGCTACTATAAGATTTCTTTCTATCGAATTCTTATGTTTATTTTAATCTACAGAACCACTGACAACGTAAACCGACTTGCATTTAATACAGTATTAATGCAGCATCCGGTTTAATTCGCCACAACACTCAGATGTTAATCTTTGTTTCTTATTAAGGACACCGAACTACACTTAATATGTATGTATGAGGAACTCATACAATCAATGGTCAAGGAACAACAATTAACGTTTAACTGTATCTTTAAATCTATTCTACGTTTGAAATTTGAAAAAGGAAGGAGTTTTTTTTTTCAATACGGCACAGATCTTTAGCAGACATTGAATTTAGTGGGAAAGTTTGGTTAATAAGAAACGCGTGGCTTATTTCTTTTTAAAGTATAAGCTTTGGCCAGATGTGTTTATTGAAGTGAATTTGAAGAAATGTGAAGGTTGTCTGGACTAACTTGAGTGTGGGAAATGTCACGTTTTTGTTTGGACACACGAACGTAATTATCTTGTAAATAGGAATGCGAACTGGTTAAATTACGTATAATATTGTCCAGCTGTCATTTATTATAAAATTCTTAATTGTAGTTGACTGGAAATGTAATAGACTTCATGTCTATCACTTTTCATTTCTACTACTTTTATTTTATTTTCTTTATTTGGAACAAAAAACAGATGCAAAAATCTTAGGTCTAATATGCAACTAGCAACCATATTGTCTACGTTGAATTGATTGAAACCAAAGTAAGAGTGATTTGCCTAGATGATGATGGTTATTAGGCCAGTCTGCCGTCCTGAGGTACCACCAGTTTCTACATTGTCCGTACTCTTAACTTTACGTCAGTCGGAGTGTTGTCATATGACAAGCTACAATAAAAAATAAAAAGAAGTAAGCAAAAAAAAGAAAAGTTGATAAAATAAAAAATATAGTAGGTACAACACATAATAAAATTCAAAGATTTTAGTTCTAAAGTCTTCACAGTATATTTAATGCATTTAGTACCTGATTTGAAGTAACCCAGTGATGATTCAAAAATGTCTAAATCATTAAATTTGGTACTATAGGTTGACATAAGTCGTTTTAAACTTACTTTTGATTGCTATGATAGATATAAACACAACTTTCGAGGAAACAGTTTCTTTTGCCAAAAATAGGGCCTTGATATTTAAATTAATACCTGGGTAACTACATACACATGTTAAGAAGTATTCGAATTATTTTTTAACCATATAAGAAACCTAATAAATACACAATTAATCCCGTCTCATACGACATTGTCACAGCATCCATACAAATTGTATTTAAAACTCGGGTAGTGATACAATTAACTGAAATGATCAACAAGCAGATTAAAGTTACTTTCGCTCGATTGAAAATCAAAGGCCAGGGTTTAGAGGGAGACTACTGATGTAGACCGAGAGCTGTACGTCAGTTTTAAATACATAGAAAAAAATGTTAAAAATATCTTATTATTATCATGCTATTCTGCTTGTTTGTACTTGCACGTAGATTACGGGTAATGTGTACTTAACATTAATTGGCGGGAAGTAAGGTAGTTTTTTTTTGCTATGGATTTTCACAAGAAGACTGATACAATTTTTTTTATTATTAATTGAACGCATTATAAAATTGAACAAAAAAAATCGATAATAAATAAATCGACGCGATAACAACCTACGCTGATGTGGATCTTTATTAATTCAAACGGTCTTTCGGAATTCGATATTTGAAAATTTGCTTTCAAGAGATGAGAGGTCTTCCCGTCCAAAAAAAAAAAAAATGCAACGATAAATAAATTTAGCATTCATCTTCATTCATCGATATAACCATTGAAACGAAACTCTAGGTTTAATTGAAATACCCAAAATAGTGAATACAGAATAAAAGCTTTTTTAAAGACATCAATTTTTTTAAATGTCTATTTGCACACACACAAAGCACGTTTAAATTACAAATAAAAAAAATTCCGAGTGCTCTTTCCCAGCTTTAAAGCATTGATTATCATGTATTATGATTAAAATAATATTATTAATAAGTAAAACAATGTTATTAAATAAATAAATCAAGACTAACAAGCTCCTAGTCTAAGAATTAAAGGTAAAATACGTCGATGTAACCGAAAATGAAACGCAAAAAGTATGAAAACGTTCATGTACATAAGTATTGTACTAATTGAATTAGTCTGGTGACCGTGTGGGTTTCGCGGTTGATTTTTATCTCTTTAGTGATGTATTGTGGTTATCGATAAATATTTTGTTTAGAATTATTTTCAGAAGACAATTTAATATAACTTCAATATTAAATTTAAATGATAAGTGTTTATTTTCTGCGTTTTTTTTTATTTTTTATGGAACTAAATATTGTCCGCGTGTATCTTTTTGTAGTATAATTTGGTGAATATGCCTGTAATACGGGGATTATCGATTACGACACGAAGTTTATCACATTTATGTTTATACAATCGCTGTTTCTAAAATATGTAGCTAATACTTTTTTTAATTTAAAACTCAGTTGAAATTTAATATAACGCGACGTCTTCATCTCACACAACTTTGAGTTGTCTACAAAACAAATATAACATCGACATATCGATAATGTTATGCTACATCACTATTAAGTTTGTGAGAAAAGCAAATAATCAATTTTGTCACAGATCTTTGCGTCACCGTGCTACTGTGCAATCAACTATTGTGACTAGATTAAATAGATAACCACATTTTACTAAAAAAAGTTATGGGAAACTCATCCTTTTTGTACTTAGGTTAAGGGAATAAAATCGCTTAAATACGTAGCAACAGAACGCAAACTATAGAAGTCTTAAAAGTATATTTGTTGACAAATATTCAGACGAATTTGAGCATTGTGACGTAAATACAATGATGAAAATAGATTAAATAAGGAGTTCCTCTTTACCTATTTTAAACTATAATAGATAATTAAATATACGAGTACCTAATACGTCAGACACGAAAGTTAAATTTGTTTGTAGCATTGCAGGGATTTGAATACGTTACTCGTAAAAATAGTCCATAAAAATAATAGCTTATAACATTCAATGTATCTGAGGATAGATTATGATACGACCAAGCGTATTCTAGCGGGAAATCGCGATCGATGAGACCCGTGTTCGAACCTCGCTAATTCTGACCGGTACTAATGTAACTCTGTTATGTGTACTTTGGTCGCTCAGTGCCTATAGGTCCTATTAAAGAGTGGTAGACAGACTGATGATAGATATTTGTCCAGTCTGCCGTCCTGGGGTAGTACCACCACTTTCGAATGTAACACCTGTGAAGTGATCTTGTCACATCGAGATCAGTTTGGATATAATCAGATAAGAAAGAAGTGTCCACAAAAGGACTTCGTGGCATAGTGGAGGCGACTGCTACCTGTAGAAATTTATTTGTGGTAGCAGTTGTTTCTGTTCATGGATCGCACTCTAGCTTTACATCAGGCGGAGTGTTGTCACATGTCTAAGTACAATAAGAAACTACATTTCGCTTTATACCTAGGCCAGTAAGCTAATAAGCCGGTGTTTCAAGCCATAAAAGTTTAACAGGGTTCTTGATTTTTCAGTCGCCTATCCTCAAAAACTGGACTCGTGTATTCAGGGCATGAATTCTAAAGTTTTCAATAGTACAATGAATTCACACACAAATGCTTAACGTATTAAAAACTAGTAAATAAAGTATCAGTAACAATTTTTATCACTAAACCGTTTCGAACATAATGCGTTACCAATCATTCCGAATAATAAATTTTACAATACTTTGAATTACCATTAGCATAATATTTTATTATTGTATCATATTGGTGAATCGATTTAACGATTTTTCTATACAAAAGAAAAGTAGGTTAACATGTTTTAATAGAATTACTTTGTTGTGCGCATATTTTATGTCTATTTTTATTGTAGCGTCGTCTGATGTTCAGCAGAGCAATGTCTATATGCAGCAGTAGCCTCCACTATGCCGGCTTGAAGATACGAATTAGCACTATCTTTCGTTTTGTAAAAATTTTGGTATGATAGTTTTTGATAAGTTAGAAGAAATAATTATATTTGATAAAAATATGCTATTTTCGTAATTTAGAATTTTTTATAATGTTAGTTAAATTGAAGGCGACTGAAAGTGGTCGCAACCGCTTTGCCGGCTTAGTGGATTAGGTACTACTACTTTACACTTGAGGGGTCCTAGTGAAAATAGTTTATTGAGACATACATTATTTGTATGCAAATTATGTAACTGCAAAAATTCACTCACTGAACACTATTACGTTAAAACTAAATTTATTTATAACCTATTCACATATCAAAATGATTTTCTAAAAACGAATTTGTAACGGTCTGTCGCTTCTCATTTCAAAAATCACAATCGAAATTTGAATTACACTGAAGCGATAAAAATTGTAAACTACCTGCTTTAACTTGCATGTAAAATTTACATGTCTATTTAAAATGAGGCACGCCCTGAAAAACCGGTGGCATATGCAAAAATCATTTAACGCCATTTAAATATCTTTTTGTAGGGCACATGTCCAATACGTAACGAATCGATGAATATAGCTTATTGAATTGTCAATAAAAAAAATTGCATAGTTAATTTGTCTTGGATGTATTATAAGCCACATATTGTGTAAAGCGTTTCGCACCCGAACTGCGAAAGGGCGCGACCCAATTGGCCCTATCATAATAAAAAAAATCACATTTGCAATAATAGTTTGAATAGAATAAAAATTATTCATAAACATGATTTTTTAAACGGTAGCTATGTCAATCCGTCGATTTAAATTTGAATTTGAAAATGTCATTTTTGATATTCGCATTCTTATATTTTTTTAGTATCGATTACTAATTTCCATATTTTCGTTTATCAAATAAAAAAAACGATTGATGGACATATGTAAATTTATGATATTTTTGTACGTATGTATGTATCACTTGAAAATCGCAGTCAAGTGAAAGACAGCTTTTATTATACGATGTTATTCTTCAATCTAGTTTCCGTTATGGAATTCATTTATGTTTTCTTTAAAATATTGATTACAATTTTTTGGGGTCAATAGTTCTCAACGGTCGTAGGTCGATCTATTGATATTTTAATCATGAGATATGAGAAGGTTGTTATAAGAAATAACATTTATTCAAGTATTTTTCTTTAATATACGCATCTATAGTGGTTATTGATATTTTTTTATTAACTTTCATAGAAATGCATTTCTGTATTCAAGTACAATATAATTGTACCTAAGTTTATCTATACATATATTTCTTAAACGAGTACTTTAGTTCTTGAGAATAATTTACATTAGGATTTTGAGGTATAAGTATGAAAGTAAGTAGGGGAGAGTCGGTGAAATCGTACCGCCGGTTTAATCGTACCACCTCTAGATTTCCCACATGCCAACATATATTTTTAACTCTGACAACACTAAACTATGCTTTAGTGGCGATGTCAGCTCTAGGTCATTTTTTAATGGCATCAGTTGAGAACTTTGTGTTCTAGTGAAAAAAATACGTTTTTGTGAAGTTTGATGTAATTTTTCGTGCTTATTCGTAAGGCTGTAGCTCATGAAAAAGGTGAGTTTTTCTAACAATGCCGACAGTATTTGAGTGTTGAACTAAACTGTTTTTCACATTATTCTTAGCGGAGTCTTTAAGTTTGAAGGTTATGTAGTTATCAGTTATTTTATTTTTAAATACATGGTTGGCTAAATCGTACCACGCGTGGTTGGACATATTGTACCGGTACAATTTACCCGACAGTTATAAAACAATAAATTTTCATTTGTTTCTTTTTAATTTAGATGACGGACACAGGTGATAAAAGAAAATATAATCGAACAAGGAAGACTTGCAGAGAGCACTTTCGGCTTACGGAAACAAAAAAATGAGAAAAAGGATCCACTTATGCTGTATTGATGACACTGACATCGTATTTTCTTCCTTTTACGAATGCACTGAACCTTGAGGAAGGTACCGGGATTATATCGGACTCTCCAGTCTCACACTGGTATGCCGACTAAATCCCCACGGTATACCACTCAACACATAGTGGACCAGGTTCGGGCACACGTTAGCCACACACTCCACCCTGTGGTGGTCGAAGGTAGTGGATCGAGCCCCGGGAACGACAAATCGAAACTTTCGCCGAACGGCTCAGTCTATAGGACGACGGAGAAATCCCTATTTCCGCCGCCACTAGACTGTGGGAAAAAGGCGTGACAATTGTTGTTTCTACGTTGTCATGACACGAACAATATAAAAAAAGCCTCATTTAACAGAAGGAAAGTAGATATATCATTATAATTTTTTAATCTTTAATTTTATACTTGTTTTTTGATCCCTGTTTGTTTAAGACATAAATAACATGTCTGTAATATTAAGTAATTATTGTAAATGACACCAGAAATAAATATTTTCATTTAAATATTTATTTTATTTTATTAGTGGTACGATTTAAACACCCATGGTACGATTTAAAATACCGGTGGTACGATTTAAACGACTAGTCGGCTAAATTGTACCGTTAGCAGACCTCCGGGAAAACACATTTTTGACTACCTTAATTGCAACCTATGACAGCAATTTTTTAATATGTGATAGCCAAAATATTGATCTATAATTGTAATAGTCATTCATAAGTGTAAGTCTTTTGGTAAATGAAATATTGACGGAAAAGTAAAAAGTGGTACGATATAACCGACTTTCCCCTATATACCTAAATAAGTTCAGGAACAAGAATTTTAGTGAAGTTAACTCTGTGAAAAAAAAATCAAATAAATAATAAATTGTAAAAAATATGTTTATTAGGTTAGTTTAGGATTCATCATTGTTCCTTGTGTGTGTCACAAAGCAAACCTACTCATAATAAGTAGTACTCGAATAATTTTTGATACAACTCATATGAGTATCGCTATTTTTTTATATCGATACTTTTTTGATAGATTTCTTTTATGGGACTGATAGCAAATTATTCTTAGGAGTTAGCACAAATCTTGTGTCCAGGTCAGTCCTACCACAAGACGGAGTGAGATGGGGAGGGCTTATGCTATATTTTATTTAGGAAATTTACAGCTAATAATAGTAAATAAAAAAACAGGCTTAGGTAGTTTCCATAATTAGTCAGAAGGCTTCTCAAAACTTAGGTAATATTAGTTTTCAATCATAAATAAGAAAGTACCTATTATACAAAAAATAATAAATTAATTTAAAAAATACACTGTACTCAGCCAGGCAGATGAATATACACTGAGACTCAAGTATTCTGGGTCACTCATAAAAATCGCGATCCTCCCAAAGGACGAACGTATTATAAATTTATTAGGGACTTAAGAAATATACCTATTAGGTATGAGCAGATCAGTATCGCGTATAAATTATAATTACCCTGTGTTCATAACTAACTCATACTCTAGCCTACTTAGGCTAGCTATTAGCTAAGCTAGTATTTCATGAATCAAAGTTAAATTTTTATTGTATTATATCTAAGAATATGACAACTGATGCAAAGCTTTCACTGATAAATTTCTACAGGCAGCAATCACCTCCATTATGCCGGCTTGGGGAGCCGAATGTGCACCATCCAGATTGACAGTGCACAGTGACACTCCTCTCGTATTTCCAAAAAAAAAACCATAGATTTTTGTATGACCCGGAATTTTTGCATCTCAGTGTAATATACAAGTTCATATTACTTGTTAGTATTTATTCAGTAGTGTTTTCTTTTGTGGTTAATACCTACTAGAGATAAAAAGGAAAGCATAGTGGTGTCTAGTGGTTCTGTTGAGCACTTCTAGAGTTACTCTGACTCTGTCAATAAGCGTAATATTATCATTAATAATTAAATATACTGAATGAAATTTAAAAAAAAAGTAGATAATTATAAATTATCAGGTTGTATTGTGTTTTTTTGCGGACCGTAACTCGACAATACTAAATGGCCCATTGATCGGTATAACGAAGACAATAGAGTTTCGTACCGCGTAACGAGCCGGCACACCATGTCAAACAAATTTATTCTTATTTTATGCATCGAACCGTCATAAACAACACAAAAAGACAAACAACGACCGGCAAACTTAAAGATAACAACTGAAACATACATGCAACGCTAATCTGCAATGTCAGTATAGCGTACCAACGATTCAATTTCATATTTTGGTTTCTGTACCCTTCTGCGTAACTTCGACTGTAAGGTAATGCCAGTTTCTCGGCCAATGGGAAAGCTCACTTCCTTTTCGTGGGCGGATTGACGCGATCTCATTGGCCGAGGAGCGCGGGGTTATCATTCGATTTGTCAGGCGAACGGTCTCCGCAGTTGAGCGGACGATTGTCGCCATTGTAGTGAGCGGCGGACGTCTGCCCGCTGCCGAATTCGCGACGCGATATTAAACAATCGTCTAATTAGATTAAACCGAACGAGAAATTTCAGGTTAATGAACGTTCACGTGCTATTTTTTAAATTTATTTATTGAAGTGTAATTGTAATTTTCGTGTGCTTTGTGCCGTCGGAAGGTTTGATTTTGAAGTTATAAGAAGGCTTTAAAGTGGATCTTGAACTGCATCAACGTGCCAGCGGTCACTTTATGAGGTAATTTATAACATTTTCAGTTATATTTTTATAGAGTTTTGACTTGTGCATTAACCTTGTCGCGTTAGTATCATTAAGCCGGCATAGCGGACGACTGGTGCCTATAGAAATGTATCTCTCTGTAGGAGCAGTTGATTCCGTTCATGACCCACACTCTAGCTTAACATTAGGTTGAGTGTGGTCGAGGTACAATTTAATTACAGTTTAATGCTATTAAATATTTATTTATACCTACTTCTTTAATTATTATTTTTAAATAAGTAGATATACAACCGACATTCACCTATATATTTGTTACTTTTATAAAAATTTCTTATTGAACATATTTAATCTTTCTATTAGGTTATATGTATTATAATGAGGTAGACTTGATAGTTGTGAATAAATAAAGACTAAATAGACTATCAGTGAAATTGATTTTTTTTTAATTAAAAAAATAAAACTGTTAATAAACAAACCAATGATATTTATACAATTTGGTAAATAAATAATAGGTACACACATGAATAAATTTATTTAAAAAAAAAACGCTGAAAAGGATTAAATCTTGTATGGAAGAAAAAAATTTTATTTTACATACTGACCACTTCCTTTTTTTAGTTTTATATGGCATTATAACAATTTGCCAGTGTCAAAGTAAATATTTTGCATCGAGTTAATAAGATTGTGCATCACGAGTCATTCATTCATCACACTAAACCGTCAAGTCAAGTCTCAGTCAAGTCATTGCCTTAGTAAAGTGGTAGAATCTTTACTGAAACTTCCTACAGAGTTTTGGAGGGAATATAGAAACACATGTTCTCTTCTTTTGAATTGTTTGCCCACACTCACGCAACGTTCACGAACACTTAATGGTTAATAATCCACCATTATTACACATTAACACTCGGAGAAACAAAAGTTCAGGAACATAATTGAAAACAGATAACCTAATGTCTCAAAATGGCCACAAAACTCCTACTAAGTTTCATTTGTTTTTATTCAGCTATGATTAATTTTCGTAAAAGTGTCCTCCTTGAACCTTACTTAGTTTCCGTGTGTATTTGTTAAATACAGATTTAATAACTGACCATACAATGTTGCTATGAAATGTTTAAGGACTTAACTTTTTATATACTTTAGTTTAAATTAATAATGTAGGTAGGTAGGTATAATAACATTAAGCTATAGGTAATGCAAATAAAAATAACTGCGTAATATATTAATTTGTTAATAGCAATATATTTTTTATAGGAACGAAATTGAAATTAATAGGGAGGAATTTCGTACCTAGATTTTTTAAATAGGCCCTAGATTGCTTCAAGATTGTTTCTTAGGGCCCCTGAACGTCAGAAACAGGTGATAAAATAATATAGGTATTATGTATGCTTGTTGACGGAAAAAATATTTTTTTAAAAATTCTTTATAGATTCTTTGCTACATATTTTCCCCCTCACCATTAAGATCAGGGGATGCAGAGCAGCTTTCAACAATTATGAAAGCTATAAATTTAAGATACCTTATAAACTGAATTGAAACATTTTATTTGATTTACTATCACGTTTGTTTTGATTAATTTTAACACGACCGCTACATTTTTAAAGAGTGGTAGACAGACTTATGATGGTTATTAACCCAATCTGCCGTCCTGGGGTAGTACCACCACTTTCGTACGTAACACCCGTGAAGTGACCTTGTCGCGTTTTGGGAATAATTTGAAAGTAGCCAGGTATAACGAGAGGAGTGTGTACTGTCAATTTGGATGGTGCACATTCGTGTCATCAAGCCGGCATAGTGGAGGCGACTGCTACCTGTAGAAATTTATCTGTAGTAAAGAGTAGTACGTGCAAAGAAATTATAATCTAATTACATTGGTACCGGTTAGAATTTAGTGAGATTCGAACACGGGTCTTATCGATTGCGAGTGAGTTCATGCATTCTACAGCTAGATTACGGCCGCTTTTTCTGTTTATTTTATTTATTTACACTATTAAAGAGTGGTAGGCAGACTGATGATGGTTATTTGTCCAGTCTGCCGTCCTGGGGTAGTAGCACCACTTTCGAATGTAACACCCGTGAAGTGACCTTGTCGCGTTTCGGGAATAGTTTGAAAGTAACCAGGTATAACGAGAGGAGTGTGCACTGTCAATCTAGATGGTACATGCTCGTCCGACTCCGACTGCTGCCCGCACAGATTTCTCTGTAGTAGCAGTTGTTTCCATTCATGAACCGCACTCTAGCTTTACATCAGGCGGAGTGTCGAGGAGATTTTATATTTAAGCTGATCTTAATAACTTCACTGCATCCTAAAATAAGGTTCAAAGACAATTTAGGTATATAGATGTCTAGGTAGGTACTAAGTATTACAAAGTTGGTTCTAAATACATCTAGTCGTTATTAATTACTTACTTTTAAGTGTGGGGTTGATTGAAAGGGGACATTTTTACAGTGTTTAGGGTTTCAGATAGGGTTGGTGACGTAATTAGTTTGCTACAGTACTTGAAAAAAGTTTGAACGTTCAACTCTGTAGGTATTATTATTTAATTATTAAATTAAGATGAAAATTAAATTATTGTGGTATTGTCTCATGCAGGTGGTTTCAAATGTAGAAAGTGGTGGTACTACCCCAGGACGGCAGATAGTTGCTTTTTCTAATTGCATTTTTTTCGAATTAGAGTCGATATCCGTACGAGAGGAGTGTGCACTGTCAATCTGGATGGTGCAAATTCGTCTCCTCAAGCCGGCATAGCGGAGGCGATTGTCGCTTGTGTGGTAGCAGTGGTTTTCGTTAATGAACTCATTCTGTTTTGACAGAGGCTAGTATAAATAAATGTAAGATAAAGTACAATATTATCCAGGTATCGATAGTGTAGTTACGTTTAGTGACTTAGCTCCTGTGTGTCGTAAACGGAATTAATGAAGGTGCAATACAAACTTTATGATATCTAGGTATAATAAAACATAAGAATTTGTTAATTAAACATAACTTGTTCTCTTTTGTAGATGCCGACGAATTAACTTTATTGTTTTTAGTAACTAATTGTTGCTAATTTGTTCAGTAATTTGCGGTTATTATTAACTTTATAGTTAGTTTTATTTATTAGAGAAATTAGATAATTAATTCGGCTATGATTTTATTCATTTTTACAATATTAAAATTTTTTATTTTATTATTTAACACCCCGCCTGATGTAAAGCTAGAGTGCGATCCACAACATCAACTGCTACTGCAGTTATACTTCTACAGGTAGCAGTCGCTATGCCGGCCTGAGGAGACGAATGTGCACCATCCTACTACTTCCAAACTGTTCCTGAAACGCGACAAAGTCACTTCACAGGTGTTACATCCGAATGTTGTGGTACTAACCCAGGACGGCAGATTGGGCTAATAACCATCATCAGTCTGCCAGCCACTCTTTCTATAGACACTGAACTTCGCCAAATAATAAATAATCTTGAATACAACTAGAGAGATTTTTTGTGTATTTATATAATTTCTAACCATTAATATTATATAAAATGGAGATAAAAATGTATGTGTGTATATATGTATGTAACTCATAGAATATCTTAAAGTATTCAAGTTCTGGGTACCGACAATTCTTGTTTAAAATTTCGAGCAAAGATTGTGTGAAGTTGACGGTAGGTAACAACACAAACCGGTGTTAATCTTCAATACAAAGTTATAAAATAATAGTCAGAGAGATTACAGCTCAATTTTTATGTTATATATTTTTTATACATTTCAATAAAGTCAATTAATACTCTAAATATTAATTTACCATTATTTAAATTTCGACATGTAATCTAAGTGGATTCAAAGAAGAATTAAATCGATTTTTTATATATTATTAATTTTTGAGATACTTATTTAAAAACTAGGTTTGTTTTTTTCTGTTTTTTAATTGTAATTTAATTATTATTTATTAAAAATACCTGTCTCACGCGTGCCTAATCTCCTTCTTTAATGATACCAATTTAGATACTTTAGTCTCTTAGTATTTATAACACAATCACTAACTTATAATATACCCTATAAGAAAATTTAGTTTTCCAATTGTAAAGCGGACTAAAGTGAACTAACCAATAGGTATTTAAAGTCTTCCAATTGACCCCATATGCTAAAATTAGGAGAATTTATAAAAATATGTTTATAGTTAGTTGCCGGGGGTAGCACAAGGTGGGGAACTTAAATTATAGGGGGCTCTCATCTTTAACGAATTGAATATATTATACTATAATAGCGGAGGAAGTACAGTTTAGGATTTCACAGAAATAAAAGTCAACATTATATTAAAATAAAGTAATACATTTCTCAAACGATATCTCCTGGACTATAATACGTATTTGCTAGTCGGCGATGTCTTACAACTCGCTAAGTGGTTTTCAGTCGTTACTACATATTTGACATACTATGTAATTGAAGAATTAAAGAAACCAGCCTAAATTGTCATAAAATCTTATAAAAAATAAATATTGATCTAAATCTTGTTAGGATTTACTTTTTCTTTGAACCTTTCATATTGGAGTAGTCATGATTATGAAACGTTACAAGTAATTACTACCCGCCTTTCTACGCGGTACCATCCATTTATGGTCCAAGTTTCTAAAGTGCGTACGAGGCGTTTTGACAACACATTTCTCGTGCGTGCTGCGAAACTGTGGAACTCCCTACCGGTGCGTCTGTGTTTCCCGACACGTACAACATGGGTCTCTTCGAATTGAAGGTGAATAGGTACCTCATAGGCAAGCGTGCTCCACCTTAGACCGCATCATTGCTTAACATCAGGCAGAATGCAGTTTTAAAATATGTAGATATCTTGTTATCGTGTGCGCTGAGCACATTTCAGACGCATCACCCCTATATATAATTTTCTAATACGACAATCATTATCCCATTCTTCTTAGATACAAATACAATACAATACAACTGTCACGCCTTTTACCCACAGGGATAGGCAGAGCTTCTTCGATATAGTTTATCTTTAAACTAATTTAATTTACTACTTACTTGGAGTGCCGTCGCTGTATTCCTTCCTGCTAATAGAAGGTACACATTCGTCTTTTTAGCAGCAAGTATAGCGGAGGTGACTACTGCCTTTAGACATCTGTCTGTAGTAACAAATAATTTTTACTCGTGGAATTCTAAATTAAACTCAAGCGGAGTGCGATTACACTAAAAAAGGGCAATTTTGTATGTGTTTTTTTTCTGTGACACCTTAGTGTATAATCGCCCTTAGTCGACTTATTATGTAAACAAATGGCATATTATTAACCAATTGGTTAGTTCGTAATGTTTCGTCTATTACGTCTAGATGTTAATCTATGAGTATTAATTTATGGTCAATACGGAAACAGTATCAACCATAAAGTTAGCAAGCGTAAATGGAACTTATTTCTATACGTCATAAAGCATATAACCGGAAGTAAATAAACAAAAATTAATCTCAAAGCAACGCCTGAAGAAATATATAATTTACAATAAAAGTTTACACTCCGGGCACTTTTTAAAATATAGTTGACATTAGTAGGAACCCGTTGTAAATATTGCTTTGTGAAGCCGTATTTAGGTATACTTCCGAATAGAGCGATTAGGCTAGAGTGGTCTAAAAATGGAAACGACTGCTTGAAGAGATGAATGTGTACCATTCAGGTTGACAATACACACTCCTGTCGTTATACCTGGACATTTATAAATTGATCCCGAAATGCGAGTAGGTCAAATTATTTTTTAAAACACTTCTTTGCAACTAACTTCACGTCAAGTGCAAATCACATCAGCTGTCAATGTTAGATCCTCCACCAACATGCAAAAACCTCTCGACGCGTTTTGCCATTCCATGTGGCATCCTCAGGAGACGCGTGGTCGCGTCGACTTTGCTCCGCAAAGTAACGTCTTATACTACTAAAATAAGTAGCTCACTTCTTTTTTTTTATTGTAGCTCGGCATGTGACAACACTCCGCCTGATGTAAAGCTAGAGTGCGGTCCATGAATGGACACAACTGCTACTACAGAGAAACCTGTGCGGGCAGCAATCGCCTCCACTATGCCGGTTTGAGAAGACGAGCATGTACCATCTAGATTTACAGTGATTTACAGATTTACCTGGCTACTTTCAAACTATTCCCGAAACGCGACAAGGTCACTTCACGGGTGTTGCATTCGAAAGTGGTGGTACTACCCCAGGACGGCAGACCGGGCAAATAACCATCATCAGTCTGCCTACCACTCTTAAATTTCACAGGTGTTACGCTTAAAGGTGGGTGTGAAAGTGGGACTGTTTCAAGACTTTGTCGTTGATATTTTTGAGATTTGTTGTAATGATGTAATTATTTTATTTAAAAAAAACCTCTGTCGACATTGTCGCTTATTTCGGAAGTGAACCTAAAGTATGCAGGGTTTAAAAGCAAATAGTGGCTACGTAAACCGGACGGGGCGGACGAGACGCGACGGTAGCTACGACATCAAATATTTGAGTATTACACATACGCTTTCTGGAGATAGGTACGGAGCTCTGTTTGAAAGCATATAATTTTACCTATTTGAAAATTTACTTAGTCAAATTAATAATAGTGAAAAAAACAAAAAAAAAATTTAAAAAGATATATTGTAAAAAAAATGTAATTTATAAGATTATTTTAGGTAAGACGACGACGAGATTATTTTTTTTTATTTATTTTTTTATACTTTATAAATAGAATAATCTTGTGCCTCTCAAAGTCCACATGGGCTTATTTGAGAGGCTTTAAGCGAGGGGGTTCATGGTGAAAACTAAAGGAACTTTTTTACAGTGAACAGTTTTGTCGGCTATGCCCAGTTTGTTGATAAGCATAAGTAGCATCATTGACAGGGCATACCTCTCTTGTTATACCCGGTTACTTTCAAGCTGATCCCGAAACCTTAAAAGTGTACTTTCCCAGAACGGCAGACTAGGCTAATAGCCACCATCAGTCTACCTACAATTATTTATTATAATTATTCTTATTGTAGCTCGGATGAGTACAACACTCCGCCTGATGTAAAGCTAAAGTGCGATCCATGAACGGAAACAACTGCTACTACAGAGAAATCTCTACAGGCAGATTGCCTCCGCTATGCCGGTTTGAAGAGATGAATGTTCATTATCTAGATAGACAGTTATACCTGTTTACTTCCAAAATGTTCCCGAAACGTGACAATGTAACTTCACAGGTTACATTCCCCTGAACGGCAGACTGGGCTAATAACCATCATCAGTCTGCCTACAATTCTATATTAATTAGAAACCTACAAGATTTTCTAATACCAATGAATTAATTGTAACATTCTACCCTCGTAAAATGACAAAAATTCCATGCATATGTTTTTGAAAATTTATTATTTTGATAATGTGCACCGTGTCAAATTTTGAATATGTCGCGGCGCACCCTGCCTTTGGGGGTTGTGGCTTAACACATTAATTTTATAATTTAATATGGTGACGTATGGTGTGGGGTTGATATTGTTACTTATTCTGTCGGCTAAAAACATGTAAAAAAGTTTAGTTGGTACTTAATGACTAATGTATTAGTCCAGCTGTACTGTACTTTTTTAAGTAGTACTATAATACGCATGAGTCTTAAAAAAAAAAATTTTTTTTTATTGTAGCTCGACATGTGACAACACTCCGCCTGATGTAAAGCTAGAGTGCAGTCCATGAATGGAAACAACTGCTACTACAGAGAAACCTGTGCGGGTAGCAGTCGCCTCCACTATGCCGGCTTGAGGAGACGAGCGTGTACCATCTAGATTGACGGTGCACACTCCTCTCTTATACCTGGCTACTTTCAAACTATTCCCGAAACGCGACAAGGTCACTTCATGGGTGTTACATTCGAAAGTGGTGGTACTGCCCCAGGACGACAGACTGGACAAATAACCATCATCAGTCTGCCTACCACCCTTTATGTATTAAACTATGGGATATTAAGTTGGGTTTGGTTTTTTTTTTCCTTAATTATGCCCTATAAAGTACAATATAGGCCTCTTCAAATTAAGGGTAAATAGATACCTCATAGGCAAGCGTGCTCCATCTTAGACCGCATCACTGCCTAACATCAGGCAGGGTGCGGTCAAACGTTTGCCTATTAAGCATTAAAAAAAGATGATTAAAAAATCGTGAATTTAGCTCTAAATGAATGTTTGATGCAGTTTTTATTGATAATGGCCGAAAAGAAAAAGTAATATTACATTAACTGTCTTTCTAATGTTTGTATGTAGCTAGGTTACGGTGTTTACGTTACAATAAAACATAGTAAGAAATCCCTCGTTATTATGTCCTATAGTTTTTCTCGGTGAAAATTCATCGAATTTTTTTTTGACAAGACATGTGACCTCGACTGGCCTGATGGTAAGCGCAGCGGAGGTCCATGAGCACTGACGACTGGAGAGCCGCTAACACGGTGGCTCCAGTCGCCACTACTATGCCGGCCTGAGAAGATGCTTTTTCACACTCTGTTTGAAGGATCCGAGGTTGATTACGCGTAATTTGAAAGTATTAGGTTTTTTTTGCGTGTTTACCTGCTGCTCATTGGGAGATGTTTCAAGCCCCAACCTTCTTAGACCAGCATAGTGGAGACTACTTCTGGTCGCAGACATTCTCTGTGGCAGCAGAAATGAAATGAAATGAAATGAAAATCCTTTATTAACGTAGGCACTAGGCATGGACTTGGCATGCACTTGTTCATCGTCAGAATCTACTTTTGGCTTCGGAAAGGCATATGACGAGAAGACAGCCATAAGAAACTCGTCAATTATAGCCTGTGTTTATAATAACAAAACAAAACTGAATTATAAATCCAGAAAAAAAAAAATATATATATAATAATAGTTGTAACTAATTTGACAAACATAACTAAACCACAATATGGGGCTCCAAAATGAAGAAAATTATACATTAATATCATTGCAACCCACGATTCAACCACAAAGGTACCAACACACATACATTTAAAAGAAAAAAAAATTTTTTTTGAAAATGAAAAACCATTTTGCAGTTGTATTGTAACATCAGTCAGAATACGATCACCTGCCGAGCTACTATAAAAAAATCGTTATATTGCCAAAATTAAAAAAATACTTATATGTTTATAACTTTATGTAATGTAACAATTATAAAGTTGGTAATGATAATAAGAATAAGAAAAAAGAAGTAATATTTTTCATCCCCTAAAAATTCTTTAATAATTCACACCTTTATAAACACGGTAATTGTCGGATCATATTAAAAGTTTAATCGTTATAAATAAAATGTGCACATGTTGATCAAAAGGGTATTACATCCACTCATTGTATGGTAACCATTAGTAACCGTTTTAATTTGGGATACAATAAAACTGCCTACCCCAGTGTTGAGATTAAAAATATTTAAGAGTGGTATGTGGTGTTAAGAGTCTGCCGTCCTGAAGAAGTATCACTACTTTCGGGATCAGTTTGAATAACCGGGTATATTAACAGTATAGTGGAGGTGACTGTTGCCTGCAGAAATTTGTCTGCAGTTGTTCATGACTCGCTAACTTTAAATCAGGCGGAGTATTCTTATAGCCGAGCTACAATAAAAAAAAGATACGTTTCGTTATCAAGTAAGAACTAACTCATCAAGCTAGTATAGCGGAGGCGTCTACAATTTACGTACATTGATTTCGCTCATAAATAAACTCTAGCTTTACAGTAGGTAAAGGGCGGTTACATTTCGGACTACCATAAAAATCAAGATATGTATTGCAATTGGTAAATTAATTTTAATTTTTTTTTTCAGTGCCGCTGGTGCGATGTGCGAACGTGGTGGGTTTGGTGCACCACCTATGAGTCACTTCTCAATGGGTCCGATGTCAGCGATGGGTGCAATAGGGACAATGGGTACAATGAGTGCAATGTCGGCACAATCACAACAGAAAAAGTCACAAGAAGAGCATATCAAACGACCTATGAACGCATTCATGGTCTGGTCTAGACTTCAGAGAAGGAAAATCGCTCAGGACAATCCAAAAATGCATAACTCAGAAATATCAAAGAGATTAGGTAAGATGAACAAAATTCCTTTTTTTTTAAATTTAGCGTAAATATTTAATTTATTATATTATCTCTAACATAATTTAATCTTTTAATCAAAAATTTTAGATCAATTAATCTATTATTTTTAGGTTTGTATTTGAAAAAAGTTACATTTTTTTTTTTTCCTCTATAAAAATCAATTGTGTTAATTAACTATAACATTATATTGTACATGTAGGTACGCATCTATATTAAGTTTAATAATAGTTACAATGTAACGAAACGTAAATCAATTTAAACACACACTATTGTATAGATAACACAAACGTTAATGAAATCCCTCCTTCAGTACAGTTCTGTTATCGGGTTGTGAAGATCTATTATGAAAACTACAACAGATATGTATTCATGAAAATCGCTTAATACTCAACAATAGACGCGCACACCTCACGAAGGATTGTCGAGAACCCATTACACCGACGCCGATTGTACTCCCTGTATCGTACATACCTTTAATTAATATTAACAGACAAGCATCGAGACAATGCACACAAGCAACACCCCCGCATCTGTCGAAAGGGGCCGTCTCCGAACATGGAAATTAATAACCAAAATCGATGGGAGGGTTCCGAACAAAAGTGCAGGGAACAGGTTGTGTAGGTGCACCCGACAGCCGATCAAGCGCAATCAATACCCATGACAACAAATAAACATTGCGAACAAAAAGTACTACAGACATTGTTCCTTCGACGCGTTTTGTCCCACCCATTGTTTTAACGTATGCCGTTTTGTCGAACGAATTCGACGTTTCAACAGCCGATTGATTCGCGAAGTTATGCTTCCTATTTAAAACTGCGAGCTCCGATAAAACACTGCATGCGATTTATATAACGTTGTCAAGTTACTCGATAAACTTTTCTATTTATTGCAGCATCAAACGATATCAAGCGAATAAAGTTATTTAGAATTGACAGAATGTTCGCAACGGGCGCTCGACAATCAAATGTTTATTTATAATCCTTGCTAGCGACGTATCCAATGGGAGCGTCGTACTGCCATGAATAATACACGAGTTTGCTATCGACAATGGCAGTCCACTTTTGCGTAAACGTAGCATTGTCGCCCTACTGTCGCGACGAAGCGAATGGAAGAAAACTAACATTATTGACATAGAGAAAAAGAAGAAAAACAGAGTTTCCGCACGCCGTCACCGACAGAATGGGAGCCGTCCGTTTTTCTCTTTTCGATTTTTGTGTCTCCCGCTCTTTTCGTTAAGCGAAAAATGTTTTTAAACAATTTTCAGGTATAAAAAGAAGATGTTTGGTTTGCCCGGGGGCTCGTTGATTAATTTGGTGGCTGGTGCCCCGCTGTTCCGAGTCCTTATTTACAGGGACTTGATTGCTTATGCCTCTATGTCTCCCTTCGTTTACTTTTTTATTTCTTGATATAATTCTCCACGACCCGCGTAAGTGGAAGATATTTTAACTTAATCTTGAATTACTTAATTCTAGACTTAAAATTCACACATTACTTAAACTCATTTAGGCTTTAATAGACATATTGTTTGTTATAACGATAATACCTAATATCTACAATCTGAATATCCGAAGTCGTATTCAAATTCAACTGAGAGTCATTGAAATCTATAACGAGCACTTTACTTGACAGATGACCTATAATATTATTTTGTCTTGTTTTGCTTCGAGCATGTAGATAGTCTTTTGAATATCAGTCTAACATTTTCTCATTTCCGTAACGTTTATAATTATCCGAATTATTTGATTGAAGTAAGATAATACGAACAACAGATGCTCTTTAAAACCTTGAAATATTTAAGGGCAATGACACAACGAATCTAATCACGATCACTAACTCGGACACAAAAAACAACAGTAGCCACAGAATTCCGCCACAATAAACGCAAAATGTCAACTAATTGATACCAAAACACAGCGTCACTCCACAAACTCATCGTAAAAGAAAAAAAACTTGAAGAGCTCTGTATTCGTAATGGAATTCAAATGACAATGGAGTCTTATTTGAATCGTAACATCAACCTTTCTTCGGCAACAAAAACTGATTTCTTATAAAAAGAACAACGTTTGAATGTAGCCTTCCTATTTGACAATTGGCCACGGTACTCCACGCTTCGAAAGACATCGGCCAATGGCAGCCCTCAAAATTAAACTTACCAAACTTTAATTACTGCATCTGCTTCGAAAAAACTCGCATCGGCTGCGTTTTTCGAAACAAAAAACTTTGTAACTATATGTTTGGGTATACAGCGAGGAAAATTGGTTGAGATTGGGCGGTGGTACTGTGCTTATGTAGGCTGCCTTTGTCGCAACACTGCGCTCGAATAGATTGTTTTTCTATGGGGAAAAATATCGGAATTAAATGGAGTACAATTTGTTGATTATTATTTATAAATATACTTACTCAGTCTGCTGTCATGGGGTCGCGTTTCGGAAGCAGATTGAAAGTAGCCAGGTATAACGAGAGGAGTGTGCACTGTCAATCTAGATGGTGCATATTCGTCTTCTCAGGCCGGAAAAGCGTAGCCGACTGTTGCCCGTAGGGATTTCTCTGTAGTAGCAGTTGTTTCTGTACGTGGACCGCACTCTAGCTTTACATCAGGCGGAGTACGCCGACCTACAATAAAATAATTTAAAAAATAACTACTTTATCTCGAGAATTATCTGGATCTCAAATCCAAATTCCATTATAATGTCTTGAGTGTCTATTGTTTTTCCTAATTTAATAAATAAATAGAAATTAATTGTATATTAATTCCTAAATGTGTTAAAGTTGTCAACCCTAAGGCAAACGTCATCGTGGACTCCAGCGTTATCGCATTGGCTCAGGCTTCCTCGCAATGCGCTTAGTCGACAGAGAGGGAGCTACAAAAATATTATTGTCCTCTTCTTTCGTCTATTGTTTTCTTTGTCCTGTTTGTGACAATGCCGTGTTTTGGTTTTGTGCGGTGTTGTCTTTAGTATTATTTAATTATAAGAATAACGGTAAGCTATTCTGCTCTTTGTAAATTCATCCTCGTTAAAGATCACGTAATAGCAATATCCTTAATATTAGCATACTTTTTTGAGACAGCTTTACTCAGTTACTGTAAAACTTACAAGTCTAAAAAATATATGATAAACTACAGGATATAATGGTTTACCTGATTGTTTTTTTTCTCAATTATGTCCTATAATTAGGAGAAAAAATTGTGACATAAACTCTGAATAAATTGAATACAATGTTACACCCGACTACTACCTCAGGACAACAGTCGAGGCTAAAAAGCACCATCAATCTCTTTTCTTTACATTCATATTTCAGCGGTGGCTTAGCGGTAGAACGCGTGAACTCACGATCGATGAGACCGTGTTCAAATCTCGCCTAATTTTGATCGACTTTCAATTGTAACACCTTGTTGCATTTCTACCGCACTCTAGCTTGTGTTGTTATATGTACTACAATAAAAAAAAATTACTCTTCAGTCTCTTTGACGCTGTTTTAAATCTGAGTTTATCCAGACAATAGCACTGGATAGATGTATGTAAAGTATTTTAAATACTACAATTCTACTTGTTTTAACATCTAAGCGTGACATCAAAGCCATTCTTTGAAACAAAGCATCGAGTAAAGGCTGCCTTTAAATTACAGCGACATGCTACTGCGAGATTTCTTATTTATATAGCTATAACGCGGTAGGTGGGGGTAGTTCTCATGGGGAACAATTCATGAATGCAGTAGACTTATTTGTTTATTTATTTCGAACGCGTAGATTAATTTCTATTACTTTTATTGTATTTACATTAATTTTTATAATCTATTGCATTTACTTTCTTGTAGAGTGCGACCTATAGCATCATTTAATCTGGTTAAAGTCTATTATGAAAAATTAGAGTAAAATATAGTAAACTTTATTTTTGTTACTTCAGAAGTATCACTGCATTCATGTCGCTGAACTCTGAAGTATACCTCAAGGTGTTCCTGGATGAGAGATATGAGAGTGTTCTTTGTTAAGCTTTTGTTTTTCATTTCCATAACACATGCAGTGTTCGCGAGATTAAATGCGAAGTTAAGTGGGGTAGGTAGGTATACGAGTTTATACGACATATAAGTTTTAATGTTTTGTTTATACCGACATGACATATTAAGTATAGCAGGCAGACTGATGATGGTTATTAACCCAGTCTGTCGTTCTGGGGCAGTACCACCATATACAAAATATAACTACTCGTGTTTCGGGATCAGCTTGACAGTCGCCGGAATTTGTTTCCTCAAGCCGGCACAGTGGAGGGGACCTGCAGATATTTATCTGTGGCAGCAGCTGTTTCTGTCCATAAACCGCTCTCAGACGGTTTTAGTTTGAAATATTCTAAAATACTATAATAGACGTCATGTCCGTTGTACAATGAAGTTGACCTGAATTTTACTTCTTACAATTTCAATTTTCCAAACGAAAGGGTAGTGGAGGCTTTCTCATACAATTCGCCCCTTCTTACGACCCCCAAAATCTATAAGTTTTGTAGGGGTACCACTTTTTAAACAACAATTGTTATTTGTTTCCATTTAAAATTGATTTGATTGGTTTTTCTTTTTAATTTTGTGGAGTTTGAATTAAAAAAAACGCAATACCTATATATGTAGTTTGCCTGCCTAGAAGTATTTCCCTACCTCAAGTATTAACTACATATTAAATATTCGTGAACGTGCGTGCGTGTGTGCAAATGATTCAAAATATTTTCAAATTTAATGCATCTATTATATCCTTGTCTATCTTATTAAATATGCTAATATTATTACTTTTTTAAATATTTTTCTTTCTAATTGCGATATAAGTGCACATTAGTGGACAATTTGGCTTTTCTTTATGTTAAATTTTTTGTTATTTTTTGTAATTCAAGCTGTGATTTCTCTAAATAAATAAATAAACAACTTTAAAACAAAAAACAAACCTTATGAAGTAAATTAAATTTCAATATGTTATTTTTAAAGAAAAATTATTGTTTTTTTTTTACTTTCGTAAATAATGGCCACCCTACACTATAGAGCTTTTGTCGCATTGAAGCTTTCAAAGTAATGAAGGATATTTCGGTTTGATTTGCAGCACAATGTTAACTTTGACAATGAAATACTCGATTCCAATGAATTTTCTATTTTTTCCACACAATTAAAAAGTTTTTCTTTATTGTTTGTCTTATTATTACCATTATTTAAATGTTTTATATGGTAGTCCGACTTTAATGCGGTACATGCGGACGGCTGCTACCACAAAAAACGTCTGCAAACAGCCAGCGGTTGCGGCTATACCTGCTTAAGGAGAGAAACGTATCCGTGCAATACCCGTGAAGTCCAAATTCGCGCTAGACCAGCTGGACGGTCCATCCGTACTTTCGTTTAAGCGTTATAGGAGGACAAACATCTATACCACACTATTTATAACACACTAGCTGACCCAGCAAACTTCGTATTGCCTCAAAATCAATAAATAAAAAAGCTGAATGATAATTGTAGAATGTTTCAACTTTAGTAAAAAATGTGGTCATAACTTAACCGGAACAAAAAGAATTCGTAATCAAACCAAAAAAATAATATATTTTAGGTTGATTTCCTATTCTGAACGACTTTTAAATTTAATTGATTTCTAAACGACAGGACGAACATCAAATGTTTGACATTCAAAACCAAAGGAATAGTTTCTAAGGGAGAGCGAAATTGTTGTTTTTACTATATTCCAAGCATTTTTTTCTTATTTGCTCATCTTTTAAAGGATGGACTTCCACAAATAATTCAAAACCAAAATTAGCCAAATTAGTCCAACTGTTCTCGAGTTTTAGCGAGACTAACGAACAGCAATTGATTTTTATTATATAGAGATATATTAATAAACAATTGGTTTCGGCTGGGAATCGGCTGCGGTAACCACTGTTCTAGACAAAATACAAAAAAAAAAATATATAGTCAATTATGTATTCCTAACAATTAATGTAAAAAGCAAATTGTGTCCTATTATATATATATAGAGTAGCAACTATGGTTCGTCGTCCACAAGTAACTATTATATGCAACAATGTAACGTTCTTAAAACATCACCCCCACCGAACCGCGTCTAATTAACAATATAAGCACGCCCCTAATAGCTACTATGACACAATTGAATGTATTTTTCAAAATGTCCTCAAACAAAATTATACCTAGAACCTCATTAGCCAGTCCTTTATTTTTTCTTTTCATTGTTGTCTTATGGTAAAATGTACTATACTATCCAATATTTTTACCTATAAAGTTTTATTTTACTGTCAAACTTTATTACTATTAATAATTAATAAATGATTTAGGTTCACACTGCACACTCCTGTCGTTACACCAAACTGATCCCGAAAAGCGATTACGTCATTTCAATTGTGGTGAAAAAGTCCACCTAAAGACCCAGTGACGTCAGAAAGACTGCCGATGGAATGGCAGGTTAGAAGAATTTCGACGCGGTCACGTGGAGTGACAACGGCATCCGTGCGCAAAGCAACGTGGATTCGCTTCCCTTTTTACCTTAGGCTGTTGTATGCGCTTTGATAGATTATTAAGTTTTTTTAAATTGTCATCTTTTCGGCAAATGAAACTTATGAGTAATTGTAAATTCATTTGACAATTGCAATAAACTATTGATAGTCATTTGTTAAAGTTACAAAAACTTACTGTTGTAGAACCTGCTAAAAAAATGAAACATAATTATTTGATAATACATTTTGTCATAAAACAACGCTCCACCCTTTTGTCGGTCACGTGTTGGCATCATAAATGGAGGTGACTTCCTACAACGCTACTCACTTCATTACTGAACTCTCGAGAAACAATAACATTGGGGGGTGACGTTATAATGAGAGAGAGTGCATGTCGTAACCCGCACTAACTATAATTTAATCTTAATTTTCAATTAATTTAACAGCTACTGCTTGCCATGTTGCATAAGCTTTTAGTGAATCGGATCAAATTTACATTTGCTCTTGTTTAACTATAATTTGCGTAAATTTTACTTACAAACTAACAAAACAAAAACTCGAGACTCGATTGTTTATGTAAATATATATTTTAAAACCAGTTTTAATTGACGGAGTATCACGAGAAGTCTGCCCTATTAACTAACCACCGTCTCATCAAGCCGCCATAGCGGATACAACTTCTAACGGCAGACATTTCTCTGTAGTAACTCATGATCCACATTCTAGTTTTGAAATATTTACATAGGTTTAAATGTGTGTGAAAAATAATGAATTCAACTTAACCATAAGTAAATTGTTCAAGTAATACTGAAAGGGAGGTATTCAGTAATAATAAAACGATATTGAATGGACTCATCCATACGCCCACTGTTCGGTATAAAATGAAATTCGTCCCCACTGTCACATCTATTATTATCAACTCTGTTCGATCCTTATCATCTCTCCCATTCGCACAAAAGATGAAAATACCCTCCGAAGTATCGACAATAATGAGAACTCGGGAAAAACTTGTGTAGCGGAATGAAAAGCGCAAATTCGTCATTAGGCAGCGCTTTCCTTCATTGTTGTTTTGTCTCGCTCGCTCTCGTGTGATATGAGGTTTTTGGAATGGGACGGAGGATGGTCCTTCGAGTCGGATTGTTCCTTTCTATGTTGGCGACATTGTTTTCTCTTTTGTATGCCGAGGGTTGAATCGGAATTGTCTTGTGTACGTGAATGGCCGATGGCGCCCCTCCACGGTATCGGGACGTTCTATAAACGAGAGGAACAAAGGGTTGCTGCGAAGGAGGCAACATGTTTTTGTCTTACCTATTGTTTATATTCTGATGCTTTTGCTCAAATTATGATTGGATTTGTTCACTAACTGCAGGTGATTCTTTATGTTATTATCTTGTTTGTGTACATTATCTATTAGCTACGGATTTAATTCTAATTTTAATGTAACAAACATGTGTTTATTTATTGTGTATATACAGGTTGTCCCGTAAGTAGTGGTGTCAACGGTATTTTACAGATAGAGGGGTTCAATATCTACAATACATATAATTTGGTGTTATGACATTTGACAATTTTTAAACAATAAAAATGTCAAAACTTTTAAACCAGAAGGTATAAAAAAAATTTACCAAATTATATTGTAGATATTGAACACCTCTATCTGTAAAATACCGTTGACACCACTACTTACGGGACATCCTGTATATTTGATTCTTTGGAGCAAAGAGAATAAATATGATGTTAAGTTGGAGTGCGGTCCACTGTAGACAGCTTCTATAAATACAGAAAGCGGTTATTGCCACCGTTATGCCGGCTTGCACTGTTAAAAATGGCAGGCCAGACTTCTCTTGTCATTTCGGAGTTTATTTAATACATTAGAGTGACTTCTCGTGTGTTGAATATATAGATATATTTTATAACACATAGAAAGTTTCAAATCTCATCAGGCCGGCGTAGGGGAGACGACTGCTGCCTGTGGAAATTTCTCTGTGGTAGCAGTTGTTTCTGTTCATAGACCGCACTCTAGCTTTACATCAGGCGGAGTGTGGTCATGTCGAGCTACAAAAAAACTGTGTACCTAAGTACTATAATTTTTGTCATCGCGTTCCTCGATTACTGATTTTTATTGAGAATGAAGCTACCCAAATCACTTGAATGGATTTTTCGTGACTTAGTAATAGTAACCGAATAATTAAAGGTCAATGTTCTATTTTTCTAAGAATTTTCAAGACATGATTTAATCATAATACTACGATTTTTTTTATGAGGAAAAATATTTTTATCGACTTCTTTATTCTACTTGCGTAGGTGAGTGATGAAGAGTCCTGGGGTAGTACCACCAGTTTCGAATGTAACACGTCGCGTTTCGGCAACAGTTTGACACATTCGTCTCCTTAAGTCGGCATAGTGGAGGCGACGTAAGCAATTGGGTTGGAAAGTCTCGACATAATATTGTTGTAGGAGTGATAATGGACATAGTGCGGTCGGCTAATTTTAGTGTCGTCCAGCAGTTTCCGGGGTTACATTTAATTAGTGAGGTGAATGTCTTTGGAATCATCGCGATACGACGTCGGATTTAGGGTCGTTTGTACCAGAAGTCCGGTTAAAGTAACTTTAACTATTACTTTTACGTTTACTTTAACGGTTACGTTTACATTACAGTGTATATTTACTCCACACAAGTTGAACCATCGTCGCGGCTGTCATTTTTGACAGTTACTTTAAAGTTAACCGTCACCAGCGAATCTTGGCTTGGTTAAAGTTAACCAATCTGCTAACGTCAAATGTATGAAAAGAAGCCAAATATGTTTTTCTATTATTTTTCGAGATCAGCCACCCTTTTAACGATAACGCATGTGGAATAAACGTTTAACGGTTGTCGTCCCCGTAAAAGCAATAGTTAAAGTTACTTTAACCGGCCTTCTGGTGAAAACCACATCTAAAGTAGAATGCCTATTTTTGGGCCCACTTGATACCTAATAGCTTGGTAACAAAATAATATTCTAAAATAATATCTTATTTTTTAATTAATTCATTTTAATTATATCAACACATCATTTATCAATCAATAGACAATGTTTAATTACATAAAAACATGAATAATCAATTATTAAAGCATTTAAAATAATAATAGCCTCAAATATTGCAGCGGAAAACATCTAGTTACTCAATAACCCGGGTGAAAAAATTAAAAACTGATTGGTGATAAGGAAGTAGATTTATTTTTCTACGAAATTAACTAAAAATCATCGACAAACTCGAGAAAAAAAGTTTTGCGTAAACGATCGAACTATGATGGCAATTGAATGGAAAGAGACATAACGCTAAAATTTCAATATTATTATTATTTTTATTGTAGCTCGGCATGTGACAACACACCGCCTGATGTAAAGCCAGTGTCGGTCCATTACCGAAAACAACTGCTGCTTCAGAGAAATCTGTACGGGTAGCAGTCGCCTCCGCTATGCCGGCCTGAGGAGACGACTATGCACCAACAGTGCACACTCCTCTCGCTATACATGTTTAATATTATTAGACTTTTTCTTTTTTTTTTCTTTAATACCAAAGCACATATAAGTTAGTTACATTGGTACCGGTAAGAACTTAGCGAGGTTTGAACACGAGTCTCATCGAACGTGAGGTCCGACCTCTACCGCTAGTCTACAGCCGCTCATAATTAACAAACAGCATAGTGGGAGTTACTTTTTTTTTGTTAAAAGTGTTGAATTAAATTATTAATAAAATCTTTGAATTTCTTGTCTCCAGGTGCTGAATGGAAACTTCTCACGGAAGACGAGAAAAGACCGTTCATAGATGAAGCTAAAAGGTTAAGAGCAATGCATATGAAAGAGCATCCGGATTATAAATATAGACCGAGAAGAAAACCTAAGACTCTAAGAAAGGAAGGTTATCCGTATTCAATACCTTATCCCAGTGTACCTATGGATGCTTTACGAGCTGGTAAGTCAAGTCTTCATGGTTTTTTTTAAACATATACTAATTGATAACATATGTAATATGCTATAATAATAAAATAAACATATGATAAAATTCACTAAAAAATATTATTTTTAGTAAATGGTAATTATAAATACAAACAACATTAAGGGCCCTACACTTTAACCATACGATTGGTTCTACCTTGAAAAGTAAAAAAAATCCAATAATTTTCACATTATACTTTTTTATTATTTTTATTTTTATTATTTATTTTTATTTTTATTATATATTTATTATTTTATTATTTTATAATTAAAAAAAGAAAAAAAAACGTTTTAGATCATGATTTTGCAAATATGCAGAAGAAAATAAATTCGTTAAAGGAGAATGCCCATTCGCCTAAGAGAAATGGGCCCACGATTATTTTCTCAAGTTTTTCGATAATTTTTAGTTTATTTTATAGGAAAATAAATCTACATTTCTTATCACCAATCTTATCAGTTTTGATTTTTTCATCCGAGTTATTGAGTAATTAGACTTTTTCTGATGTATTATTTTAGATCATATTATATAAAGCTCGATTACCACTCACTGACTGACTCACTGACATATATTATGAAGCACTTGCCGGGGGGTTAGAGAGATGATTCTTTTTGGGGCGTGTAGAGGGCGCTCCCGTGACCCCAGGAAAACTTCGACTTTGACCGGAAGTTGACTCTGGTCCGGAAGTGACGGCGATATCTCGGAAACGGAACGAGACGGGGCCAAAGTGCCGGAACAAAAGTCGTAGGGAATGCCCTCTAATATCGAAATCCATAATTTGTTTTTTCAAAAAAATTTTTTTTTTCAAAACTACCCGAAAAAAACTTTTTCAGCGCCGCGAAGCGCGCCCAAAAAACTAGTTATTATTATATTAATGCTTTAATAAAATTGATGATATCTGTTTTTTATGTAATTAAACATTGTATATTGATTGGTAAATAATGTGTTGATATAATTGAAATAAATTAATGAAAAATAAGATATTATTTTAGAATATTGTTTTGTTACTAAACTATTAGGTATCTAGTGGGCCCAAAATGGACATAATATTATTATATTATATATTTAATACAGAAAACGTATTAAAAATGATGATTTAAAGCTTACTTCACGATTTTTTTTTCTCATATTTATGATACAATTAAGAAAAAAAAAAAACCAGGCAAAACGTTATATCATATAGTTTATAAATAGGTATCAATTTTTAATACAGTTTTATATATGTATATATAAGGGATACTCGTAAGGGAGTAAAACATTTCGGAAAAGTATGCCGGTAACAATAACAGCCTTAATAAAGTAAACCAACATTGAATAATACTTTTAGCGAATCACATTGAAAACAATTTAATATAAAAATAAGTGATTATCGCGCCCGAAAGCGACACGTGTTTTAAAATACCAAAATGTTATTTCGATCGCTTTAATCGCTTGTCAGTTGAGGTTTTACAATAGTAAAGGCGACGTAAAGTGAAAACTTGACACACCCCTAACTAACCCTCTATTGTCACTTTCAATTTGACATAGAAAACTGTCAACTGTCAAATGCAGCTAAAACTTAAAATCTATGCGCGTACTCTCTGACGCACTTCTCTATTGTGTAAAAATGCAGTAGACTTTTCAATAAGGGTTCGTTTCTTTATTTATTTTTCATATATTATAAGGAAGAAAATTTATTTATTTATTTAAAGGAGAACTATTTAAAAGAGAAAAGAGCGGCCGTAGTCTAGCGGTAAGACGCGTGAACTCACGATCGATGAGACCCGTGTTCGAACCTCACTAATTCTGACCGGTACCAATGTAACTTTGTTATATGTACTTTGGTCGCTCAGTGCCTATAGGCACTATTAAAGAGTGGTAGGCAGACTGATGATGGTTATTTGTCCAGTCTGCCGTCCTGGGGTAGTACGACCACTTTCGAATGTAACACCCGTGAAGCGACCTTGTCGCGTTTCGGGAATAGTTTGAAAGTAGCCAGGTATAACGAGAGGAGTGTACACTGTCAATCTAAGATGGTACATGCTCGGTTTCTCTGCAGTTGTTTCCATTCATGGACCGCACTCTAGCTTTACATCAGGCGGAGTGTTGTCACATGCCGAGCTACAATAAAAAAAAACTTGTTACTGATTTGATTTTCTGTGCAGTCCATGAACAACTGCTACTACAGACAAATTTGTACAGGCAGCAATCGCACGAGGAGACGAATGTGCCTCATCCAGATTGACAGTGCACACTCCTCTCGTTATAAATGGCTACTTCCAAAGGGATCCCGAAACACGACAAGAGTGTTACTACCTCAGGACGACAGACTGGGCTAATCATCATCAGTCTGCTTACCAGCTATTAGGTATTATTAGGAGGAGAGTAGTGTGCACTGTCTACTTGGATTTTCCATCTTCTCGAGCCGGCATAGCGGAGGCTTCTTCCCTCCAAACGTAATGTTGATGACGTAATGAAACGCACTCTAGCGTAACATCAAGCGGAGTGTGGTCGCAACTACATGTCGGGTTACTGTATAAAAAAATCGAATGCAATTATCAGTAACTGTGTATAAGAAGTCAATAATGCTTTTAAATACGAACGTGTCGACTCTTCAATGATTTATCAACGAATTTGGTTGTCACGAAAGAGAATCGTGACTGTTAAAATAAGTTTTTATAGAAATTGAACAGTAGAGGCAATTGACCTCATGAACGTTTCCTGGGGTGAGGCATTTCGTTTTATTTAGGTAGTCTACTGAATTTTTTTCCCGAAATCGGTGAAAAAGAATTTGCTTATAAAAATTTAAAGAGTTCTTCTAAAGAATGCTTAAGATTTCTTTTCTGGTTTCAATAACTAATCGTAAACGGTTTAAATTATTTGTATTTGGTAAATTGTAATAATAATTAAATATGAAAAGCAAGATAAATTTTTTTTTTAAATACAAATAAAAAACGAATCTAACCGATTAACGGGGATACAGAGAGAAGTGTGCCCTGTCAATTATCGGTACACATTCATCTCAAACCGTCATAGCAGTTGTTTCCGCATGCCTGTCTATCTACCGGCTGTATTACATACATCAGTACCTCTTTTTCTCCTAATTTGATACATTTTTATCTAAATTATTACATTTATTACACTGCTGCCCGTAGAGATTTCTCTGTAGTAGCAGTTGTTTCCCTTCATGGACCGCACTCTAGATTTACATCAGACGGAGTGTTGTCACATGCCGAGCTACAATTAAAAAAAGAGATATATAAATATTTTATTAATAAATGTTACAATTATTATTTAGGAATCGTGGGCATATTTTGATTCAAATAAAAAGGTCATCTAAAAGAAAATGCACAGTGACATTAGGTTCACAGTTTGTCATATATTGTAATAAAGTTTTCAAAATAAAATTTGAAATTCACAATAAAAAAAGCAATTAACTTAAAAGCAATGTAAAGCCACAATCCTGTGCTGCAGCTCTTATGTAAGGGCACGTGCACACGTGTCGCCACGCCCACGAGCTGTTAAATTTAAAATTACACAACTATGTACTTTTCAAAGTGTTATAAATTACTTTTATGCTAATCTTTATCTTAATTTATTATATTTAGTATGGTTGTATTATGTTTTAAAAGTTCCCATTCAATTCCCAGGGAATAAACGGATTGTTTATGCATGGTACTTTATATAGTTCCGGAATGTTTATAGAATGAACAAAAAAACAAATAAGCATTAATTTTTATATATAAAGAACATATAAACAAGCTGAAAACTATTTAGTTATATGTTAAGAAAAACTAGCTAAATATATATTTTTCATATCACAGAATGACTGTCGACCCCGGGGCGGAGTTGGCACGTGCATATACAAAATATTTTGAAGCTCAAACTGTTATTTTGTTGGGGTGAATAAATGTGACCACGATTTTCTATATTTAGGGTCAATGCACACGCGTCGTAACGCCTACATTGTGAAGTAGCCCTTATTATACAACTTATTATTTCAGTGGTTTATTAGTGAAAAAATAATATATTTGATATTTCTTGGTGAGAAAGTAATAATGAAGATTATTCATTTGACTTCAATATCTTAAGAGAAAACAGAATAAAATCAACTATAAAAAATATACAATACAATACAATTGTCGTGCTAATTTCAAGGTGATTAAGTAATATAATTTTGTGTTTAGAATGACGAGAGAAGTGTGCCCTGTCAACATGGATGGTGCGCATTTATGGTCTCCTCAAGCTGGCATAGCAGAGACGAGTGTTTTAGTGTTATAGCTCACTTCACCGGTGTTACTTTAGTGCTAATACCCCAAAGGGACAGACTGTGTTAATACCCCTCATCTGGGGGTCTACCATAAACCCTTATGGCAATATCTCCGCTCACATTGACAAAAGTTAGCTGGTAGACAATGCCAAAGGCAATAAGTTCGCCTATGTACGATTGTGCAATAAAGTATTTTTTATTTATTGTTTCTTTGAAGTATGTGGTAGGGCCCCAGTCTGCCTACCACTCTTTTATCAGTTTTAATAAAAAAAAATCTAATGTTTTATTGTAGTAGGTATCAACTTTTCTTTTATTTAGTATTCATTATGTATTTGGGCTATCTCGACTTAGTTTGTTCAGGTGATCATAAATTCTAGTTCATTTGCATTGACTTGTGTTTTAGAAATTACAATATGAATATTTAATTCGTTAAAAAAATATATCAAGGAGTCTAGGTAGTCACGTGTAAGGAAGGTACTACTACTACTTAGCTCACGTCTTGTTCCCACTGGGGTAGGCAGAAACTATGGTGCGCCCGCGACTCCTCTCTCTACATACCACTTTCGCGTCGACCACATCCATTACTCCCCTCATGCATGCACGTCGGTTGAGGGTGCTCCTCATCTGACCTTTTCTCAGCAGTTGACCGATCTGACTGAGCAAGGTCTTCCTAGGGCGCCCCGTTTCGACACTGCCATCCACTTTCGCGCAATAGATCTTTTTTGTTAATTTTCTTTCATCCATTCTTTACAAATGACAGAACCACCTTAGAACACCCCTTTCCACTCTGGTCACAATACTGTCCTTGAGCTCACAGTGATTTCTTATCACACTGTAATGAAGGTAGAATCTAAGAAATAACCTATCGAATCAAAACAGTAAAAACTAATGTTTATTAACTTAAAAAATATGTATAACGAGAGTAGTGTGTATTGTCAACCAGGTGCACATTAGTCTCCTCGAGCCGGCATAGCGAAGGCGACTGGTATCTGCCGAGATTTTTTATGGACCGCACTCTAGCTTTTTTTTCTGTAGCTCGGCATGTGACAACACTCCGCCTGATGTAGAGCTAGAGTGCGGTCCATGAATGGAAACAACTGCTACTACAGAGAAACCTGTGCGGGCAGCAGTCGCCTCCACTATGCCGGCTTGAGGAGACGAGCACGTACCATCTAGATTGATAGTGCACACTCCTTTCGTTATACCCGGCTACTTTCAAACTATTCCCGATACGCGACAAGGTTACTTCACGGGTGTTACATTCGAAAGTGGTGGTACTACCCCGGGACGACAGACTGACTAATAACCATCATCAGTCTATAATAATTTAGTTAATTTTTTTTTTGTTAATTTATTATTCCGATTATCACAATCGACCTATTTGCTTTAATTATATCGGAAAATTTAATGTATAAATTAAATTTTAAAATAAGAGAAAATCTAAAACATATTTGTAATACATAAAATACAAAAACAGGCAATTCGTCACACGCATTTACACAAGGTACACAAACTTAAAACCGTTTGTGTCCACATATCGGTGTAATTGGCCTATTGTTTCACCAAAACCTCTATATAACTCAAATATTTGCTTCAAGAAACATGCCCCCTTTGTCCTTTAAACAGAACATATGCCACGTTATTAAATACAATAAAATGTAGATATATATTATACGTATGTATAAATATTATAACAATGACTAACAATAACACATTGTAATTCACAATGATTTCTTTAATGAGAAACCTATTTTATTGATAATTATATATTTAGTAAAGGAGATCGCTCAATCGGCTAAGAGTGGTTTGCACCAGAAGACCGGTTAAAGTAACTTTAACTATTACTTTTACGGCGACGACGACCATCGTGTAAATTCATATTGATATCGTTAAAAGGGTGGCTGATCTCGAAAAATAATGGATAAACATGGCTTGTTTTCATACATTTGACGTTAGCAACATTAGTTTGACGATTACTTTAACTTTAACCAAGCCAAGATTCGCTGGTTACGGTTAAGGTTAAAGTAACCGTCAAAAATGACAGGCGCGACGATGGTGCAACTCGTGTGGAGTAAATATACACCATAATGTAAACGTAACGGCTAAAGTAATAGTTAAAGTTATTTTAACCAGCCTTCTAGTGCTACCGACCCTAAGAAAATAGGGCCCACAATATTTTTCTCGAGTTTGTTGAAGATTTTTTAGTTAATTTTATAGAAATATAAATCTACATTCCTATCACCAATAATTTTTTTTCTTTACCGGGCATTTTATAAATATAACAATAACCTGAACTGCTTCATCAAAAATGCAATATTTAACCTTAAATAACCTTAATAACCTTATTATTATATTAAATGCTTTAATAATTGATGATATCTGTTTTAATTAATCATTCTCAAATGTCTCAAACACTGGCAAACGATGTTTTGATATATTTAAAATGAAATAATTAAAAAATAAAATCATATTTTAGAATATTGTTTTGTTAACAAACTATTAGATATCAAGTGGGGCCAAAAATGGGCATTCTTCTTTAAGCTTTTCTAATTATCACTTATGCAAAACTTTATTGCCAATTCTTTATAAGAGTGGATAAATAGGTTTTTCCAAATACTATGCTTAAGTAATTGTTGTTAATATTAATGTTGTTTTAAGTTTTAGTCTAATTTGTTATTTTTATGGTGATAATGAGTTTATAATAATAATATTTTTCCGTATTTTATAACACCCTAAACTGGAGGAAATCTGTATATTTATTTATTTTATTTTGGCAACAGTCATAATTTTTTTTTTTATATAACCATTTTTGTTATATAACCATTGTGCACATTTTTGTATAACCATGAACCCACAGCTTTGCCTAGTGTGGGTCGTTGTTTTGTAAACTAAAAATTGTAAAGTAAAATAAAATAAATAAATAAATATTTTTTTATAATTACAGTGTAAACTCTTTATAACGTTATCCTTTATAACGATAAACTCCCTATAACGTTGAAGTGAGCCCAACTTGGTTGGTTTGCGTTAAAACCCATATATTGAAACACTCTTTATAGCGATACGCCATTCTCTATTACGAAGAAATGTGTTCATATTTTTAGGCAGTAAATATTTATTATCGGTATTATTGTTTATGTTATGTTATCAGGTAACAAAAAACTTTGAAGCTCCGAAACATCCGATGTCGGTCTAGCTTTTGTTATCCTTAATTGCCTTGAACACGTGCAGTAAGACGCATTGTTTTCTCGGAAGTGATGGTCTTCGACCAAGCATACTGGGTACCTATCGTATTATCAGTCGTAAACCTACTTTGAAACTGTTAACATGGCCAGTAAACGGAAAGCGATTAGTGTTGACGAAAAAGTTTGTGTGATACGTGCGATTGAAAAGGGTGAAAAGAAAAGTGACGTTGGAAGGCGTTTTGAACTAAGTCAATCCACTGTTGCTACCATTTGGAAAAACCAAAAAACAATTCTACAGGCGGCGCTGGAAGGAAACTCTTCTAAAAAATTAAGAAAGCCAAAATTCGAAGACTTAGATCAGGCAATGTTGTCGTGGTTTAACAATCAGCGCCAGAATAATGTACCCATCTCGGGGCCAATTGTAAAAGCTAAGGCTGAAAAGTTTGCCAACCAACTTGGCATAATTGACTTTAAAGCATCTGAAGGTTGGCTCGGAAAATTTAAGCACCGTCACCAAATTACGTACGGTAAAATGAACGGAGAGGCGCGGGATGTCGATATTAATGTGACTAACAATTGGATTAGTACAGTATGGCCTAAATTAAAGATGAAGTACTCACCAGAAGACATTTTTAATGCAGATGAAACTGGCCTTTTTTTCAAGTTGACTCCCGACAAAACTTTAAAATTCAGAGGGGAAAAATGTGTTGGAGGAAAACTGTCTAAAGAGCGTATTACAGTTCTAGTGGCTGCCAATATGAGTGGCACAGAAAAAAGAAAGCTCTTAGTTATAGGCAAATCGAAAAACCCTCGGTGTTTCAAGAACATAAAACAGTTGCCAGTTACGTACAAAGCAAACAAGTCAGCTTGGATGACATCGCAGATTTTTGAAGAGGAAGTGAGAAAATGGGATGCTGAATTAAAATCACGGAAAATCTTGCTTCTAGTAGACAATTGTCCTGCTCACCCAATCATATCTAATCTTCGAAACATAGAGTTAGCATTTTTCCCAGCTAATACAACCAGTATTCTACAACCAATGGATCAGAGTGTCATTAAAAGCATAAAGGGCCACTATAGACGGAAAATGTTGATGGATATGATCGAAACTGACGGCAAGGTCTCGATCAACATGCTACAGGCAGTGAACTTCTTATCAAAAGCCTGGGAAGAGGTAACAGCAGCCACTATCCAACATTCTTTTCGACATGCTGGATTATGTAGTAGCCAAGAAACGAACCAATTTGACAGTGAAGACAATCTACCACTGAGTGAATGGATAAGCCAGTTCGACATACCAAACAATTTCAACGAAGATCTACAATCGTACGAAAATATAGATGAGGATGTAGCCACAACTGGTACACTTACAGATGAACAAATTGTTGATTTAGTGTCAAAAAGTCAGGAAACACCCGATAATCAAGATGAAGAAGATGATCAAGTGGACAAAGCCGAATCACCACCAACAATTCAACAAGCCCTAGATGCCGCTAAGTTGGTAGAAAAATTTTTGCTGTTTAATCAAGACGATTCCACCACACATCTAGATATGAATAGAATACATAAAATAATACAAAACAAGTACTGGCATAGCAAAAAACGTCAAACAAAGTTATCAGACTATATGTATAAACAATAATTTATAATACATACATATTAAAAAATCTTGTTAATATGGTTGTTTTTTTGTTCACTCCATATAACGAAAACTCTCTATAACGACAAAAAATGCTCAGTCCCTTGAGTTTCGTTATAAAGAGTTTACACTGTAATTTATATAAAAAGTCAACAAGCGAAATCTATCTATTTTATCTAAAAAAAAAAGTAAGATATCAATAATAATATTACAACAATAAAACTAATAAAAACACAAATCATTCTTTTACGAGCCATAATCCGATAAATTGCTGCAATTCCGATTAGCATAGCATACGCATTAGTTAGCAAACGGAAGTAGCCAATCGCGTGCGTCCCCCACTCGGAGTTATCCCCTCTCTTCCGGTCACGTGACCGTATTTGCATGACATTAGACATTCGAGCATGAGACGTCGGAGTGAACGGACGTGGGTATCGTTTATGCAAGTAATGCTATCATTTGGGAAGTATACATTATTTGTACGATTAATTCAATCTTGTTATGGTATTATTAACGTTTTGTTTACATTTAAATATTACTTTGCATTTCCTATTATATTTAAAATTCTAATTCATCGTATAGAATTGTAATTATTATTATCAAATTGTAAATATATTTGACTATATCTATTTTTAATATACTCGGCTACTGTGGCTTTGTGGTAAGCGTCAGTATAACGCGGAGGTCACGGATTCAAAAAAGAAGTAAATATTTGATTTTGGGTTTGTGAAGTGACCTTGTCGCGTTTGAAAGTAGCTGAGATAACGAGAAGAGTGTGCACTGATTGACAGGTGGTGCACATTCGTCTTGTCAAGCCGGCATAGTGGAGGCGACTGCTGCCTTTATTAATTGATTCCGGCCCACAATCGAGTTACTATATAAAAAAGAGTTGTTGTTGTCTTGATACCCGTAGTGCAGGGTAGGTATCCTAGTATAGGGCCAGCGCATTGCGTTACCCGCAATCCCTCTTTTTGTGAGATGCACATTAAAACGTGTAATGATTAGCAGTACTCGAAGCATAGATCACTTTATTCATGGCTTGTTAAGTACGATGTGTGTCGGGTACCCATTACGAATATGAAATGGCAAAAAACATGCCTGTCATTTTGTTTTGCCCTCGATTTTTGGGGGAACAACGATTTTTTTTTTTGTACTCTTTGGGTTTTATTTATTGTGTAATTACGCGATTAAGAGCTGCAAGTACGATGATGGTTGTTAGCCCAGTCTGCCGTCTTGGGGTTGTACCACCACATTCGAATGTAACACCAGTGAAGTGGCATTGTGGCGTTTAGGGATCAGAAGCGAAGTATAACGAGAAAAGTGTGCACTGTCAGTCTAGATGGTGCATTTTATGCATAGCAGAGGTAACTGCTTCTTGCAGAAATTTATATGTGGCAGCAGTTGCTTCCGTTTATGGACCGAACTCTATTTATTTAAAAAAAACACTATACTTCTTACAATTGATTCTTGTATCACAGAGCAACCAAAGTACATATAGGTATAACATAGTACCGCTCAAAATTTAGCGAGGTTTGAATACGGGCCTCATTGTCAATCGTGAGGTACGTCCTCAACCGCTAAACCACGGCCGCTCATAAAATCATATGCATACTGGATAAATAACCATTATCAGTTTGCCTACCACTCTTTAAAAGTATAAACAGGCACTGAGCGACCAAAGTACGTATAACAAAGTTACATTGGTACTGGTTAGAATTAGCGAGGTTCGAACATAGGTCTCATCGATCGTGAGTTCTTGCGTCTTACTGCTAGACCACGGTCGCTCATAATTTTTACCCTATTTCCTAATACTTAATAAAACAATATTTTCAATTATAAACGAAACCAATAGAATTCAAACGAAGGATGAAAGGCAGTTAGTTGCTGTATTTAAAATGAAAGCCTACGATATCAACCCTTTAAGGAAAATCTTTTGTCGGGTTAATTAGATACCTACCTAAGTTTTCATTTGCGTCGACACATTATTAATGTACCTACATTGACATATTTTAAGTTCTTGTTTTGAGATTTAGAGTTTTGTTAGTAAAATAGAAAATAATTAGAATCGTGGTAAGTGGCGTTCCGTTGTCTCTGCCTATCCCTGTGGGAAAGGCGAGACTATTGTATTGTATAAAAAAAAAAATAATAATAATAAAAAAATGGTGGGAGATTGCTGAGAGTAAATAACCCAGTCGGCTCAGTAATACTGCCACTTTCAAGTTAACACTTTTAAAGTAACTTAGTCGCGTTTCGGAATCAACTTAAAAAGTAGCTAAGTACAGCGAGAGAAGTGTGCCCTGTCAACCTGGATAGTGCACTGTTGTCTCCTCAAATCAGCAAGTAGGTATAAAAACGAGGAAATATCCTACAAATAAAAATAAAATAAAAACCAATAATAATCATAATGATGACAATCACACGTCATCATCACACCAATTTTCTTAACAAAACATGTCAAAACATCCCCAGAAAATATTATAAACCATATTAATAAGTACGTTTTCACCATTACGTATTTTATTGAAAACACTTCACTTTCTCGTCCCGATTTGATTCCTAAGCCTCGATATTTAAATAAAATAAATTAAAAATAAATCTCCATCAGACAGCCGCCATCACGCCATTGTGATCGTGTCTATCTGTGGGGGGGTCACAAAATATTATATTATAAAATACAGGGACGAGTGTCATAAGATTTTTTAATTAAATTCGCTGTCAAATCTTCAGGATTTTTGTTGAATTTCAGTCAGATTGCTTTTCTATATAAATATAATATTTCAGTATACTTAACAGTTAAGTTACGAATTGATTTTAATAATCAAAACATTTAAACCCAGCTTCAGAAAGTGCTGGTTAGATTTAGGTTCATAAATTGAATAATTATAAATAGTGTAATGTGTAATGTAATATAATGTAATGACTTATAAAATAATAAATTGTAACCTAATATATAGCTGATTAAGGAGGACTTATGTGACTATCAAAAAGAATCCGTAGGCCACAAGAAATTCGACGTCATTGTACCTGTAAAAACCAGAGTCACTAGTTACTGATACAAACATAGCTAAAAATAACAATAACAGCGAAACGCACTAAGATAGATTAAATTAATGGGAGTTTGTAAACACGTGCGGTTACACTGCTAGGTGTCGTCATATAAAATTATATAGATATAGTCAAAAAAATAGGAAAATTTTATGCAAAAAGAACCACAAAAAAAAGTATTCCATTTACGATAAATTTAACACATTGAACCGCCTCCCCATATCTAATGTACGTTATAATATGTGAAAATCCTATTTTTCCATCCGACCGGACCCGACAGACCTTTTCAAATTGGGTTTTCATTCATACATCTTCCAAAACCCTATATTAACATATTTCTTTAGGAAACCGGACATTGCTACGAAATATACATTCAAGTGAAATATTGAACTCTTTGTGAGGCATCAAGGTAAATCGTGAGCAAAATTATTATTCTTTTGTTGAAGATCTAGTTGCATTTTTAGTTCATCCCCTTACCGTTATATAAGTTTAGATTTCATACTTTCAATAGTGGTTTTTTATGAAAAGTATATTTTTATAAGGTTTATAATTTTATTTTGATTACTATACTGCGGTCTTTAAAAATAGTAAGTATTGTTTTTAATCAAACATTTTTTTATTGTAGCTCGGCATATGACAACACTCCGCCTGATGTAAAACCAGAGTGCGGTCCGTGAATGGAAACAACTGCTATGTCGCCTCCACTATGCCGGCTTGAGACGAGCACGCACCATCTAGATTGACAGTGCATACTCCTCTCGCTATATCTGGCTACTTTCAAACTATTCCCGAAACGCGACAAGGTCACTTCACGGGTGTTACATTCGAAAGTGGTGGTACTACAGGACGGCAGACTAGACAAATAACCATCATCAGTCTTTTATTTATGTCATTTTATCAGTCATTTATGGTGAACAAAATATTGAAGAGAAACGTTTTCGTTAAACTATGAGCTGATAACTATACAATAAAAAGTAACGTTATTTATCTGATTTTTTACCAATATTACATATGTACGGTACTCGAACGGAGCCTAGGGCTCGCCGTGAGTATTTGGCACAAACCCAGATTTTTGAAATTAGAATGCGTCAATATTTTCGCAGCTGGGTTGGTCTTGGGTACACCGGGTACGGTGTAAGGCTGGTCGCAGCTAGATTAGTGGCCGGTATTGACCCACGCAGAGAATACCTATACCTGCTGAATTCACACGGAGACAAATACCAAGGCATGCAACGGAAAGGTGTGTAAAGTGGACTTACTGCTTGAGGAGTAGACAGGACACACTGATTACACGAAGATTATGCAGATTGAACTCTCTCGACGTTGATTTTAATTGTTTTTAGCCTTTACTTGAATCTCGCGCGCGCGCCGTCGACCGAGACCGTTATACTACACTGTTACGCGCGCCGCAAGAGGGCAGCACCGTCGTTGGGTGCGTTCACGAACGCGAATTTCAGACACGTTCGTAGTGAGGATGGAAGTTTGGAACACCAAGGCAGGGAAAAATTATCATGGAGTGTTACAAGCCACGACAACATATAATAACCACTGTTTTTATATCGTTACCTAAAGTAACTAAATAAATACTGCTATTGGATAACGTTACAAGTTTACAATACATCACTCGAGGCGACATGTTATAGGCAACTACGCCAAATTTTCTGGTTTTTTAGTACATAAAAAACAAAAGAAATATTTAAATAAAAAACCTTTTCAAAAAAAAAGTTGAACCGACTTCAATAAACACTAAAAGCACTCAAAAGTGAAAAATATTTTTTAACAAGAGTATCTACACACAAAGTAATAAACATAAACACTAATAGGTGTTTATTATGTACAAATTAATTGTCTACATACCTGCCATATTTTTGGAGTAGGTGCCAAGCAAACGTTTATAGATATACTTGATATCTAGGAAGATATCGAAGTGTTCCTATTCTGAAATTTTGAATTGGTATAGCTTGGCACCTACTCCAAAAATGTGGTAGGTACGTAGACAGTAAAAACTGCACACTGTGCATCTTAGAAAAATATATGGGACCACTATGGGATGCAGCTTAACACAGTACAATTTGAATCATTAAAATCGGTTCAGCCGTTTTCAAAAAATCGGTGAACACACATAAAAAAAACATACGCGACGAACATATAACCTCCTCCTTTTTGGAAGTCGGTTAAAAATTATGTATAAATAGATGTTGATTAATAAATAACAAAATATTGAATTTACGCTATACTTTTATTAACATTTCTATTTGGCTAAAAAATAAAACGTCTTTGGTAATATTAAAAATGGTTTTCCATTCATCCCCTACCTTTCCATTAAAATGAACTGTATTAGAAAAATTTCATATTATACGAATATCTTTTGTTGGCAATTTTTCTCAGAAAAGTAATTTTTAATTCGTCATTTTGTGGCTATTTATACTTTAAATGAAATCTTTTAGATATTTGCAAATCAAAAGGTACATAGTAGGTTTTTGTGTCGCACAATTGACAAGTGGAATGCTCTGCCCTCCCATGTATTCTCCCAATCCTTTCACCTAGGATCCTTCAAGCGGAGCGTGAAAAAGCACCTTCTCAGGCCGGCATAGTGGTGGCGACTGGAGCCACCGTGCGAGCGGTTCTCTAGTCGTCAATGCTCATGGACCTCCACTGCGTTTATCATCAAACCAGTCGAGGTCACATGTCGTGCCAAAATAAAAAAAATTAAAAATATATCTTATTATGTTTAATTGAGTCGATTTAGTAAAGTAGAGAAATAGTTAAATAAATAGCTACCACGAACAATACAAATTCGGGTCCAACATAATAAAGTTGAAACGAATAGGGTCCCCGTATAAAGTAAATTAATCCCTATTTAATGCTTAGAAATTAATAGCAAAACTCAAGCCGTCCATCTCTATTTAACAACAACTATAGTCAAGGAACTGACCGCTAGCAAAATTAATAGCACTCCAGGGTCCAGGATTATTCATACACAACAGCTTCATTAATTTGTACAATGCCACATACTTGACTACACAATGCATTAGTCCCTTTGAATTTGATTACTATAGCTATAATGTTAAGGTCCTGAATAGAATAAGCATAGTTAGATGTGCGTACAATGCTGGTTATCGTACACAGATGGGAATTCTCACCTCGGCCTATTGTGCTTATTGTTTAGCTTGACCGTCTCAATTGAGGACGTCTGTTCATTACGAAGGCCACTTGCCGACTGAGAGTCGCGAGGTATTTAGGATCCGTTCTATTGTGACGGTAGTTTGAAATTGTTTTGTTCTTGTTTTGATTAAGTGTTCTCAATTCAAAATTCCTCTGTTGCGTTCTCTTTTGTTATAGAAGAAGTAAACAGTATTTAATACGATGAAGAGAAAGCTTTAAACTTTTCCTTTTATTTTTGTCAAATCTCAATCTCTTTTTTATTCTTAACAGGTATGGCCGGAGGCGGTATGGGACAAGCTATGGGTGGATATTACGGAGCCGCGTATGGACCACTTGGAGCGAGTATGGCAGCAGCCGCCGCAGCTGCAGCTCAACAAAATGCCATTTCAGCGGCTTTAACACAACCTAATGCTCAAGTAAGTAATTTGAAACAGGCCCTAAATCCAGTCAAAGGGATTTCATATTGCATTTAATAATTATTGGGTCTGTAATGTTTGACACTGACAAATGCAAGAATGTCAGTAGGTGTGAACTCATAGACTTTAATTTACATCACGCATGTATGTGTAACCGGCTTAAACTGTAATCGAAAATAATTAATACGTTATAGACATAGGCTTATAATCTATCAACTAATGTAACTAACTTTGGTCTCCAAGTCGCTAGTCCAGTCTACCGTCCCATCCGTGAAGTGACCTAGTCAAGAAAATAGTCTGTCCTCTCGTAAACCGCAGTTTAGTATCAACCACTAAGCAATCGTTTAGTATCCTTATATCTACATCATAAAAAAGTATTTCTGCGTCTTTAAAAATTTAAACTTCTACAAAAAAGGGAACCTTCTAAATCCGCAACTCAGGTGTATAATTAAATCTTGTCTCGCTAATAATGATCATTTCGGCATTACTGAATTTAACCGTCTTTAGATTGAACTGGTATTTATTATACGCTCGTTTGCGGGCTTAGTGAAAGGGGGTGGACCCTTCACATTTCACGCTATCTCATTTAATGATGAGGTGATGGGTAACATGATCTGGTAAAATTGATAAGCTTGTGTATTTTCGAACCGAAATTTATAGCCATGAAATTAAAGTAACTTTATAAGTAACCGTCTTTAATTAGGCACGGGGTTCAAGTCAGACTACTTATGTCGTCTTTTCTCGTTTTTTTTTTTTTGTTAATTCTCCCATTCTGGGAAGGCAAAGGGAACAAAGCCCATACAGCCATGTCTTCAGTAATAATATATATCTCATTTGTAGTAAATTCTTGAAGTTTTTTACATCAAATTGCAATGGTGTTTTACAATTTGACGCTTTCTTGGAGTATTTGGCGGCAATTTACCCGGTCACGTCACAATATGAGCGTTTTCACGGCGTGGAATAACCACAAAAAAAAACCGCTTCTGTTGCCTCATATAGAGTGAATTTTAATGTTTCCACAATTACTCACATGCGCAGCATAAAATTACGCAAAATAACACCAATTTTAAACTAATTTAGGAAAGGGATAAAAAAACACCTCAACCTTCCCGGGCAAAAGCGCGCCAAACACTCGTTTTTTTTTCTTATAAATTAAAAGTGTTACCCGTAAACATAAATTATACCTAAAACTTTTTTTTTTGCCTTTTCACTTTATCCCTTAAAGTTTCTTCCTTTCCTAAAGTTTATAAATCTTTAAATCTTCACGGCATACATTGACTTCATTTTCACATATTGATTTTTATATGTCAACTGGCATTGTTAAATATTCAGTCCCTGAATAAATAAAGATGCAACGACTAACAGAACTCCTCACCAAATCTATTATCAAAACAACCCTCAACTAATAACAATAAATGACTCTTAACACTTGAAAGCAGTGAAATCTTGCCGAAGCTCAATCAGAAGATGCCTATAATCGCCCTTTCTGCTCTCAAATCTTTCGACCCTTGAGACCTCTTTGCACACCCATGAGGAGCTGATTCTTGTTACAATATTAAAATTATCATACATATAAGTCTGGAACATTTTTTGTCATGACTTAGTTATTTATAAATAAATAAGTTATTACTCTTTGCAACCGCTATATCCACCACCACTATGCCGGCACCATCCAGGTTTCATTGTGAATACTCCTTTCGTTCCGAAAAGTCATTTCAAACTGGTCTAAACATTGTCACTCTTCGAAGTGTTTTAAAGTATATTTTTAATGTAATGACAAGAATTAGGCCCTTGTTGAAGTCCCTGCGTAATCCCCAATTTAAAACTCGCGAATCCCCCTAATATCCCTCTTGTATTGACGTTTAATCTCGCCGCCTCGGGGCTGTTTCTGACACTGCCCGTGGTAAGACGTCTGTTAGTTTTTCAACTTGTAATAGGAAGTGATTTAATTGATTATACTCATTCGAGTGTTGACCTATTTTTCTGTGATAAATATTTACTTTTAATTAATTTGTTGACTTATAACACCAGCTTTCTTAGTTGGATTTTGTATATGCAAAAACAAATATATTGTTTGTTTGTCTCCTAATCACGCTTAACGTGAAAGCCAACATCCAAGCGTCCATACATTTTGTTTTACAACATTGTTTGAAACATAGCAGATTTATGTTGAAATTAAGTAATTTTATAACTTTCTCAACACTAATTATTTGCGCAAATCACTATAATAAATAAATAGCCACGGCACAGAATATACTCGTATAAAATGCATTTTAAATATTTTAAACATTTTATATTGGGGACATTTCACAAGCATTTTATATATTCTGTGCTGTCGCTATTTGTTTATTATAGTGATTTGCGATAATAATTAGTGCTGAGGAAGTTATAAAATTACTTAATTTCAACATAAATCTGCTATGTTTGAAACAATGTTGTAAAACAAAATGTATGGACGCTCAGGTGTTGGCTTTCACGTTAAGGTTATTTATGGTTTAACTTATACGTACCACTCTTCAACGACAAAACAGTGGTTGTAATGTAGTTGGACTGTTGACTGTATTGACCACTCTTGTGAGTGTAGTTTGTAGGCGACAATTCGTCTGAGCGTTATCACGGTATTCCATACTAATTTAGCACTTCTTTTTAGTTCTGGTGTAGGCAAAAAGTGGTATACAGGCAGAGTGTGATCCTGATTATGAGGAGAACCGTGAAAAATAGAGGAATAGTGCTTCAACTTAAAGTTGTTCGAAACTTGTCGCGTTTCGGGAATAGTTTGAAAGTAGCTAGGTATAACGAGAGGAGTTTGCTACATGGTACATGCTCGTCCACTCAAGCCGGCATAGTGGAGGTGACTGTTGCCCGCATAAGTTTCTCTCTGTAATAGCAGTTGCTTCCATTCATGGACCGCACTCTAGCTTTACATCAGGCGGAGTGTTGTCACATGTCGAGCTGTAATGAAAAAAAAAAAAAAACCAGGAATAATATCTTTTTCAAAAGTAATACTAAATGCGCCGGTATAGTGTAAAGTTGTTTTTTTAATAATACCTATATCAGGAGGTTGATTGCTAGTACCTACTTTACATATAAAAAATTATGTTTGTTTTATTTATGCCCCATATGGGTTCCGGAACTACCCACTTTTTTCCCCTAGATATGTCTTTTATCAGGGAAGGTTGGGGCTTCTTTTTTTTTAAATTAACATGTGGATCTAACAAGAACACTAACACATACCTAGTACTAATTAGAGACACACAAAGTTTCGAGGCAAAGAGGCGAAATATCATAATATAAAAGATCATAAACTTTATCTAAAATCGAAATGTCACTTTCCCATTAGATAATCTTAATACATTAACCTTGAACGAAAGACATCAATCGTAGATCGACATTCTAAATATTCGGTAGCCTAAGGCCGAATATCGATTCCGTAGCGATCCATCAGCCTCATTGTACTACTTAATAGACTCCCGATCGTATGAAAAGCATTTTTTCGATTAACGAAACGAATCGGGCGGTCCCTCGCCATATGTGAGACGAAACAATATAATCAGCTACCATTCAAACACGTAAATAATACACAAAACATCTAAATAGTGTTACCGGGGGCAGAATTAAAAATCATGATTGGGCATAACCCTTAGACAGGTAAGCGGACGGTAATGAACCATTGTAGTTCACGTATCCGATTATAGTCTATACCATTTATCTTCGTTTTTTTTTTGACACTTTCACAGGGCATCGTAGGCGCTAATTGCCGGTCTTAAATTTGGCGTAAAATCAGCGGCCGATGCGTTGCAACTTCCAACATCCGCCGTGGTGAATTTCGTTAAGGTTTAGGCGGCGCCTCTTCACGTTATAAGCGCGAAATTATTAAACTGATCTGATATATTAAGGGACTTACAAAAACCTAAACGTCATCCTGCGACGGGCTCTACTGTTTTTATTTTTGTGGGGAAATACAGATATACTAGCGTTGGCATTCCGACTAAAACCCCACGGTGTTTCTGCTGTGAGTTATCGTTAATCCCGACCCTAGGTATTGTTTTGAAGACTTTGCAGCCACCGTAACCGCGAGGAAAATCTTTTATTATTATAAATAAATCAAAATGGGTACAATTGTCACGCCTTTTTCCCACAGGGATAGGCAGAGACAACGGAACGCCACTTACCACGATCCTGACACAACACCCTCGCTTCCTTCACATCCACAATTCTCTTCATGCACGCCCGACGGTTATGGGCACTAGGCGACCCAGCTTTCATGAGGACGTCTCCTATTTGATCGGAAAATTTTGAAAAAAACCCTTATGGGTCTGCTTTGTTTAACGCATCCATTCACAACTGATTTATATATTCCTTTCGTCAAATTTCCTTTCATTCATCCTTTCCATGTGCCCAAACCATCAAAGCATTCCTTTCTCAATCCTCGTCACTACATCATCTTTCAAACCACATCTATCGCGCACAACACTATTCCTCATTATTTCAAACACTAATAACATTATCTTGAATATAAGAATACAAATAATAGGTAGGTAGGTATGTAAAAGTAATTTCATACCACATTCTCGATACGAGCCTATATATCACATCTCAACAAGGTTAGAGAGCAAAAACCACAATTTTAAAGTCAAGATCTTGCGTTAACAGGCTATAGTAAACTACAGAGTTGATGTCCCATTGTCCAAAACAACACGTTCGGTTACACACATTCTTAGAATCACATGCTATTTTAGTTTTTACTTCTCAAAGATAAGGTTCAAAATTGAATTCGTTTTTCAAACACGAATTGTGTAATTGGTTATGTGGGGTTTCCTTTTGTATGAAGTCTCGCTAAGCTTGATATAGTGAGCTAGTTCTCAACCGAGACCTCTACTATGAACCTTTAAATTTGTGTCCTATCGTTGTACTGCATTATAATAACACTCCGTCTGATATTAAACTAGAATACGCTCTGTGAATGGAAATAATTAGAGATCTCTACAAAGAGTAGTCGTCTGAGCTATGCTGGTTTAAGGAGACGCATGAGGTGCACACTGCACACACCTCTACTTCCAAACTGACCCCGAAACGCGACTAAGTCACTTCACGGACACGCACAGGTGTATCGAGAGGAGTGTGCACTGTCAACTTGGATGGTGCACATTCGTCTCCTCAAGCCGGTATAGCGGAAGCGACTAGTACCTGCAGAAATTTCACTATGGTAGCAGTTGTTCCCGTTAATGGACTGCACTCTAGCTTTACATCAGGTGGAGTGTTGTAATATACCGAGTTACATTTTAAAAAAGAAGTGGTTACTTAACGATGACTAGTCGTGGTAAGTTTAAGTTATCGTAGTAGAGGCCCTAGGAGTCCATATATCTTTCTTAAAACGATATTTAAAGTCAATATTTTGTTCAAAGCGACGCACTTCATTTTGTTACAATCAACTTGATATTATTGTATACTTTGTTATTAATGATTTGTTGTTGATAGTAATTTTTAAAGATTCCTCTAAGCCTTTTGTTAATTATTTGTGAGAGGCTTTACATGTTTTTATATATAATATTTAACAATAGTGTTTAGTTAACTAGATGATTTGTTAGTTTTGGTTGGTTTTCTAAAATTGTGTAATAATTCTATTTAATAATCTTTAAGTATTCGTGAACGTGCGTAAGTCTGGGTCAATTATTGAGTTTTCATTTTTCCCCCAAATCCCAGATTACAAGTTTTAAAACTGTCACTATTTTTCATCAAACCGGCATAGCGGAGACAACTGCCTGCAGAAATTTCTCTTTTTTAGTTGTTGTTTCTGCCCATGTACCGCACTCTAGCTTAACTCAAAGCCATGGGCAGACTAAGGCCTAGGCAACCTAGCCACGTGCCTTTTGTACATGCATATTTTTCCTTTTTTTTTTTCTTGGATTCCGATAATTATGTATCATGACTGATGAGGCCCGGAATTACAATGTTGCCTAGGGCCCGCTTTAGCCTTAGTCTGCTACTGCACGAAGCGGAATATTGTCTCATTACGAGCCACAATAAATAAAAAGGTAATCTTCTCGAAAACACCATTTTTCGGTTTAAATTATTTAAAATAATCACTATAGTATAGTAAGCTACACAAAGTGGCGTATTGACTCATTTAAACGACCTCCCTTCTTTACAGGTCGGTTCAACAATGGACGCCATGTCAAAATATTCCTTAGAAGCAGAAAAATACCGCGGTGCATACAGCATGTACCCAGACCCATCCCGAGGATACCTCGACTCAGCAGCCTTATCCAAAGCCTATATGTACATGGATCAACAACAGCAGAGATCCGCCTACCCCATGGACATCAGTAAGATGTACTCGGAAGCGTCAGCCGCTGCGATGGCGGGCCTAAGTTCAGCTCCATCGTCGATCTCGCCTCGTTCGGCGACTGACTCACCTGATATAAATGTGAAGAGTACTCCTCAAGACAGAACTGAAGTTGGGAGTACGTCATCAGGGTCGAATGCGTCGCCCGGTGTACTTCCTTATTATCAAGGGTCTCCGAGTTTGTTATCGATGCCTCAGTATCCTGGACAGTATGCTCAGGCGAGTCAAGGCGGTGCCGAGTTTAGGAGGCCTTTGACAGTGATATTTTGACCAGAAGGGTAAGGAGTAAATAGATGGAGCCTTCTGAAATATATGGCTTTTATCACTGGGCTTTAGTCAAGTGTAATAGTAAAGATTACATGACAGGGAACATTCAGCTATTTGCTTAATTTAGACTGATGTTGTCAGTATTGTGTTAAATAGTAAAAAATAGCTTGTGTTTTATTTTAGTTTGTATATTTTTTTTTTTGTTTTTAAAACATTTCGTTTTTCCTTTTTTTTTTTTGTAAATAGTTTTAGTTTGTAAGTAATGTTGCTCATTATTTTGTTCTCCTAAAAAGTATTTATTTGCGACGTATTTTTTTTTTGTCGTAATTCCTCAAAGTTCCTTTTTTATGGTCAATGTATCTTTGTTTTTTGGATATTATTACTTTTATGTAATTTATATTTTAATGTATATTTTAGACGAATAAATTAATGTTTTTAATCGACTTTGTTGTAATAATTTAAATATATTTGCGATTAATTCTGAATTTTGTTTGAAATATTGCAACAATGTTGATTTACGTAAATTAAAAAGTAAAAAAAATATGTACATATTATTATTGAAAAATTATAATAAAAAATTGTAAATGTCCAAATTCTATAACTACTACAACGACATTAATTAGTGTTAAAATATGAATTTGTAAATAAATTATTACATAATTAGTTATTTATATTAAGAAATTGACAAAATGGTTAGGAATGAGATTTGCATGTGTTGAGATTTATGACTTGTGATCCAAAAAAAATATCATACTACACCTTAAAGTCAATAATTTGGATTTTTAAGTGGAACAATCACCTCCACTATGCCGAGACAAATGTGTACCATTTAATATCCATTGGCACACTCCTCTTGTTACTTTCAGGCAGTACTTAAAAAATATTATAGAAATACAAATATATATGTTTATAATATTGGGTCAAAAATAGTCAAAATATCGACATAAAAATATCTGTGGTAATTTAATGTAAACAAATATTAAGTAGTTGTTCGTTAAATTTTATTACTTTTGTCCAAATACGAGTACATACATTTAGATTTTAGTATGATTCTGAAATCTAGGAACAACAGCAGATATCCTATTATTATTTTTTTAAATACAAACTATCAAATAAATGCTTTATTTACAAAAAGAACAAAGTTAAAAATTATAACCTCTGTCATTTAAACGATAATTTTAAAACTCATATTATTTAATTTGGAATAGATTCTAAAATATATTTCAAAATGACGCTATAATTGTAATTTTTCGCATTTATTTGACAGTTATTGGACCATTTTAAATCCCAATTTAACTTCTGGGATATTTGTACCTACCCAATAATTAAAATGTAAAAAAATAGTTTTAAATATAGCTAATCTCAAATTCTGAAATGATCTGTTTAATTAAAACTTTAATAAAGAAAACAAATTAGAAAATGTGATGTTTGTAGTTTTAATTTTCCAAATCCCTAATAAATGTATTTACCAAATAAAAAAAAATACGTAAATAGTCTATTAAATAATGATGAAAATTAAACAGAAAAAAATCAATTGATCGATTTTTTTCTGTTATTTTTGGACATAATGATGAAAAAAGATTATAAAAACAAAAATGGGTTCAATTCAAATAGTGATTTCCCCATCAATTTCATCATACAATAATAATATTATTTTAATTATTTAAAAAAATCCACTTAAAAAGAAATACAAACGCCATTATCAATTACATACTCAATAAAGCACAATATTAAAAAGACCGTTAAAATAATCAAAACGCACTTAAAAAGTCTCCCCCTAAACTCTAAATAATATTGTATAATCGATACTGCGCAGGCGCAATGATTTGGCATAAGATAAACAATCAGCCCGCGGCTTTGTTAAGTAAAATACATTGAAATAACATAAACAACGCTTGCCCTAATAAGTGGTTTATACAGGTTGATCTAAAAACTACACTACTACCAATTTATGTTTATGCAACGTCATCATAAGCTAAAGGTGAGTGTGTACGCAATAAACCCAGAATAAAATAAATAAACAACAAAATAATAATAATTAAAAGTAATATTAAATAATAGTCTAAATTCCGACACTGGCAAATTCATCTCATCAGGCAGGCACAGTGAAGGCTATTCCTGTCTGCAGACATTTCTTTGTAGTAACAAACTCGGTTCATATACCGCATTTTTATTGTATCTCGGCATAAGAAAACACCTTGCCTTGTAAAGCTTGAGTGCAGTCTATGAACGGAAACAACTGCTACTACAGATAAATTTCTGTAGGCAGCAGTCGTCTCCGGTCCTTGAGAAGACGACCTGGCTGTGACGAGTGTTACATTCGAAAGTGGTGGTACTACTCCAGGACGGCAGATGAGGCTAATATCCATCATCACTTTGCCTACCACTCATTCTATCTTAACTACTATAAAAATACTCTTTCATATCTAAAACACACCCTGTATACTTAGACATAACCAGTACCTACGTGAGTCCGCCCTTTAAACTGTCATAACGATATTATTATCATAAAACGATATAAAATAAACAAGAGGGAATGATTTCGAAAACGGATGCAGTGCCATTGTCATGAATTGTTTTTAAAATAAATAAAATCTAAACTAATATATGAAAATATTGTTTTATGAAAATTTACAGTCCTCAATTCTGTAGGTACGCTTCAATGTCAATAATATACGTCCCGTAAGTAGTGGTGTCAACGGTATTTTATAGATAGAGGGGTTCAATATCTAGAATATAATTTGGTGATTTTTTTTTATACCTTCTGGTTTAAAAGTTATGACATTTTTAAAGAATTTTGATTTTTTCCCCCGTTTTAACACAAAATAAGGTTATAAAAATTTGTTTACAATTATTTTCACTGATATTTTTATTTAATTGGGTTGAGAAAACATAGGGCTTTCTAATTAAAATATTATTTGTAACCAATTAATAACCATGATTAAATAAAAAATTAAAATCTAAACAAGATTTAATTTACCAAATTTTAAGCAAAATATTTAAACGAAGCTGGTGTAAAAAAATTGTATGTAAGGTTACGGGACCATTATTTTAAAAATATCTACAATTCACACGGATTCTAAAAACGTATAATAATGATCACTATCATTTTAATTACAATGTTTTTTCGACATAAATACAACAAATGGGCGTCGATTTTTAATAATGCATTCCGATAATAGGACGGATTTTAAGAATTCTTACAGTCGGAAATTTGCACTTTTTCACGTCTTAACCTACTGTAAGATACTAACTGCTTGTAGTTCCAATCTTATTTTCATTTCGGTTACTTAATTTGACTTTAGGGATGTTCAAAGAGGGGTAGGCAGACTGACGCCTGTTTCCACTCATACTTCATTCAGAGATTACGTATCTTAAGTACATTAGGCAGAGTGTAATCACATGCCAGACTACTATTAAAACAAAGATTATTAAGTAAATTATGGTGTTATTTTTTTTTAATTGTAGCTCGGCATGTGACAGCCTGATGTAAAGCTAGAGTGCGGTCCATGGATGGAAACAACTGCTACTACAGAGAAACGTGTGCGGTAGCAGTCGCCTCCACTATGCCGGCTTGAGAAGACTAGCATGTACCATCTTAGATTGACAGCGCACACTCCTCTCGTTATACCTGGCTACTTTTAAACTATTCCCGAAACGCGACAAAGTCACTTCACGGGTGTTACATTCGAAAGTAGTGGTACTACTCCAGGACGGCAGACTGCACAAATAACCATCATCAGTCTGCTGTTGTTAACTTTAAAGAAGCTGTTTATGAGACATGTAATAATAATTAATATTAACTACGCCAAAAATTGAATATCGTGTCCGAAAGAATTAAAAATAATCAAAGAGCCCTAGGAAATATCAGGAGAATCTTTATTAGAAGATGTCGGTTATGCATTAGAGTTAGAGAGAGACATTTTGAGCATTTACTTTAATAAATTATTTTCTTATCCGTATCTATTTACATTGGTTTTATTGGAATTCGCATAAGGTAATAATGAAATTTCTTCGACAAATAGTCCTTTGTTGCTTGTATAACTTTGAAAAATTACTTTAATTAAAACGACAGTAAACATTATTATACGTTTTTAGAGTCCGTGTGAATTGTAGATATTTTTAAAATAATGGTCCCGTAACCTTACATACAATTTTTTTACACCAGCTTCGTTTAAATATTTTGCTTAAAATTTGATAAATTAAATCTTGTTTAGATTTTAATTTTTTATTTAATCATGGTTATTAATTGGTTACAAATAATATTTTAATTAGAAAGCCCTGTGTTTTCTCAACCCACTTAAATAAAAATATCAGTGAAAATAATTGTAAACAAATTTTTATAACCTTATTTTGTGTTAAAACGGGGGAAAAAATCAAAATTCTTTAAAAATGTCATAACTTTTAAACCAGAAGGTATAAAAAAAAATCACCAAATTATATTCTAGATATTGAACCCCTCTATCTGTAAAATACCGTTGACACCACTACTTACGGGACACCCTGTATATTTAATATTTAATTAGGCCGGTTGTCAATGCACTTTTTTGAATCGAATTTTACTCGGTAACTATCACGCTTACGAGTCTAAAAAAAATATGTATTAAACTACAGGATATATAGTTTTGCCTGATATTTTTATTTTTCTTAATTGTGTTATATGAATATGTTAAAAAAAATCGTGAAGTGAGCTCTAAATCAATTTTTGATGCAGTTTTGTGCGGTGAAAACGCATCGAATAAAATTTCTTTTTACATTATTACACTTGCAAAATTATGATCTAAGATTTAGATTTTGGTCAAGGTGATCGGCAGCAGTAGGGGCCTTAATTTATCGCATTAAAAATCACCTCCTTCGCCTGTTGTCTTGATCAAACCACTTGACAGTTTGACCGGGACTCAGCTGTCAATTTACAACACGTGTTGGTCACGTGAACTGATAAACTGTTAATGATTTTGTAAATTTCTTATGTGACACAAATTACACAAACACATAATATACAACAACATTACAAAAAAAGGTTATGCTTTTCGAAGTTAAAAAAAAGCAGCGAGATAATTATTCCTGGCGATTCCTAGTCCAGGATGTTTACGTTATACTTATCCTGAATCTATATGGCAGATATATCCTATTTTAGGGACCTATGTATTTTGTTTATTTATTGAAACATTGAATAAAAAGTTCACCTAAACAATAAAATAATATTTAAAAAAAATATCTAATTAAATCTCACTTGAGATTCAAGATGCTTCTGTCTGTCTGTACCTCGTTAAATATGACAGCATAATGGTACGTTCATTACCATACCTTAATCGACACTTTCAAAATGTCTTTGTAAATTTTGTTATTTACAGGCTGTTTCATTTGAAAAGACGACGAAAATGTTTGAACTTTATCTCGTTATCGTTATAAAAAACTGGCCTTAATTACTTTGTATCTTTGCAGAATATTTTGGGCGTTTAAGAACACCTTTTTAGGAGACACGGTTTTGAGTTTTTTTTTTGTTTTGCTAATTACAAGATTGATAAGTACTCCCCTGTTTACCTCATTTTAACTCTCTATATACATTTAATAATTATATGTGTATAATGTATATTTTATACATTTAATTAGACAGTTGTTGTTTTTTTTTCAAGTAGTTTTTTAAGGACCAGTATGTTAAGCTAGAGTGCGGTCCATAAACTGCTATAAATGCCACCACAGAGAAATTTTACAGGCAGTTGCCTCCGCTATGCCGGCGAAGAAGACGATAGTGCACCATTAAAATTGACAGTGTACACTCTTCTTGTTATTTGTAATTATATAAAAAGAAACCATAAATAGTCGGATTTAAATTAGAACAGCCTGTATTTATAACACGTGTGTTAACAGTTAAACAACACCCACTATTAAGAGTAACAATCATAAAACACATTCACCTTTGTCTCTGTAATCATCAAACCTCATTTTGTTGCACGACCAACCAACAAATTATTAAATTTTTAACGATGATTCTTAACTTTGTTCGTAACGACTTTTAATGTAAAATGTTCATATAAATATACGCAAAAATAAATCACAAAACCTTAGGCCGGCATAGCAGACGCAAATGCCTGTAGAAATTTCTCTGTGGCAGCAATTGATACTGTGTAGAACACACTTTTTCCATGTTTAAAATAATAAAAAGTAGATGGCAATATTTGCCATAAATTGTTTTTTAGTGTGTGTTAGAAAACCGTTAAAATAGAAACTTAAAATATAAACAAAAAAAAACTAAAACGAATAGTGGTAAGCAAATCACATCCGCTTGAATTTGCCTATTTATTTTCTAGCCGAATAAACTAGAAATAAACTTGGACCTTCACAATAAAAGTAAATTTACAAAAGAAAACATCGAGGCGACAGTTTTTCCAAAAGTTGCTATAAAGTTTTGCTAAAGAACGGACATTATTTTTCCTCCTGTCAATGTCTTGACATTGTGAATTTATATTCTACTTTAGCGATATGCTAAGAATGGAAGCAAAGAAAGTAAATAATAACTTAGGACTCTTCGTTTTTTTTTACTGCAGCTTGGCATATGACAACACTCCGCCTAACAACACTGACTACACAACTGCTATGCCGGCCTTAGGAGACGTATGAGCACCATCCTGCTATTTTCAAACTAATCCCGAAACGCGACAAGGTCACTTCACGGGTGTTACATTTGAAAATGGTGGTACGAGTACTTTAGATATGGAGTCAGGGTAATAAAAATATTTACAAGCTTTTGAGTTATTCTTTTAACTCGTATATTTGACAACCAAAATCATAAAGTCTTCTTGACTACCGTTTTGTTTTCTTAAAATGTATAGGCACAGTCCCTACACTACTCCCCAGACGACAGACTGGGTAAATAACCATTATCAATCTGCCTACCATTCTTTTTTTAATATCAAAATAAAAATAAAATCGGTCCGACGGTTTACAACACCCTCGCATACCCTCAAATAAAAAAACTGATTAAAATTTTTCTCCCATACAAAATGTATTGAGTTTTAAATATTAAAAATTGAGTAGGCGTATGTTACAGTAGACAAGATAGGCCACCTAATTAAAAGTCACATAAACGCACGCGTCTGATCATATCTTGAATAGGATGGGCGGGTGACTGACTCGATTACTTTTAACATCGGCATAGAATGTAACTGCGACTGCTCTAGTCATAGGAATGTTACTATTATTATTGCTTTTTTTATTGATGTTCTTGTTTTATTCAAGGCAAAGGTATCATTGCCCCTACATCCTAATCTGCAGTTATATTTCTATATTTTTTTAAACGCTGACCGCACTTAGCGTACATTAAGCGAAATGTTCTCACATGCCGAGCTACTGTAAAATAATATATATTGTAAAACTTTATAGCAGGGCATTTTTTTAATAGCTTTTTTAAGAATGTGTTGTAAAATCAATCCGCAGTGTCATAATAAGCGTCTATCAGCGGTATATCAATCCTTGCATTCACATTGCTTGTTTTTGATAGATTGAACGCTTATGTTTTTCACAAATGATTGTACCATTATGTTATGTAGTTGATATTAGACCAATAAACGTTAAGAAATTATGTATTTCTTTTTAAATTATCGTCTCAGAAATGGAAGAAGGAATATTTTGACCGCATTGGTAGAATGTATAAAAATTCTGGTTCACGGGGTTGCTAGCTAGCTGTCTTTTTAGACTAATATATTTTCTCGTACATGAATAGTTACGTATTAGTTAAATGGACCAGTTGGTATGTTTCGATTGCATACAATAGTGAAATGCATTTTTAATACAATTTCCTGTTTCAGTACACTTCACTGACATATTCAATTACTTGATTTTAAAATATATTTTGTATAAAAATATTGGTGGAAAATTCCCTTTTGTTTTTTTTTTGAAATGGTAGACTGGTCATGGTTATTAGCCTAGATCAGTTTGGTTATGATCGGGTATAATGAACGGAGTATGCACTGTCAACCTGGAAAGTGTATATTGATCTCCTCAAGCGCAGGCGACTGGATCAGGTGAAGTGTCGTCATACGCCGAGATGGATAAAAAAAATACTGAACCTGTGTACACACAGGTCGTTATTCTTTGACAAGCGCATTCATTTATTACAAGAAAATATTAAAGAAAAATTAAATAATAAAATAAAAATATATAAATTAGAATAAATTTGATAAAAATAAAAATAGTTTGTTTAGGGTTTGGAAGTTCTTTGTAAATTGTACAAATTTCTAATTCGCAACTTAATTCCCGCTCCCATTAACTCAATACAATAAATTCCACAACTTTTCCACACATATACGAATAACAATACCATATAGGCCCTACACAATACCTACTTGTACAATTTGTCTACTCTAAAACTAACTTAAGTTATCAATCACTACAGCAAAATGGATTATTTTGAAAATTTAATATTATAAAATATCCTCGACACTGCATCTGTAAATTTTCCAATAAATAAATAAATTGTTAAAGTACTATTAGTAATAATTTAGCTACATCACTAAAAAAGCGGCCGTGGCCTAACGGTAGAACGGCCAAATTCACAATCAATGGATGTGATTGATGTCGATTTTCTTGCGGTCTTCTTCTCAGCTGTTATGGCCAGGATCCATCTGATATTAAACTAGAGATTATGGGCGACACTCAGCAGTCAACTCCTCTATGCCGGCTTGATAAGACAAGCGAGTACTTAACAGGGCTCATTTAAGAAAAAATCTGTTTCAAACCCAAAAATAATTACCAAAATTCAATGAAATAACAAAATGAAAAGACAAACCAAATATACTTTAATTTAACCACAACAAAAGCTCGATCAACAAAGAAACACACACAACATATTAAAGTAGACAATCTCTCAAATATATCTATTGTACACAGAATGCTATAGAGAATATTGTATAAGTATAATGGCTCGCGAACATAGAGCTGTAATACACGGAACACAAAACATATTTCGTTGAGGAAAACTCAGTATATTGTGTGTTGTACAAAGCGTTTGTGTCGTGAAAGCCTTGCCTCCCATTCCCCCGCGCGCACGCCCGATAGACGCTAACTATGTATGGAGAGAGAAAGACGGAAAGAACATACTACAGATAAATTTCAGCCGGAACTTGAGGAGATGAATGTGTACCATTCAGATTGACAGTGCACACTCTTCTTGCTGATGCGACAAGGTCACTGCATGGGTGTTACATTCGAAAGTGTTGGTTAGTACCTGGGGTAGTCCCCAGGACGACAGACTGGGTGAATAACCATCATCAATTTGCCTACCACTTTTCTTTTTTTATTATGTATTGTAGCTCGACATAATGTGCGGTCCATTAACGAACTGCTACTACAGAGAAATCTCTACAGGCAGCAGACGCCTCTGTTATGTCGGCCTGAGGAACTGAGTATGCAGCATCTAGATTGACGGTGCACACTCCTCTCGCTATACCTGACTACTTTTAAACTGTTCCCGAAACGCGACGAGGTCACTGCATGGGTGTTACATTCGAAAGTGGTGGTACTACCCCAGGACGGCAGACTGGGTTAATAACCAGCATCGGTTTGCCTACCACTCTTTAATAGTGCCTATAGACACTGAGCGACCAAAGTACATATAACATAGTTACATTAGTACCGGTCAGATTTAGCGAGGTTCGAACACGGGTCTCATCGATCGTGAGTTCACGCGTCTTACCACTAGATCACGGCCTCAAAATTGTCTACTATTTTTGTAATAATAATATTAAACAATGAGTGTTTGGTGCGATTTTGCCTGGGAAGGTTGAGGTGTTTTTTATCCCATTCCTTTAATTAGTTTAGTAGTTATTATTGTGTGAAATTGGTGTTATTTTGTGTAATTTTATACTGCGCCTGTGAGTAATTGTGGAAACATTAAAATTCACTCTATATGAGGCAACGGAAGCGGTTTTTTTGTGGTTATCCCACGCCGCGAAAACGCTCACATTGTGACGTGACCAGGTGAATTGCCGCCAAATACTCCAAAAAAGCGTCAAAATGTAAAACACCATTGCAATTTGATGCAAAAACATTAAGAATTACTACTCGACATTGGTAGAATTGTCGTTGTTATGACATGGTACATGCTCGTCTCCTCAAGCCGGCATAGTGGAGGCGACTGCTGCCTGTAGGGATTCCTCTGTAGTAGCAGGTGTTTCCATTCATGGACCGCACTCTAGCTTTACATCAGGTGGAGTGTTGTCACATGCCGAGCTACAATAAAAAAAAAATTGAGGCCATTTAACAAAAGAAAAAGAAGAATATTAAACAATCTCTCTCCATAGTTAGTGAGCCCGCACAAACGGAATGACAAATGTGAATAATACTATAAGGTAAGTAGCAGGTATAACACTAACGACTGAAATTCATGCTGAAAGACATTCATATATACATAAAATAATTGTTTAACTATTATGACGTCATCACTGTTAAAGGCATTGTTTAGAATCTGATTTCTCGATCACATAATTAAAACAATGCATTTGTACTTTATTATAACAATATAATTACGACTACAAAATAAACAGAGAGCGGTAGAACGAAAAAAGGTAAAAAGGGACTTTGGTACATGCTCGTCTCCACAAGCCGGCATAGCGGAGGCGACTGCTGCCAGTAGAGATTTCTCTGTAGTAGCAGTTGTTTCCGTTCATGGACCGCACTCTAGTTTTACATCAGGCGAGGTGTTGTCATATGCCGAACCAAAAGTGGTGACGGCAGACTCGGCTAATAACCATCATTAGTCTGCCTACCACTCTTTAGTTTTTTTTTTATTGTAGCTCGGCATTTGACAACACTCTGCCTGATGTAAAGCTAGAGTGCGGTCCATGAATAGAAACAACTGCTACCACAGAGAGACCTGTCCGGGCAGCAGTCGCCTCCACTATGCCGGCTTGAGGAGACGAGCATATACCATCCAGATTGACAGTGCACACTCCTCTCGTTATACCTGGCAACTTTCAACTATTCCCGAAACGCGACAAGGTCACTTCACGGGTGTTACATTCAAAAGTGGTGATACTACCCCAGGACGGCAGACTGGACAAATTACCATCATCAGTCTGCCTACAACTCTTTAAATTCAAAATTAGATTCAAATTAATGTGAAAATATATTAATGGAATAATGCAAGCTCACGTTTCAATTAATGTATTGAATTGTACATTGTAACATCAAATAAATAAATAATTATACAAATAACAATGTGGAGAAAAGTATAAAATAAATGCAAATATACTTGACGATTATTTATATCTTCATAAAGACATATTGCACGCTTCAGAACTGCCATACGCTAAGTACGACGTGGTGTGAAAAAAATGGATTACGTTCAGAAGTATGTCCAGGTTTTTAGACAATTTGTATTATTTAAATTTGTATTGTATTGTTTGAATAATTTTGTACGTAATTTTTCTATTAATTTTTACGTGTCTTTCCTTAATAGTAGTAAATAATAAAATTAATATATTCTTTTTTTTCAATAGAGCATAGAGAGGGAGGGAGAAAGAAAAAGAGATTTACCTTATTTAACGATAACGTAGAAGTATTGGTGGCCATCTTGAGACATCAGGTTATTTTCCTAAACTTGTGTTTCTTCGAGTGTTAATGTGTAATAATGGAGGGTTATTAATTAACGATTAATAATTGTTATTAATTAAATAGAATTTAACTGTCCCCAGTCCTCGAACTAGCGCTGGGGACAGAACAATTTATGTTTTTTAAAAATTATTCTTAACCAAATAAAGTCATTATTATTTTTTTATTATTTATTGAAAGATAGAAAATTGGTGTGAATTCAAAACGCACCTCGTTTTATAAGGGTGACACTCGCCCAAGCGGATTTGCCTAACAAAGAAGCCTAACGCGTCATCTCAGGGGGGCTGAGGGAGAGGACACAAGAGGAAAGGGGGGCAAGGAGGGACACAATAAGCCCTGCGTAATGATATAAACGGAGCCAACGCCTTGCCATATTAATTAAATTTAAAATTTCATTGCGAACAGGCGTGGTTGACTCACCATTGTTTTTTGGCTTTATAGAATATAGCTATGGCCTTTTTTCTGTGGACGTTGTGGTGCATTACATTGTTTATTTCAGGATTTTTTCCTTTTGTTTAATATTATCCTTGTTTTAAGTTAATTAATAATCGGCAAGGTATACAAATCTAACACATGTTAAATGAAAAACTATTTCGAGATATCACTTCAATTAGATGTATTTTTTGATTCCCATCTGAAAAAACTTAAAAATCGAGGAGATATTTGAAAACTGTAATGACCTTCTTCGACCTTCTTCGGACGGTCATAAACATTTGACAACATAAAAGACAAAGTACCAACCTAACACTTTTGTAGATTATTTTGTTGTCTAATGTTATCACCTTACAAGTTTTCACAATGTTGCCGTCAAGTCAAATACTTACTGAGAGAGAACCTAAAAGTGACTGCGAGGATCTTTTCTCTCGCGACACATTGAGAGCGTTATTGAATATCTAGTTGTATGTGGTAACAGTTGAACCGCACTCTAGCTTTACATCAGACGGAGTGTTGTCATATGTCGAACTACGATAAAAAAAAATTATTCACATGTAATGTTGTCATTAAAATATTTTCTACGCAGTCATTGTAATTTTTAATGATTAGGTGCAAGGTGCAACACTAACACTTTTTTATATCGTTTGTCCCTTTTCAAAAATAAGGAGGAAGTGAAAAAAAATCTCATATTGTATTCATTTATAGCCATTTATGGTCGTTTAGGTAAGCCGCTAACTTGAAGGAGTCAGTTTTTTTAGTAGCTCCTAATTTAATGATGAATTGTTTGGGTTCTGTAGTATTATTTTTAGCTAGAGTTAAGCTAATTTAGAAACGCGAGTAGGTAGGTACTCAACAAGTAGAATCAGTTACTGTTGCTTCCATTCATAGATCGTACTCTATCTTTATATCAGGTGGAGTGCTGCCGAGTCACAATTAAAAAAAAATAGATCCAAAGTAATCCAATGTCAAAATAAAAAATAAAATAAAATAAAATCCAAAGGAACCCTGAAAATTAACAATGACAATATCGTCCTCATCAATTCATTTTAGAATTAAACTTATCGTTTTAAAAAAAATCATTCATGGCAAAGGAATTTTGGGATCGCGTACTTTTATTTTTCTTATTTTATCAATGGTCTAAAGTTGTATTTTGTTTGATACTCCTTTAACTTGAATTAGAAGAGCGGTAGGCAGAGTGAAGATAGTTAGCTAAATACTTCCTCAGGGTTTGCTGGCACATTTACATAGGACTACATTTCGCCTGATGTTAAGGGAAGAGAAAAAGAGAAGAAGGCAGAGCGCAAACTAGTGGTATTACCACAGGACGGAATGGGCCATTATCCGTTTTTTCTCCTCTCTCTACATACCACTTTCGCTTCGACCACATCCATTACTCCCCTCATGCAAGCACGTCGGTTGAGGGTGCTCCTCATCTGACCCTTTCTGAGCAGTTGGCCAATCTGACTAAGAAAGGTCTTCCTAGGGCGCCCTCTTCCGACACTGTCATCCACTTTCGCATGACGTATCCTTTCCAAATGACCGAACCACCTTAGCATACTCCTTTCCACTCTGGTCACAATACTGTCCTTGAGCTCGCAGCGATTTCTTATCACACTGTTTAAAATAATTAGGGAACTAACATTTAATATGTATGCGATCCAGTGTGCTATTATGGTGGCACCAAGGAGTCGTTATGGAGGCTAAGAAAAATGCGTGCGCACAGTATGATAATTTATTGCCAACTAACAATGATGATCGGCGCGGGCCGAACGAACGCGCGCTTTAATGTGGCGCACAGCCGCGTGGTGTCGCTGTCGTCGACATAATACGTCTTACTATTGCTTATATCCCGTCGCAACGTCAATGACACTAGCCAAATATAACGAGAGGAGTGTGGACTGTCAACCAGGATTGCAGGCAACAGCTGTCTGCAGAAATAGTGGTAGCAATTGTTTCATTCATGGACCGCAATCAATCGAAGAGTTATAATACGCCGAGCTACAATAAAAAAGGTAGAGTTAGATATTAGATAAATATTCGCAAAACAATACAAATCATAGTAAACACATCATCTTATCCAATCCTTTATCCTACAATAGCGTTTTATTGGCCTTTGAATTGTCCACTTGACTTAACGGGGCTCAAGGCGGCTTATGTGCCGACGTACAGTCCTCTCGATTCAAAGAGCCTTTTGGTTAAACTATTTAGACTGGCCCTTGGATGTTAGCTTTCGATTCCACTCCAAGTTTCAGGTGCTTGGAAGTTTTTCAAGTTCATTTAGATCTTAAAACTATTATTAAACTAAAAAGGATTATTATATAATAATAACCTCAAATATTAAAACTGATTACATCACTGATTAATGTAGATTTATTTTTCTACAAAACTAACTAAAAATGATCGCGTTTCGGGAGCAATTTGGAAATAGCCGTGTATAACATTTATGCATTGTTAACCTAAATGGTGCACATTCGTATCCTTAAGGCGGCATAGTGATGGTGACTCAGCAAAATATAAAATAAACGATTTTAAATTATTACAACAGAAACTGCTAATTGCGAAAACAAACGAACACCAACAAAAACGCGTCAACAATCCCAATATCTGTACAGTTTACAGCAATTACTTTAGAAGCGACTTGGTTAGTACAAAAGTTTTGATTGGTTAACCCTTCGGTTTAAATCTGAGATCGCAAGCTCCGACTTCGTGAATGCCAATCAATTATTGAACTCAAGTCCGGGCCAATTATTTAGTGCTCAATGGTGTTGTTATGCCCCGTCAGTGGCAAACGACGTTCTGAGCCTTAATTGAGTTGTTGGAATGAAGACTTAGGAATTATTTATTATAGGGTTACCATCAGTTTTAAAAACAATAAGACTGTGGTCATTGTAAGTGCTTGAATTAGCTTCGAAGTAACTGATTGTAAAGAGGAAAGACTAGAAGATGCATAGCTAAAGTGTGATAAGTCTACGTTCGTCTTTTCAAGCTGGCATTGATGGATAAATCCCGAAAATCGACTGGGTCACGTTTTAAACTTTGATTTTAAAACGCAAGTCCAAAATCATTGTTACCCTAAAATAACCAAAGATTGTTCATGGTATGAATTAAATATGAACGAGTTTGTGATATTGAGAGCATCTATTATTGAATGATTGCTTTTCATTTTATACAATTTTACCCGAGTTGTGTTAAAATGAAGCCAACTTGAAACTAAACCCGTTCTATAAATAATTAACTAATTAATTTTGTTAATGACTCCAATTCCTTGTTAAATAATATTTCAAATCAGCATAGAGACCATTTCAAGTACCTAAGTGTGGTCTAAGGCCCAAGTTGCCTCAACTATACCGGCTTGGGGAGACGAACATGCACCACCCAGGTTGATAAAGCACACTTCATTCTTTATACTTGGCTACTTCCAAGATGATGCAAAATGGGACTAAGTCACTTTATAGGTTACATTTGAAAATGGTGGTACTACCGTGGGATTAGTGGTAGGCAGACTGATGATGATTATTAGCCCAGACCGCCGTTCTGGGGTAGTACCACCACTTTCAAATGTAACACCCATGAAGCGACCTTGTCGCGTTTCGGGAGCAGTTTGAAAGTAGCCAGGAAGACAGTGCACACGTCAGAGGAGTGGTCTAGATGGTGGCATAGCGGAAGTGACTGCTGCCCGTAGAGATTTTTCTATAGTAGCAGTTGTTTGCACTCATGGACCGCACTCTAGCTTTACATCAGGCAGAGTGTTGTCATATGCCGAGCTACAATAAAAAAAGTTTATTATTGTCTATGATTTTTTATTGCCTAATAATCTTATACTAAGGGTAGTGCTTGTATCGTAAGCACTGAGCGACCAAAGTAAATTACATCGATAGCGAGATTTGAATACGGGTTTCATTGATCGCGAGTTCCTTCTACCGCTGGACCACGGCCGCTTTATTAGTCACGATCATTCTTAGTTCTCTACTAAAAAAGAGTACCTAAAAGATATTTTAATTCAGTTTCTTTGAAATTTTTCCTACAGGTGGTGCAGAATGATGTTATACACGTTTTGATATACGCAAGACGGCGACGTCGCGGCGCGGATCGATCGCTTTCATTGTAGTGAAGCATTGTTCGCGTGCTTTCCCATTTAGAACTTTTGGTTGCTGAGTTTAAAGCCTATTTTATGATTGGCAATTTTATAAATGGTATGCTTATTTACTTTTTTAAATAGACTTTGATTGAAATAAGTTAAGAAAATCGAAAAATGGATGAGATGAAGGTAAGAGAAGTTTCTGCACCATAATCCCTGCCTACACCAGAATGACGTGGACGTAAAATAAACTATGACTTTAAAAAAAAAACTTTTTTTTTTTTTTTTATTGTAGCTCGGCATGTGACAACACTCCGCCTGGTGTAAAGCTAGAGTGCGGTCCATGAATGGAAACAACTGCTACCACAGAGAAGTCGCCTCCATTATGCCGGCTTGTGGAGACGAGCATACTAACTAAACTAACTTTAGTTTAAAAGTGATCGAAGCTTGCAAACGCGCGGATTCGAACCCGGATTCGATTCCTACCTAAGCTGTGTCTGTGTGTGCGTGTTGATTTTTTTTTATTCAATTTTCATCATGATTTAGTAAGAAGTAAAATTTGTTCAAAATAAGATAATTATTAAGGAAATCCGAATATGTAACCTATAAATTTTTGTAGGTCGCGTTGCTACGGAACAAAACGCGAACTTCCACACGATCGATAAATAAATACTGTCTGCATTAGAATCGTTGTCTAAAAGTACGAAAAACTATCTTTTAAATTATATTTTATTAGTAAACTAATTTATATATGTTAGGTATACAAATATTGTTAATATTTACTTTAAATACATATATAACGTAAAATAAAAATCTTTCAACTTTTCTACCAACTCTGTTATACAAATTTGCCTATGTTCCTTTCAACTTGGACTTCTGTGAAGTGTGAGCCTCACGCAAATGAAGTTGCTCGGTACAAACATAAATAAACTTATCGATTTAAAGACATATCAAAATTGATTGTCAAAACTGAACCAATCTGATACAAATGCAGCTTACAATGTCAATCATTGAAATAAACCGCGGTTTTAAATACGTTAATCGTCGCGCCGTCAATATTTTTATTGTTAAACTAGAGTGCGGTCCAAGGGCTACTACAGATAAATTTCCACGGGCATCGGTCGTCTCCACTATGCCGGCTTGAGAAAACGAATGTGCCTCATCTGGATGTCTTATTTGTTATGCCTATATGCTACTTCCGAACTGATCGCGACAAAGTTACATTCGAAAGTTACTACCCCAGGATTGCAGACCATTATCAGACTGCCTACCACTCTTTAATAGTGCCATTGTTACATTGGTACCGGTCAGAAGTTAGCGGGGTTTGAACTCGGGTCTCAAAGATTGTGGATCGCGTTCACCGCTAGACGACGCGACGGCTGCTCATAGCATAGACGATTTAGAAATAATTTCAAGTAATAAATAAATAAAAAATACTTAAATGTTACTATTAGGTACTATTTTAATATACAGGGTGTCCCGTAAGTAGTGGTGTCAACGGTATTTTACAGATAGAGGGGTTCAATATCTAGAATATAATTTGGTGATTTTTTTTTTATACCTTCTGGTTTAAAAGTTATGACATTTTTAAAGAATTTTCATTTTTTCCCCCGTTTTATCACAAAATAATGTTATAAAAATTTGTTTACAATTATTTTCACTGATATTTTTATTTAAGTGGGTTGAGAAAACACAGGGCTTTCTAATTAAAATATTATTTGTAACCAATTAACAACCATGATAAAATAAAAAATTAAAATCTAAACAAGATTTAATTTATTAAATTTTATGCAAAATATTTAAACGAAGCTGGTGTAAAAAAATTGTATGTAAGGTTACGGGACCATTATTTTAAAAATATCTACAATTCACACGGACTCTAAAAACGTATAATAGTGTTCACTGTCATTATAATTAAAGTTATTTTTCAAAATTAAACAAGCAACAAAGTACTATTTGTCGAAGAAATTTCATTATTACCTTATGCGAATTCCAATAAAACCAACGTAAATAGATACGGATAAGAAAACAATTTATTAAAGTAAATGCTCAAAATGTCTCCCTCTAACTCTAATGCATAACCGAAATCTTCTAATAAAGATTCTCCTGATATTTCCTAGGGCTCTTTGATTATTTTTAATTCTTTCGGACACGATATTCAATTTTTGGCGTAGTTCATATTCATTATTATTACATGTCTCATAAACAGCTTCTTTAAAGTCAACAACAGCAGACTGAAGATGGTTATTTGTCCAGTCTGCCGTCCTGGGGTAGTACCACCACTTTCGAATGTAACACCCGTGAAATGACTTTGTCGCGTTTCGGGAATAGTTTAAAAGTAGCCAGGTATAACGAGAGGAGTGTGCGCTGTTAATCTAAGATGGTACATGCCCATCTCCTCAAGCCAGCATAGTGGAGGCGACTGCTACCCGCACAAGTTTTTCTGTAGTAGCAGTTGTTTCCATTCATGGACCGCACTCTAGCTTTACATCAGGCGGAGTGTTGTCACATGCCGAGCTACAATAAAAAAAAAATAACACCATAATTTACTTAATAATCTTTGTTTTAATAGTAGTTCGGCATGTTATTACACTCTGCCTAATGTGCTTAAGGTACGTAATCTCTGAATGAAGTATGAGTGGAAACAGGCGTCAGTCTGCCTACCCTTCTTTGAACATCCCTAAAGTCAAATTAAGGAACCGAAATGAAAATGAGATTGGAACTACAAGCAGTTAGTATCTTACAGTAGGTTAAGACGTGAAAAAGTGCAAATTTCCGACTGTAAGAATTCTTAAAATCCGTCCTATTATCGGAATGCATTATTAAAAATCGACGCCCATTTGTTGTATTTATGTCGAAAAAACATTGTAATTAAAATGATAGTGATCATTATTATACGTTTTTAGAATCCGTGTGAATTGTAGATATTTTTAAAATAATGGTCTCGTAACCGTACATACAATTTTTTTACACCAGCTTCGTTTAAATATTTTGCTTAAAATTTGATAAATTAAATCTTGTTTAGATTTTAATTTTTTATTTATTCATGGTTGTGAATTGGTTACAAATAATATTTTAATTAGAAAGCCCTGTGTTTTCTCAACCCACTTAAATAAAAATATCAGTGAAAATAATTGTAAACAAATTTTTATAACGTTATTTTGTCATATAACGGGGGAAAAAATGAAAATTCTTTAAAAATGTCATAACTTTTAAACCGGAAGGTATAAAAAAAAATTACCAAATTATATTCTAGATATTGAACCCCTCTATCTGTAAAATACCGTTGACACCACTACTTACGGGACACCCTGTATATCTATATTATCTATTCTAATATATCTAATATAAGAGAGGAGTGTGCACTGACAATCTAGATGGTACATGCTCGTCTCCTCGAGCCGGCATAGTGGAGGCGACTGCAGCCCGTAGAGATTTCTCTGTGGTAGCAGTTGTTTCCATTCATGGACCGCACTCTAGCTTTACATCAGGCGGAGTGTTGTCACATGTCGAGCTACAATAAAAAAAAAAATGTTTTTCAAGTCTCTAACTCTTTTTTGATGTCGGTTACTTTCGAATTAAACTCGTCTCACTACTATTAATATAATAATATCGAACCCGGGACTTTTCTACTCGTAAACCACTCCGCTTTAGCCAGTAAAATCGTAAAGAAATGGAATCGAGTTTTAAAATTACGTTCACAAACAAAACGCAACCTTTTTCGAGTTAAGTGGGTAGAAGGTTTATCATAGTTTTTTGTGTACGATCTCCGACATTTTTTTTTTAGTTTTATCGACGATGGCATGCCAAGACACGGCGGGTGGTTTCGATATACGGTAGCAAGGAATCGTTGTGTGTGGACCAATGGGTGAGGTTATATATTAGAATGAAACAAAGCGGGCTTTGGAAGTGGGCGTGGCTCTCATTGTTCGACACAATTGGAAGCGTTGTGACTCCTTTTGTGCGGCGTTCTTGTATTTTGTGTGGAGTGTGGGTGGGTTCAACAGTATAATGTCGATGTAGACGGGATTGAGGCGGTGACGTATTTCTAGAGGCGTTTGTTTCATATTTTTTTTCTATGAAAGAAAATAGGTATTTCAGAAATTAGATTAAAAATAGGTTAAAACATTTATTTTTCTACTTTTCCACAATAGCGGTCTCTCTCGAGTCGGCATAATCTTCGCTGGAATGCAATTCATGAACAGATAGCACTCACTTCCACTATGCCGGCTTGCGGAGTCGAATTTGACCCGGCTACTTTAAAGCTAATCCCGAAACGTAACAAAATCACTTCACAAGTGGTGGTACTACCCCAGGACAAGAGATTGGGCTAATAACCATCATCAGTCTGCCTACTACACTTTTATTTATTACTAGGTAGGTGTTTTTTAGCACGTCATATGACCGCACTCCATTTTTTATTGTAGCTCGGCATGTGACAACACTCCGCCTGATGTAAAGCTAGAGTGCGGTCCATGAATGGAAACAACTGCTACTACAGAGAAACCTGTGCGGGCAGCAGTCGCCTCCACTATGCCGGCTTGAGGAGACGAGCATGTACCATCTAGATTGACAGTGCACACTCCTCTCGCTATACCTGGCTACTTTCAAACTATTCCCGAAACGCGACAAAGTCACTTCACGGGTGTTACATTCGAAAGTGGTGGTACTACCCCAGGACGGCAGACTGGACTAATCACATCATCAGTCTGCCTACCACTCTTTAATAGTGCCTATAGGCACTGAACGACCAAAGTACATATAACAAAGTTACATTGGTACCGGTCAGTATTAGCGAGGTTCGAACACGAGTCTCATCGATCGTGAGTTCACGCGTCTTACCGCTAGACCACGGCCGCTCTATAAGATATAAGAAGAAGGAAATACTTGGCTGGGAAAGTCGTTTCACAATTTGATGGAACTACAGAAAAAGGTGTATTATTATACCATAGATATATTGCAACAAAAGGATATAGTTACATTGGTATTAATCAGAATTTAATGAGATTTGAACACGGGTCTCATTAATCGTGACTCGTCGGAATCTAGCTTTTCTGAGTAAAGTAATATTTTTTATTGTGACTCGATATAGTTATGACAACACTCCGTCTGATGTAAAGCTAGACCACGGTCCATAAGCGGAAACAACTGCTACTACAGATAAATTTCTACGGACAACCATCGCCTCCGTTATGCTGACTTGAGGAGACGAATGAGCACCATCCATATAGACAGTGCACACTCCCCTCGTTATACCTGGCTACTTTCAAACTATTCCCGAAACACGACAAAGTCACTTCACGGGTGTTTTATTTATTTATTTATTTATTTATTTAATGGCATATTAACAGTTAACATATTTCGCGCCATAAATACATGGAAATAAGAAACAATTTGTTAAAAATCAACACTTTTCTTTGGTTTCCCGTATATCATTACTTTCCAGAATTTGATCCTTATCAGGAACACTATCAGATGGTGCAAAAATACAGAGTGTTTTTATTTTTTCAAAATCAACAGGTTCGATTCCTGGCCAGGAAAATGGATTTATCAAAAATCTAATAATGCAGTTTTAGTTTTCATCAAAATCGGCATCGAGACTCCTTTCAGCATTTTTTGATATCTCTTATAGTTTAGGATTTCGCCATGAAAGCCCACTTGAAAAATTCACTCTGTATAATATAAAACAAAAAATACAATACAGACGAAATTCAAACTAACAACTTATTCCCTAACATGCAGAAGAGACTATAAATTTATTCAGGCATTCTCTGAGAGAGTCCCCAAACACATCAAATTTGGGTAATTTGTGATTCATTTCGTTGCACAATCTATAGGTACTATACATCCTGTTACATTCGAAAGTGGTGATACTACCCCAGGACGGCAGACTGGGCTAATAACTATCATCAGTCTACCCACTCTTACAGTTGTAATTTCACGTACCCACTAAGTAATATTTAAAAAAAAACTTCCTTATACTAAGGTACTCGTCATTAGGCACCCTCGACACGACATTTTCCGCTACCTGCATCGGTCGGTTTAAGGGCCAATTTACCAAGCTCGCGAAACACTTAGGCAAATGTATTTGCTCTCTAACATCCTTAATAGCTCAATTTGGCAACTTCGACTGTTCTGAGTGGAGTTAAGTGGAGTTCTGGTGACGTTTGAAAAGTAACTCACGGCCGTTTGCTATTTCATAGGTACGTAATTGGTATTTAAGTTTTAAACTTAATTTTAACATATTTTTGTAATATATACCATACCTTAGAACAAAAACATGCAAAAAACAATATTTTTTATTTCATTATTTTATGTGAAATAAATATTTTCGATTGGGATTGGATACATCATCGGGCTCTGACAATCTCGACGGTGATCGCTCGTCTAACCAAGCCGGCATGGTGGAGGCGATGAGGAAAGCAGTGGAAAGCTGAAAATCTGAGTTTTCTGAGAAAAAGAATGGTGTGTAGAGCTCTGTAATCAACAGAGGCTGAAAAAAAGAAGAAAAGTGGCTTTCTTCACCTGATGGGTGATGATGCACTGTGTAAGTACTTATGGTCCGGGAGGTAGCGACATTTTAGAGCTAGTCATTTCAGCATGGCTAGTTTTCTCTGAAATGTTAGTATTATTTTATTTTCATAAATTTATTACGCATGGGAGGCTTTCCAGCATCTGCCTCCCCCGCGGACGCGAAAGCTGACCTCGGTTTCGTGTTTGTACACGTAATAAACTAACATTTCAGAGTGACTAAAATGTGTCGCTACCTCCCAGACTATTAGGTGTTATACAGGTGAATTTTTCAAGTGGGCTTTCATGGCCAAATCCTAAACTATAAGAGATATCGAAAAATGCTGAAAGGAGTCTCGATGTCGATTTTGATGAAAACTAAAACTGCATTATTAGATTTTTGATAAATCCATTTTCCCGGCCAGGAATCGAACCTGTTGATTTAAAAAAAAAATCGCTCTGTATTATTGCACCATCCAATAGTGTTCCTGATAAGGATCAAATACTGGAAAGTAATGATATACGGCGAACCAAAGAAAAGTGTTGATTTTTAACAAATTGTCTCCGGCGCTGGTTGTAGGTACGTATACGGAAGCTCCTCCTTTGTTCCAAAATCTCTTGCCATTGTATTCTAGCTAGTTCTCATTGTTAAAATATAAAGATAAGATGCAAATTCCTTTGTTCTAAACACTCCCCTACAATAGGAATTCGTATGAAATATACTGATACACGTAGATAGATACAAGAATCACGAGTAATGTTTTGGTAAATGTTTAATGTGTAAAAACATGTGGCGCCATCTATTGAAAACTAAGAGAAACACGAGTGCGTTTTATTTGCAGAATGCTGTTAACGTGTTACGTTAGTTTAGTGATATAGTGTTAGATGGCGCTGTAAAAGTTTTTATAATTAGCAGAGTAGAATATTATCAATTAAATGGACGTATGTAAAAGGAAACTGAAAAAAGAAATTTTAACCGAATATTTTACTTTGACGGCTAAAAACAAAACTTATAAAATAAGTGTAAGTTATCACTATTTAGATTTTTTTATCTTTAGTAAATTGAAAATGATAATAAAGTTCAATAAAATGAAAGGAGAATGTCCATTCGCTTAAGAAAAATGGTCCCACAATTTTTTTTCAAGTTTGTCAATGATTTTTAGTTAATTTTATTGAAAAATAAATCTACATTCCATACCTATTACCAGTCAGTTTTAGTTTTTTCACCCGGGTTATTGAGCAATTAGATGTTTGCTGATGCAATAAATGAGGTTATAAATATTTTAAATGCTTTAATAATTGATTATATCTGTTTTTATGTAATTAAACATTGTCTATTGATTAGTAAATGATGTGTTGATATAATTCAAAATAATTAATAAAGAAATAAGATATTTTAAAATGTTGTTTTGTTACCATACAAGTGGGCCCAAAAACGTGCATTCTCCCTATGTATGTACCACCTAGCCGAGTTCCTGTTTAGAAAATATAGTAAAGTAAGAACTTTATATTTACAACATGAAGGCAATAAAAATATTTTTATTTGACTAAAACCCCCAGAGCACACTGGGAACGTCATATGGAGAAGTCACGGGCTCACGTCGGGGTATCTACCTCAACGATATACGCTGGGGTACCTCAGGGGGTCCCAGCCCCCTATCCACCACCTGAGGACGCGCCCGATACTCCAGACGATCCCTCTACCTAATATATATTTACTTATATTTTAACTATTAAACCAGAAATAAAAAACTATAAATAAAATAAATTGTTTAATTATTTTAAATATTTATATGATTTTGAACAAGACGACTATTTTAAACTAGACAAACTACAATTTTTGTACCGATCGATAAATTTCATGGTGTGATATGTAATTTCAGTGGGATTCTCACTGACCGTGTGGCCTAATGGATAAGGCGTCGGACTTCGGATCCGAAGATTGCAGGTTCGAGTCCTGTCACGGTCGAACTATTTATTCTTATTTCTTTCGTTTTGTTTCATTTTTTAACCGACTTCAAAAGGAGGAGGTTATCTATTCGTCGTGTATTTTTTTTTTTTTTTTTTTGTGGCGATGTTCACTCATATCTCCGCCGTTTGTGGACCGATTTTGATGATTCTTTTTTTGTTGGATAGGGTATATGTCCGCATTGGTCCCATTTCAATTTGAAGAAAATATTCCACCTCTAAGGGTGGGAAATTAGGGGATGTTTCGCCGTTTGTGAACCGATTTCGACGATTTTTCTTTTGTTGGATAAAGTATGTCTCGTGATTGGTCAATTTTAAATTTGAAGAAAATATTCCATCTTTCAGGGTGGAAAATTAGGATGTTTCGCCGTTTGTGTACCGATTTTGATGATTCTTTTTTGTTTGACAAAGTACGTTTCGGGATTGGTCCCATTTAAGGAATAAAATATTCCACCTTTAAAGGTGGAAAATTAGGGGATGTTTCGCCGTTTGTAAACCGATTTTGATGATTCTTTTTTGTTTGATAAAGTATGTTTAGGGATTGGTCCCATTTAAGGAATAACATATTCCACCTTTAAGGGTGGAAAATTTGGGGTTGTTTCGCCATTAGTGAACCGATTTTGATGATTCTTTTTTTGTTTGATAAAGTACGTCTCGGGATTGATCCCATTTAAGGAATCAAAAATTCAACCTTTTAGGGTGGAAAATTAGGGGATGTTTCGCCGTTTGTGAACCGATTTTGATGATTCTTTTTTTGTTTGATAAAGTACGTTTCGGGATTGATCCCATTTAAGGAATAAAATATTCCACCTTTAAGGGTGGAAAATTAGGGGATGTTTCGATTGATTTTAATGATTCATTTTTTATCGGGTAGGACTCGAGAGTGTCTGTCTATAAGCCCACTACTCATCACATTTTATTTGAACAGCGCGTTTAGAATGTTATCCATACAATCAATCAACAGTTACAACTAAAAATTACAAAATAAAAACATTTCTGAAAAAAATTGAACCGACTTCGAAATAAAACACAAGGCACTAAAAAGTAAAAAAATAATTTTAATTGAGAGTACCTACACACAATTTAATAAGCATAAACATGAATAGATGCTTATTATTTATTTACAAATTAATTATATGCATTTTATCTAGCATATATCTGAAGTCGGTGCAAGCATTTGAAACATGTTTTATGTATGGTAATGTACCTAGAATCAAGCAATGCGGAGTTTCATATTTGGTTGGCACCGACTTCAGATATATGCTAGATAAAATGCATATAATTAATTTGTAAATAAATAATAAGCATCTATTCATGTTTATGCTTATTAAATTGTGTGTAGGTACTCTCAATTAAAATTATTTTTTTACTTTTTAGTGCCTTGTGTTTTATTTCGAAGTCGGTTCAATTTTTTTCAGAAATGTTTTTATTAAGTTAGTAATTTTATTTTATACTCATAATATATTATTACACTAAAAATATTATTGCTAATTATTTTAGATAGCGGAAAAACACCGCCATCTAGTGTAAAACATCAGTACTAATTTAAAACATGAAATTATGACGCTCATTCTAAAAAGGGGTAAATAGCGCTTCACATTAGTCGTGTCATTAGTTTCAACATTTGCGAATAGATGGCGTTGTATTTAACACTATCCTTGAATGCTATTTATTAGTCTTTTTTTTATACCATCCAAAGACTGAATACAGTTGTTACGTTTCGACCACTTGGCCTAGGCGTGTTTCAAAACAGATTCTGTTCTCATGTTTGACGAAAACTGCAGTTCAAACCTATATACTACACCCGATAGTGAAAACTTGATTATTTAGACTTGAAGAGTTATATCTTTAGTCTTCGCTGTGACTACTACGAGTTCCGCCCTAGTTTTTTTTTAATTGTAGGTCGGCATGATAGAAATTGCATCTACTGCAGTATAATTAAGACAAATATTAAAACACATCTTTTTCCATAGTTAATTTAATTCGAGTGACGTACATTATTTTTGACATTTATATTTTGAATTAGAACAGGATTACTTTTTAACATGACAACACCTCGCCTGATGTAAAGCTAGAGTGGGATTTGACCGTAATTTTTTTAGTTCCTGGGGTTCCACGAGTTCTTTCCGGGTTCCAATCATACTAGCTACTCCAATCTCCAGCTTAATTTGAATATGATGAATAAACCCGGACTTAGATTAACGGATGTAGTCAATTGAAGTCCTTTGCACCAATATTTTTACTTCTGTTGGGATAAAACGCAACCATTACAGTAAATAATTGAAGCAGGCGATAACTACGCTGATGTGTATGTACACACTGGGTATTTGTAGAGCTCACAAGATATACATTTTTTTATATTTCTGTCTACGTATTGATCGTAGTTATTTAGAGCCGTTGACTTTGCTCGTCCCGTACTGATTTATTGGGGAAAAAATTAATAAAAATAATTTGAAAAGTTATTTGAAAAAAATAAACCGAAGATTCCCTAGATATTGTATTGTCTAATATCATGATGAAAATAAAAAACCTAGCTATTAATAGTTTAGAAGAAAAATGGTTTTATATTTCTAAAATAGGGGTTAATTTGCATGAATATTAATGATATTTAAAACTATTTTTATTTTATTTTTTAAATGAAGAGGACATGTTTTGTATACTGTAGATTAACATATATTTTTTTAAAGATAATTTCGTTACGGGTTATGCAGAAAAAAGGTTTTAATCTCCTTCAGTTCCAGCGTAGTTCACATTTATCCCAGCCTTAAGAGCCCAGTCCGTCCTTGGTTAGTACCACTGCTTCGAGCATTACGCAAAACGGAGGATGTGAGTTCGATTCTCATCTCAGACTCTTTGTTTACTGTATCGCGCATGTGACAGCACTCTGCCTGTTGTCAAGCTAGAGTGCGGTCCTTGAACGAAAACAACTGCTACCAAAGAGAAATTTTCTGCAGACAGCAATCACCTCCACTATGCCGGCTTAAGGAAATGAAAGAGCTCCATCATGTTGACACCGAACACTCTTCTCGTTGTACCTGGCTACTTCCAAACTGATCTCGAACGCGACATGGTCACTTCACAGGACGCACGGCAGACTGGCCTAATAACCCTCATCAGTCTGCCTACTATTCTTAAATGTCCATGTAACTAAACATTGTCTATTGATTGGTAAATGATGTGTTGATATAATTAAAATGTATTAATAAAAAATAAAATATTATTTTAGAATATTGTTTTGTTACCAAATTATTAGGTATTAAGCGGGCCCAAAAATGGGTATTCTCCTTTGTGTGTTTATATTTCAGGTAATTGAGTAACTATATAGGTAAGAGCACATTTTTAAAGCTTGAGCGATGGACCAATTCAAAGATGAATAGCGTAGCTTTCAAAACTCATTATGCCCTATACCGATCGATCTGAAGTTTTATATAATTTTTTTTACTATTGTTATTGGTTTAACATATGTTTTAAACTACGCATTACTATTATCTTTTTTTCGTCTAAATCCCAATCTCTCTGGCTTAAGGTGGGAATCGAATCTACATACTTCGTTTTGCGTCAGGATGCAGTGAGCTGTTAGCCTTCTTCCATTTACTGCTGCCTGCCGCCTTTTCAACTGCCAGGTTGACATGGTATATTGTAGAGGCTCTTCATCGCAATTATAGTCTTATATCGCTTTATAATTTACCGTCTTTATATGACGGCGGGGCCTTCCTTAACAATCGCATTAATTTACTAATTTGTTTTTTTTTCAGCGAATGGCACGTTTTATTATAATTTCTAAAAATATCAATAAAAATGTACATATTCATAATACCCGTGAAGTGACCTCGTCGCGTTTCGGGAATAGTTTGAAAGTAGCCAGGTATAAAAGAGGAGTATGCACTGTCAATCTAGATGGTACATGCTCGTCTCCTCAAGCCGGCATAGTGGAGGCGACTGTTACTCGTTTCTGTAGTAGCAGTTGTTTCCATTCATGGACCGCACTCTAGCTTTACATCAGGCGGAGTGTTGTCACATGCCGAGCTACAATAAAAAAAAATATATATGCGAAAGTTTGTATGTTTATTCATCACACAACTAAATGACTGAATTATTTATTTATTATAAGTTTTCAGGAAAAAATAAAAATGCAATACAACAGAGAAATGCAACTTGCATTATCCTGAATACGCTTCCTTAAACTTTTTATTGCATACATTTTTCAGTTCAGAAGCTTCAGACAAAGACGTTAAAGCTATGTACAAAACATTTAAATGTAAATTGAACGTGTAATTTTCAGACATAACACCTTAACATGGCCAAATTGTGAAAATGTTTTTACTCTAAAATGCTTTAAAGTTGTGGTTTGAATAAAGCTCAGCGTTTATTTATTTACAGAATATGTTTATTTTTAGATAACTAAATTATAATAGTAAGTAATGATAAAAAGTATAAATACAGCACGCTGAGGTGGAAACCGAACCCATATCCTACACTTAGCGCACTCTAATATAGTAAAGTCCAACCGCCTTGAAAGTTCTATCTAAAGAAATAGAAAAACACTAGTTACCACTATCCTTAAAGAGCATTTAAAAAACTAGTCACAACCAAAATTTCCCACAAAACTAAACATCTCGTAATCTTAAATTTATAAAAAAAAACAGTCCTACGTACTATTGCGGACAAATTAATGACGGTAGTCAGAATAACTAAGCGCTGCGGTCGGCGCTCGATCGCCGTTACATCAGTCTTACATCGGATGCGGGCAGGAACGGACGTCTGGTTGCTTCTGAATTTAAAAATTTACTTGTGGAAGGTTTCCTTGATTTATTAACGTGTTTCTTTTTCATTATTTAAAAGGAATATTTCACATATAATTTCTTAAGTAAAGAAATAAATACAAGTGAAAATACCTAACATTAGGGGCCGTTTGTACCAGGAGACCGGTTAAAGTAACTTTAACTATTACTTTTACGGTGACGACGACCGTTAAACGTTTACATTTACTCCACACGCGTTGCAATATCGTGTAAATTCATATTGTTATGGTTAAAAGGGTGGCTGATCTCTAAAAAATAACTTTAACCAGCCAAGATTCGCTGGTTACGGGCAAGGTTAAAGTAACCGTAAAAGTAAAGTAACTCGTGTAGAGTAAATGTAAACCATAATGTAAACGTAACGGTTAAAGTAATAGTTAAAGTTACTTTAACCGGCCTTCTGGTGCAAACGACCCTAACACTGTTTCATATGAGAAAATGTTCGCAGAAGGGAATTTGCTATGCTAGCTTTGTTATCATCTTTTCAAAGAGTAGTAGGCAGACTGATGATGGTTATCAGCCCAGTCTGCCGTCTTGTGGTAGTACCACCACTTTCAAATGGTACTCCCGTGACCTTGTCGCGTTTAGATGGAGTTAGGTATAACAAGAGAAGTGTGCACTGTCAATAGCTGCCTGCAGAAATTTCTCTGTAGTAGCAGTTGTTTCCGTTCATAGATCGCGTTCTATCTTAGCATCAGGCGGAGTGTTGTTATACAAAAGGCTAAGCTTAAACGATACCAGAAATTTAACACATAAGCCTTATGACAGTGAAGATGGTTCATCCATTCATATACTTATGTCTAATGGATATTTGAAATTATTATTTGGAAGGACTGGTAATGATAATATCCCAACAAATATGGGAATTTTTAAAGTAATTATATTGTATATAAAATATTTAGCCAAGCTATTGTCTTAAGAGTAATACGTCTTCTTAGGTCGGCATAGCGGAGGTGACTGCTACTTTTCTTTGTGGTAGCATTCAAGCAACATCAAGTTGCAGCAACAAGCAAGCAAAAGTGTCATATGAAAAGCTACAACAAAAAAAGAACGCTGTAGCAGACGACATTGACTCGCCGTATTGTTAGAGTAGAAATTAACTCCAGTTCTCTTATGATAGGTGTGTTACCAACTCTTTTCTTTATCCTCATGGGCATTAGGATAATTTTTAATTCTGCCCTCATGTTCGACGAAACATTTTTCCTAGCACGTTTCACTGTTTGAAACAAAGAATATCTAAAAAGGGCAATGATTTCTCAAAGGGCGACTTGTCTACCTCTACGCTCTTATCATGATGTTTCTGATTTATAATACTCAAAATAACATATATACAAACACATATACCCTAGAACAGCCGTGGTCTAACGGTTGAACGTGTAAACTTACGATCAATGGGACCCATATTCAAATCTCGCTCAATTTTGACCAGCACCAATGTAACTATGGTTTATGTACTTTAGTCGCCTCAAGCCGGCATAGTGGAGGTGACTACTGCCCGTAGAGATTTGTCTGTAGTAGCAGTTGTTTACATTCATGGACCGCACTGTAGCTTTACATCAGGCGGAGTGTTGTCACATGCCGAGCTACAATAAAAAAGTTAGTTTCTAAATGCAAAGCAAAATTTTTTCTCTGATAAAAGCCACAATACTATCAATCAAACGGTCATAGTAGGTGTCTTTATAAGGGATGAAGGCAACACGCACGACTTAACTTTTTGGCTGGGATACCTTACCAGACGTGATTAGAATGTAAAAAAGTATGCTTGTATGTTTTTTGCTTCGATAACTCTACGCTTTGCTCTACGACCGCAAAATTTTCTACAAAAATTGTACCTTCACAACTAAAAGCTACAGTTTCTATCAAACAAAATATCAACTATTAAATATAATAAATATAATATATTGGTATTTACTAAGTCTCCACTCTACCCTACTACTTTAAATTTTTTTTACATTTTTTTATCATTTTTTAATGCAAGATTTATTTTACAATTAAATTATAATGATAGGAAATAGAAATACAACAATTCAACACATCACACAACAACCTGTACATTTTTATATAACAATTTTCGTTACAAGCAATTGATTTATTATAATAATGCATGTTTTTAGAAATTTCATCTTTGTAGATATATTTTTTGTTTTATTGTAGATCGGCATGTGACAACACTCCGCCTGATGTAAAGCTAGAGTGCGGTCCATGAATGGATACAACTGCTACAATAGAGAAATCTCTACAGGCACAGTCGCCTCCACTATGCCGGCTCGAAGAGACGAGCATGTATCATCCAATTGACAGTGCACACTCCTCTCATTATACCTTTACGGGTGTTACATTCGAAAGTGGTGGCACTACCCCAGGACGGCAGACTGGACCATATAACCATCATCAGTCTGTCTACCACTCTTTAAAAGTACCTATAGGCACTGAGCAACCAAAGTACATATAACAAAGTTACATTGGTACCGGTCAGAATTTAGCGAGGTTCGAACACGGGTCTCATCGATCGTGAGTTCACGCGTCTTACCGCTAGACCACGGCCGCTCTAAAATTATGTATAAATACTGCGAAAAACAACTTATTATTTGTATATGTTTACATTTTTATATCTGTCGTTCGAAATATGCTATATTGAATACGCATCGGGCGTTGAAATAGGAAATGACGGGTCGGAATTAACGCTGAATGTTTGGTTAGGTTGATCTTAGATTCCTGCGATATGAAATGCTATTTACCTTTTTATTTTAAACAATTTTTATATTCTTTTTACTGTTTACTAGTTTGGATGCAGCTAGGGATAGCAAGAGGAGTGTAGCAGAGAAGATCTGTAAGATTTCTCTGTGGTAGCAGTTGTTTCCGTTCATGGCAGGGCTATCTTTCAAGATCAAGTAGTCCTAGGCCCAGAGTAAGATAACACCCCTCCACTCCCGAAATTCCTGTAAATTTTAAGGAATTTTGGGGGCCTAAGGCTTCGGGTTCTATTCCCTAGTCTCCTAAACACGGCCCGGGTTCATGGACCGCACTCAATCTAACTTAACATCAGACGAAGTGTTGTCATTTAGGCCGTATAAAAATGCGTAATATTTTCTCTGAAAGAAATGTGTGTTTTATTAAGATATAGGTCACTATGGCACAAAAGGGTAACTAGTTCATTACTCTTCCGATCCCAACAAATGGTGGGTAGGTTATAAACAAAGTGTAGAGTTAAAACACGGTACTGTTTAACGTTTACCGCTCATCAGTTTAGTAACAAGATTAAGTATTTTCACCAATGGAAGGGTTAAATAGGTTACTGGGACAATTTTCCTTGATAACACTAGAAGGTGGATTATAAATGTAATCTGGGATAGGCAGTAGGTAACTCACTAAATTTCTATTAAACACAACACTTCTCACGAGTTATACAATTAAAAAATAAATCCATATAGAGCGGCCGTGGTCTAGCGGTAAGACGCGTGAACTCACGATCGATGAGATCCGTGTTCGAACCTCGCTAATTCTGACCGGTATTCGCTCAGTGCCTATAGGCACTATTAAAGAGTGGTAGGCAGACTGATGATGGTTATTTGTCCAGTCTGCCGTCCTGGGGTAGTACCACCACTTTCGAATGTAACACCCGTGAAGTGACCTTGTCACGTTTCGGGAATAGTTTGAAAGTAGCCAGGTATAACGAGAGGAGTGTGCACTATCAATCTAAGATGGTACATGCTCGTCTCCTCAAGCCGGCATAGTGGAGGCGACTGCTACCCGCACAGGTTTCTCTGTAGTAGCAGTTGTTTCGATTCATGGACCGCACTCTAGCTTTACATCAGGCGGAGTGTTGTCACATGCCGAGCTACAATAAAAAAAAAATCGTTTCGGCTTATAAGGTACAGTGACGGATCACGGGCATAATATTGGTACCGGTCAGAACTTAGCGAGGTTTGAACACGGGTCTCATCGATCGTAAGGTGATGGGTATGTAGTGCGGTTAAGATATATAGATATTAAAGATGTGGGTGGAAATGTCACCAATCTAATATCCGGGCCATGAACGATGTGCCTAACGGAAACTAGCGGGTCCCGCAGACGGGTCCTTCAAATCACAGGCCGACAAACCGATCGTTGTGATGACACCATTTGAATATTTTGCTCTAACATTCATTTTACTTATATAATGTTGTTATACACTTATTTTCAGTATTACGACTAAGTTATATAGGTTAGATAATACTAGCTGTCCCGGCAAACTTCGTACCGCCTCAGAATCAATGAATAAAAAAGCATTTCTGAACGACTTTTAAATTTAATTGATTTCTGAACGACGGGACGAACATCAAATGTTTGACATTCAAAACCAAAGGAATAGTTTCTAAGGGAAAGCGAAATTGTTGTTTTTACTATATTCCAAGCATTTTTTTCATATTTACTCACCTTTTAAACCTTCCCTGGACTTCCACAAATAATTCAAAACAAAAATTAGTCAAATCAGTCCAGCCGTTCTCGAGTTTTAGCGAGACTAACGAACAGCGATTGATTTTTATTATATAGATGAAATTTTTTTTATGCCTGTGAGTGGTAGGCGGGCTGATGCTGGTTATTAGCCCAGTCTCCCGTCCTGGGGTTGGACCACCACTTTCGAATGTAACACCTGTGCAGTGATCTTGTCGCGTTTCGGGAACAGTTTGAAAGTAACCAGGGATAACGAGAGGAGTGTGCACTGTCAATCTGGATGGTGCATTTTCGTGTCCTCAAGCCGGCATAGCCGAGGCGTCTGCTACGTGTAGAATTTTTTCTGCAGTAGCAGCTATTTTCATGGACCGCATATTAGCTTCACATCAGGCAAATTACAATTAAAAAAAAGAAATAATATACATTGATACCGGTCAGATTTTAGTGAGATTTGAATACAGGTCTCACTAATCGTAAAATGCCTTTTACCGCTAGACCGCGGCCGCTCTATTACTATACGGACTCCCTGAACATACAGTTTTTTTGTTGAGTACAGATTGCGAAAGTTATTTTGTTGAAATTGAATCAACCATTTTATCTTAGCCGTGATAAAGATCAACAGCTTTATTTATCGAAGTAGACACTCAGGGGTAAAGTTTCCATTTACACATCGGTGTATTTTTACAAGTAGAAACGTATGTCAGTAACAAAGTATAAAGAAATAAAATCTTATGTTTATAGTAACGTGGTGAGTGAATTCATAAATATACTTTCATTCTCATGTGGTAGAAAGAAGCTGGTGTTTCTCCCGGCAACAAGAGTTGTTCCGTAAAAAATGTGAACCAATCTTTCCGCCCGCCTCGGCGACTGCCATGAATATTAACCACTTTGCGGCCTCTACATAGATTAGAGAATAGAACTTCTTCGTAGACACGACAGTTTTATTTATTTAAGAGGTTTTTTGTTGATCCTAAAAGGTTAGTTAAAGAAAAGATCGAAACATTTTTTTCACGTGGCAAAAATCTTTTATGGATATTTTGCGTTGCAGGATAAACGAGGACGACGCCTGAGCTCCGCCCACGCATAGAAGACCTGCATTTTACTCAAGTCTCCTATGAAAACAAGGTATGACCAGAGGAGAGACCCCACCTCGTTGATTTTGGTTCGTGTCAGAGTACCTCAGGGAGATACTCTAGAACCATACTCAATACCTGAGAATGCGCCAGCAATTCTAATATCGCTGCAGGGCTTTAGAAAAATGGCATTTTACGGCAATGTGTCGACTCGTAATAACCAAAAACTCATACAATCTTTTAATTTAGCCCAAAATCTTATATACTTATAAGACTTAATAACTAGATTAATTTTAAATCATCAATAACTCATTATTATACACGAAAGAAAAAAAAAACCGTTGGAAATGATTTAAGAAATCCGTTCTGTAGTTTATTAATCTTTGCGGCTGAGGAACAAAACATAGAAAGTAACGGCGTCTATTGCCTCGCTTACGATACTACGGGGTCGTATTTCAGTCTGAAGTGGGAGGTTGCAGATTTAGTCCAATCTTCTCATCAGAGAATCTCGCAAAATTGGCGTTAGGTACCCCTATGTGGTTTGTGCTCAAGATAATCCTAAATTGAGTCTTAGACATGTTATCGGATATCCATACTAAGATTTTAATATATCTAGATCGACTAAATACTTATTTGAGAATTAATTTTTTTTTATTTTTTTTTTTATTGTAGCTCGACATGTAACAACACTCCGCCTGATGTAAAGCTAGAGTGCGGTCCATGAATGGAAACAACTGCTACCACAGAGAAATCTCTACGGGCTGCAGTCGCTTCCACTATGCCGGCTTGAGGAGACGAGCATGCACCATCTAGATTGACAGTGCACACTCCTCTCTTATACCTGGCTACTTCCAAACTATCCCCGAATCGCGAAATGTAGTTTTTAGTAGCACAGGGAGCAATTCTCGAATGTACATACTTACTCGTAAAACGTGTAGATTCATCTCAATTACGTTTAATTTATACGATTTTTTTAGCAAATTGGAAACAGTTTCCGTATACGTTTTAAGTCTAAACATTCAAGAATTGCCCCCTGAAATTATAACTAATATAATATAATGTAATTTTGTTTTAAAGAGTGGTAGGCAGACTGATGATGGTTATTTGTCCATTCTGTCGTCCTGGGGCAGTACCACCACTTTCGAATGTAACACCCGTGAAGTGACCTTGTCGCGTTTCGGGAATAGTTTGAAAGTAGCCAGGTATAAGAGAGGAGTGTGCACTATCAATCTAGATGGTACATGCTCGTCTCCTCAAGCCGGCATAGTGGAGGCGACTGCAGCCCGTAGAGATTTCTCTGTGGTAGCAGTTGTTTCCATTCATAGACCGCACTCTAGCTTTACATCAGGCGGAGTGTTGTCACATGCCGAGCTACAATAAAAAAAAGGTAAATAGACTGATGATAGTAGACCTTAGTCTACTGACTCGTACTGCTACTTCCAACAGTTACTCTTGAACGATATTTCGGGATCAGCTTGGATGGTGCATTCTCGTGCTATCAAACTGGCATAGTGAAGGTGACAGTCGCCTGCAGAGATTTTGTTGGAGCAGTCTAGTATCAGACAAAGTGCGGAAACATGTCAGACTACTACGAAAAACATTAGATGGACCCGCGATTTTTAATTAACTAATATATCTTTAAATAATCTATTAATTACGTAAATACAAATAATTACATTTACGCATTGATTTGAAAGATCATCTCGTTTGAAGGACTATTGAAAGGTGTAGCTAGATGTTTATCTTTAAGCAAACTAATTGAGTTAAGTGAGGTCGACAGGGTATCCGATTACTTTAAACTTGATTAAGTCATTGATTTTGTTTGCTATTGATAAAATACATTTTATTCATTATTATTTAGCAATTTCTGTGTAAATTAAGTTTATTTGTAACCTAGGCAAGCGCAGTGTGAAGAGGCATCTCACGAAGCCGACGCGACTGCTATCTGCGGATCCCCTTTTCTGACAGCAGTCCTCTCCGTTTAAGGATTGCACTCTAGCTTAACATCGAGAGGAGAGCAATCATATGACGAGATAAAATTTAAAAAAAAACTAGCTGACGGCGCTTATCATATTAACAGCTCCCTAATTATGAAAAATTTTCTCCCCAAACCGCTCTCGCTTTCAACAATACAATTATCATGCCTTTTTCTCACAGGGATAGGCAGAGACAACGGAACGCCACTTACCACGATCCTGATACAACTCTCTTAATGCACGCCCGACGGTTATGAGCACTAGGCAGCCTTTCATAAGGATGTTTCCGATTTGATCGGAAAACGCTTTCTACGTGTACAAAAATCCTAGAAAGAGTGAAATGGAAGTATGATCGAGAAACGAGCGGTTTGTACGGAAGCAGCAGTTGCAGGGTGACAGTGCGACAGGGTGACTTCACGGATTACAAGTATGAAAGGGTGAAAGTCTTAGTATCACCCCAGGACGGCAGACTGAGCGAAATATCATAGTTACATTGGTATAGTTAGAATTTAGCGAGGTTTGATTGATTGATCGTGAGTTCACTACTTTTACAGCTAGACTAGACTAGCTGGACAGCCACCTTAAACATAACAACACAAACTTAGAGAGGTGATTATTAAATTGTAACGAAACAATTTGTATTGTGGCTACGCCAAAAGGGTAAGTTGTGAAGATATTACAAACAATAGTTTAGCGTCTCAAGAGGGCAATGTAAACTTATCCAGGTTCCAAGTAAGGGATTGACCGTCGCCACACCCATTTCATGTTTCCTTCAAAACGGTGCCGGTATTCAGAGTTGAAACCTGGCCCCGAGTGAGTAATTAATGATACCAAACTTCTATATAATAATAGTTTTGCTTGTACATTACTATTTGCTACTTTGGTTTTAATGTTGTAACATAGTGATGTATTTATATTTTATGTGGCTCACATGTTTACAGTTATCGTAGTCGCGTCTAACTGGCGAACTTTGTTGTGTAGTGTTGTGTAGCTAGAAAAGCCGCATAAAACATTTTAAGTAAATTATATTTTTTTCTTTTTTAACCGACTTCAAAAGGAGGAGGTTATCTATTCGACGTGTATTTTTTTTTTTTTTTTTTTTTTGTGGCGATGTTCACTCATATCTCCGCCGTTTGTGGACCGATTTTGATGATTCTTTTTTTGTTGGATAGGGTATATGTCCGCATTGGTCCCGTTTCAATTTGAAGAAAATATTCCACCTCTAAGGGTGGGAAATTAGGGGATGTTTCGCCGTTTGTGAACCGATTTCAATGATTTTTCTTTTGTTAGATAAAGTATGTCTCGTGATTGGTCAATTTTAAATTTGAAGAAAATATTCCATCTTCAAGGGTGGAAAATTAGGGGATATTTCGCCATTAGTGAACCGATTTTGATGATGCTTTTTTTGTTTGATAAAGTACGTCTCGAGATTGGTCTAATTTAAGGAATAAAATATTCCACCTTTAAGGGTGGAAAATTAGGGGATAATTCGCCATTGGTGAACCGATTTTGACGATTCTTTTTTTGTTTAATAAAGTACGTCTCGGGATTTATCCCATTTAAGGAATAAAATATTCTACCTTTAAGGGTGGAAAATTAGGGGATATTTTGCCATTAGTGAAGCGATTTTGATGATTCTTTTTTTGTTTGATAAAGTACGTCTCGGGATTGGTCTAATTTAAGGAATAAAATATTCCACCTTTAAGGGTGGAAAATTAGGGAATATTTCGCCATGAGTGAACCGATTTTAATGATTCTTTTTTTGTTTGATAAAGTACGTCTCGGGATTGATTCCATTTAAGGAATAAAATATTCCCTCTCTAAGGGTGGAAAATTAAGGGATGTTTCGATTGATTTTAATGATTCATTTTTGATCGAATAGGACTCGAGAATGGCTGCCTATAAGCCCGCCACTCATCACATTTTATTTGAACAGCGCGTTTAGAATGTTATCCATACAATCAATCAACAGTTACAACTAAAAATTACAAAATAAAAACATTTCTGAAAAAAATTGAACCGACTTCTAAATAAAACACAAGGCACTAAAAAGTAAAAAAATAATTTTAATTGAGAGTACATACAATTTAATAAGCATAAACATGAATAGATACTTATTATTTATTTACAAATTAATTATATGCATTTTATTTAGCATATATCTGAAGTCGGTGCCAACCAAATATGAAACTCCGCATTGCTTGAATCTAGGTACATTACCAATTATAAAACATGTTTCAAATGCATGCACCGACTTCAGATATATGTTAAATAAAATGCATATAATTAATTTGTAAATAAATAATAAGTATCTATTCATGTTTATGCTTATTAAATTGTATGTACTCTCAATTAAAATTATTTTTTTACTTTTTAGTGCCTTGTGTTTTATTTAGAAGTCGGTTCAATTTTTTTCAGAAATGTTTTTATATTTTATTTATTTCTTTCTCTTTTTTTTCATAATATTGAATAGAAAAACGCACACAACAGCTAGCTAAACTAGCTTTCTATTATTTTATTTCTATTCAAGTTTATATATTTTTTAATTATATTTATATTGGCAGACTGATGATGGTTATTTGTCCAGTCTGCCGTCCTGGGGTAGTACCACCACTTTCGAATGTAACACCCGTGAAGTGACTTTGTCTCGTTTCGGGAATAGTTTAAAAGTAGCCAGGTATAACGAGAGGAGTGCGCACTGTCAATCTAAGATAGTACATGCTCGTCTCCTCAAGCCGGCATAGTGGAGGCGACTGCTACCCGCACAGGTTTCTCTGTAGTAGCAGTTGTTTCCATTCATGGACTGCACTCTAGCTTTACATCAGGCGGAGTGTTGTCACATGCCGAGCTACAATAAAAAAAAAAAAATTAATTTAATTCAAAAATATTCGCGCAAATCCTAAAGAAGAAAACATATTGCAATCATTTTGAAACTGTTTAATTTCTTTGAAATACATACTCATGTAAAAATGAAATGAAAATCCCTACACTAGTTTCTGTGTTTAGTAGACAGATACGTGGTGGCTTTATTTTATACTAAGTAGGTATATTCAATACACTAATCTTATAAATAAGAACGAATGTTTGTTTATTTGTATCATATTAGTCCGTTTTGAAAAAATATTTTTACGTTAGTTAACCAGCTTATTAGGGTGGTTTGCACCAGAAGGCAGGTTAAAGTAACTTTAACTATTACTTTTACTTTAACCGTTACGTTTACATTATGCACCATCCACACGAGTTGCACCATCGTCACGCCTGTCATTTTTTACGGTTACTTTAACCTTAACCGTAACTAGCGAATCTTGGCTTGGTTAAAGTTAAAGTAATCGTCAAACCAATTTTGCTAACATCAAATGTATGAAAAGAAGTCAAATATGTTTTTCTATTATTTTTCGAGATCAGCCACCCTTTTAACGATAACAATATGAATTTACACGATATTGCAACGCGTGTGGAGTAAATGTAAACGTTTAACGTTCGTCGGCACCATACTAGTAATAGTTAAAGTTACTTTAACCGGCCTTCTGGTGCAAACCACCCTAAGGAAGATTTTTGTCACATGTCGAGCTACAATAAAAAAAAAAAAAAAAAAAAATATTTATTTATTCGGTCCTGTATACAAAGTGCACTACCATTGAAACGTTTTTGGCTCGAAGTTTCCTAAATAAAAAATTAAGTACTCTAGGAATGGTAATATAAAACTAATTATACGCATAAGAAGTCGCGGGCAACAGCTAGTTTCATGTAAAACATTGAAAGGCTAAATATTCCGTTTATGTATCGAATCTATGTCGATAGACGTGACATAGTACGCGCATAACGAATGTCCAAACATTGAATTGCTGATGGACAATTTGCATATGTGAATTCCAATAGATTAGTGTAGCCATGAATTATTTAGATAAACAATGGACAGTTACTGCATTGCTGGTGTGAAAATATCAGTCAAGTGACCTAGTCTCATTTTGGGGCTTGGAAAGTAGTCGGGTATAACGAGAATGCATTGTAAACTTTGTCGGTGCACATTCGTCTCATAAAGTCGATATAGTGGAGGTGACCCCAGACTATATTACGCAGGGATAATGTAGGTAATGTTAGGTGACGATTTATTATCTATATCTATGGCTAAATATGTAATAACTAACAATATAAAAATATACCGAGAAAATAATATTTAGTTCTTTTTGTTATCGCAAGATAAACAATGTTTATTTAGTTAAAACATAAAAAGAAATATTAATCAATAAATTAAATCATGACATATTTTATCCGCAAATCTCAAAAAATACTAGCCACCCTAACAACGAGCATCGAGAGATTGAAATGTCCTGCATATGACTTTACATATGGACTACACGGTACCTTACGCGGTCTGTCATTGGTTAATTGAAAAAATATACTTGAATTAATGAAACGGCTTAATTATACAGTACGACCCTGCTGTTGAATTTTAAACATTTGTTTTCTCCCTTAGAATAATCTTTTATTTCCCTCGATAATATGAATTTCATTCAAGTCTCCATCGAAGTAGCCTCCACTATGCCGGTTTGAGGAGATGAATGTACACCATCCAGGATTGACACGGAGTGCACTTCTCTCATCATAACTGGCTACCTCCAGGCTTCCAGGCTAAACGCAAGAAGGTCACCATCATCGGTCTACCTACCAGCCTATGATGATTATTAGCCCAGTCTGCCATACTGGAGTTATGTTTGACTGATCTGGGACACGACTTGACTTGATGAATGAATGATGCGAACTGCTGCAGGAAAAAAAACTAATTACCATTAAAAAAAAACGGATGTTCTAAAATAGATTAAAATGTATGTCGGAACGGTCATGAATACGGACTCTAATTTGAACGATTACGGAAACTAACTTGGAACAAAATGAATACGTGGTCATGAGTACAAGCACTAACTAAATATGAAACAAAAGCGTCGTTACGCTTTGACACAGTCTCTGAAAACACGCGGAGGACACGTTGTAACTTGTTTGTGCGGAGGAACTGTCGTGTTATCGCCCACAAATGGAGGATAGAAGCCTTGGACCGCTCGTCCCGTTCTGTCATGTAAAACTTGAACAATATAAATTAAAATTTCAAGTGGGAATAACAAAAACAATCCAAAAAACAGAAGGGCGATTACATACGAATTTATATGCAAATGTCCACTTTGAAATTTGATTCCCCAATTTTAGGAAACACCGTTGCTATACGCACTACGCTTGAGCTTATGTAGAGTGACCATTAATCTCGCTTAAATGATGGATAGATAGTATATAAAATCTATAAATATAGATACACCAGAAATTGCCAGAAACTATAGAAAGCCAGTGACTTCTTTTTATTATTGTAGCTCGACATATGACAACACTCCGCTTAATGTAAAGTTAGAGTGCGGTCCGTGAACGGAAACAACTGCTACTAATGCAAAATCTCTACGAGCAGCAGTCGCCTCCACTATGCCGGCTTGAGGAGACGAGCATGTACCATCCAGATTGACAGTGCACACACCTCTCGTTATACTTGGCTACTTTCAAACTGCTCCCGAAACGCGACAATGTCACTTTACGGGCGTTACATTCAAAAGCGGTGGTACTACCCCAGGACGGTAGAACGACCAAGGTACTTATAACAAAGTTACATTGGTACCAGTCAGAATTAGCGAGCTTCGAACACAGGTCTCATCGATCGTGAGTTCACGCGTTTTGCCGCTATACCACGGCCGCTCAACTTTGCCACTTCTCTTTCTACATACAACTTTTGCCTCCACCACATCCATTACACATCTTATAACGCGTCCCGACTTTTTTTTAAATAGTAGCTTGACCACACTCTGCCTAAAGTAAGCTAGAGTGCGGCCCATGAACCGAAACCTACTATTACTGATAAATTTCTACAGTCAGCATTTACCACATGAGCTTATAAAGATTACGCAGTGAATAAAATACATGAATCCTGAAAAAAAACTTCAATATATAACCAGCTGAAGGCTCCTAAAATATCTGAAAGAAAGATCGGCTTAGCGATGTATCCGCACGTCTAACTTTCCAATCTCATGCGTGATAGCACTTAGTCTGAATTTGTAGAGAAAAGAGGGTATTTTCACATATTTGTTCTAATCTTTAACAGGATAAAGTAATTAAAATTATATAAAAAAGGAATAAATAAATATCATAATCCTAATAAAGTAAATTGATATAATTGAATGTAAAAAAAAAGAAGTAACTTAAAATAATGTGTACTAATATTATAAATGAAAGTATGTTTGTCGCAATTGCTTAAACTCTGGAACGGATCTTAATAAGAAGTATAGAGGTATATTTAGGGCTAGTTTTGGGTCAACCCAACGGTAATGCTAATTTGTTAATAAAATTCGCATACAAAGTTGTGGGTAACTTACTTTTAATAGATATTTTACTGTGTATATCTGAAGGTGTCGATTCGCACGAAAATATATTAAATTCGTGCCAATCGACTACTAAAATTTTAGTATTTTAATAAGTGGTCAACTCGCACGTTTCAGGCGAATCCAATCGTGTGAATCGTTCCCTAATCCGAAAATAAAAGTAAAATAAATTAAACAATAAAGCAGACTAAAAATAAAAGCAAATCTTCCATAAACATATCAACAAAGGGCACGTTCATTATTCGGAATGTCTTCCATTGAAGCCTCGAAAGTCAATACAACATAATCCGTCTACTCGAACGAGGCTTAATCTCCTCTCATAATCTGCGGGACGTTCACAATCTCGGGCTTTACATTAAACCTTCTGTGGCACGCTTCTGAATCACTTTATTATTGTATTTATTTATTTACTGAACCGAATCATGGTTTAAATTAAAAAATATTTAAAAAAATCTAAAACAAAAAATCATTGACATATACAACTAGATGTGCGATAACGCTCCCAATGTGAAGCGAGAGAAAACATGGCCACAGCCACGTTTAGGTTCTCCGTCAGTTAGTATTTGACTTGACGGCAATATTGTCAAATCGTTTGAAGCGGCCTACGGTTTTTTTATGTCAGATGTATGAAGTTTGCATCCCTAGTATTTTACTACGAAAAAAACTTTTTATGAAAAAAAAATCCTATAAAATAATAACAAAACAAGAACAACGGAGTAATATTAATAAGAACCAAAGTATTTTAAATCCAAACAAATATAAGATATTCCCGAAGCGATAAAATAATCTTGTAGCGCAAAATTGTGTAATAAATATTGTATATTTTCTAGATTTTTGATTATTTTACTAAATTAAAGATTTTATACGGCTTATTGTCGCGTCTATTTTGATGTCTCGAAAGCTTTACAGTTTCGTGGTCGTGTTAAGTAAGTGCGTTACTAAATTGCACAAAATCTATTATTGAATGAAATCCGAAGTGTACCTATAAACGTTAACGGCTAGAGAGCAAGTCGGAAACAAGGAGAGTCCGAAATAAGCCAGCTTTATCCGATTTTAGTGGCCTCCGTAAGACGCAGGAGAATGATTTCTGAATCGTTTCGTTGAATTTTGATGGAGTGATGTAATTTGAAATTGTTATTGTAGTTACACCTGAGTTCTTCTATGTTTTTATAAAAGATTTGTATATAGTCTATTTTGTGCACTGTCAACCTGATGATACACATTTGTCCTCTTAAACCGGCATAGCGGAGGCGACTGTGTATGCAGTTACCGTTCATGGACCGCGCTCTAGCTCAACGTCAGGCAGAGTGTTGTCATATGCCGAGCTACTATAAAAAAGGTAAATAAATAAAAATACTACGATCATACAATTGCACCAAAATGTGAACCAATAAAAGAGAGAAAGAATTATATGAGAAACTTTCTGTAAATTTATAAGAGTGTCGCGCTTTTCAAGTGCGTTAAAAGCGATTGAACTTGATCTCCGACAAGAGGGTTTACCCTACTTTTAGCTTCTTAAAACGTATTTCACAGCACATTAACCCAACCCAGTAGCCCACTACGAGGTTTATAGCCCGACAACAAACACTTACTAAGAAATCAAGTGACTACGGCTTTTACAATTTCAATAGATTTCCTAATATTTGTCCTTTTTTATTAGCTATTTTAGATACACAAAAACTTCTTTTTCTTTTTGTTTTATATGGCGTTATAACAATTTGCCAGTGTCAAAGTAAATATTTTTGCATCAAGTTAATAACATTGTGCATCACGAGTCATTCATTCCTCACACCAACCAGTCTTAGTCATGTCAAAAATTATTCCAATAAAGTGGTAGAATCTTTACTGAAACTTCCTACGGAGTTTTGGAGAGAAAATCGAAACACAGGCTCTCTTCTTTTGAATTGTTTGCCCACACTCACACACGTTCACACGAACACTTAATGGTTAATAATCCACCATTATTACACATTAACACTCGAAGAAACACAAGTTTAGGAAAATAATTCAAAACAGATAACCTGACGTTTCAAGATGACCGCCAAAAACCAACAAAAACTTTGTTATAATTCTTTGGTAAAGGACAATGGGCCAATTTACTATGGTACTATAAAATATTTATAAAAATTTACTTGTAAATGTTTTGATTTGTCTTTCAAAAAAATAATCGAGTTTGATACTAGATTCAATAAGTTATACGCGTATAAAGTTACAGGAGTAAAAAGTCTTCAGTTGGAAAAAAATGTAAATTTTATGAAAAGCTTACACCCAGCGGTGTTATGCCATTTTTGAATGTTTACTTAATTTGTAGCTACATTTGTATTTGTATTTTCTGAGTGTTTAATGGACAGTTGACCTTAATCTTATTACGCATGTGTTTTTTAATCGCATGGAGGTCTAGTGAGATCAACTGTTTCAGCTCAAAAATCATACCTTCTGAGATAATCTCATTTTTTGGATCCCATACTTTCAAATAACCGAAAACAAAGGTTCTACCAATAATTTGGACTCAAAAGGAGAATGCCCGAATGCGCGAATGCTTAAGAGAAATGGGCCCATATTTTTTTTATTTTTTCCAATTTTCGTTTCACGATCACCTTTACTTTATTTTGTAGGAAAATAAATCTACACTCCTTATTACCAATAAGTTTTATTTTTTTCACCTATATTATTGTGTAATTAGACTTTTTCTGATACAATATTTGAGGTTATTATTGTATTAATAGCTTTAATAATTGTTTTTTTTTTGTGTTATTAAACATTGTATATTGATTGGGACGATGTCTTGATATAATTAAAATAAATTAATGAAGAAATAAGGTATTATTTTAGAATATTGTTTTGTTAACAAACTATTAGGTATCAAGTGGGCCCAAAAATAGGCTTTCTCCTTTACATTTTAGATGTTTTCTATAAATCTATGTTGCATTTTTGACAGAAATTTCCTCGTTCATTCTGAGTAACCCAATGTTTCGTTTTTCGTCATCGTATCCGACTTAACATAAAACGTAACTATGCAAGATTGTAGTAGGCCCCCTGATTCGAATTGTACCATGATCAGTTAGATCATTATGTAAAATAATCCATCCATTTTGTAGAAATTCTATTTACTGTGTTCTATAGATTTGAAGATCTGTAACTAAGAATGAAAAGTATGAAAAACGAAAAATTTGTGTACAATACTGGAAAACGCTACCACCTGCAAAATGTCGAGCCTAACCTGCCATCTTAACCCTTTTACAAATAAAATAAATAGTTATTATCTAAGACGAAAATAATAACTAAATTTTCCCAAATACAATGCGAATCAAGATATAATTCCAATTGTTGTTAAATAAATAAAAGTTTCAGTTAACATTTAGAACGGTATACAACTCAGTGGTACCAACCCATTATTCGGTTGAATAAAATTGTGTATAACAGCGATTGAGTTGTTACGTGTTGAGTTTATCTTTTATTGTTCTTTGTTTATTTTCGCTGTTATGAAGATTTTCAATTATTCCCTTGTTGTTTACATTTGTAAGTCGATTTATATTATTTAATACAAGTGTTAACGCCGTTTACACACATACGCACATACATTCATTTTTTGTATTTATATATATTACTCCTTTTCATTGTCTTTAACCTACCCTCAAAGGACCGCCTAAAAATAGTGATTATAAATACGCGCGCGCTGTCAGTCGCGCACTCTTCATCGTCGTGATTGTAACGGTCTCGCCGCGCCGTCACAGTGTCGCGGTCTCTGTGATTCTCTATTCGCTACTCTGAACAAGTACTGATCAAAACGCTACTCTCACATATAATAAGTTAAACAAGTAATCAGTGCAGTGTAAAAGTGAACCGATTTTCGTGCAAGTGTTTGGACAGGAACTATAGAACCAGCGCCATCGAAACGGGCAGGCCTGCCGTTCGCATTTGTCGGTTCGTGTTTAAAGGTTGGTCTCCCTGTCTATTCCTCAAAAACCAAACATTTGTCTGGTCCTTCGAGCCGGATTCCTTCGTTCCCGCTAACACTACAAATAAAAAAAAAAAATAAAAACGCAACGCAACTCAACTCAACTCAATCGCATTACTCAATTCTTCAATCCTACGCTATCTAATCCAAAATCCTTATAAATTACTACTCAAACACTCACTCATAAACACTCGTTAAAAACGTTGTTAACATTGATCCGTTTAAAAGTTCATGTTTTGCTAAAATATTATTTTTAATACGCTTATATCTACCTATATTTCGCTAATAGTGGCTAAAATACATTCGACTCGTTATAGATACATTCTAAAATACCGTTAAATATATTTTATATATTTTTTTTGCAAGTACCTACTAATTTGCATAGTACACTGACTCATCAAGATGGCGTCCAAAGATTCAAAATACGCAACCGTCGCCATACTTGACGCTAAAAGAAAGTGCTTATTTCAGTTAATGCAAAATATGTATGATATGAGTCTAAGCCTCACATCAGAAAAAGATAGAAGATCTTTCCTTATTCGCACTCAATCTTTAGAAAAAACTCGGCAAGACTTTTCTGAAATTTTAGAACAATTAAATTTAGCTATATTAAGTGACAACCCTAACGCAAAACCTGATTTCGCCGCTTTATTGTCGTTCGATGAATTATATTGTCACGTAAAAAGCATTGAAAGCGATATTATTAAAATTAAGTCTAGTGAATCACCACAACGCAGCGACTCCTCCAACGCATGCCAAAATATGGATTATTTAAATAAAAGATTACCAGCGCTAGAACTCATGTCATTCGATGGTACACCCAACAAGTGGACTATGTTTCATGAGAACTTTAGTACCTTAATACATAATAACCCAACGCTATCCGACGCGGAGAAGATCCAATATTTAATGGGAAAATTATCTGGTAAGGCATTAACCGTTTGCGCGGGAATCCTTCCCGTTGCCAGTAATTATCAAATATTGTGGGACGCACTCATCGACAAGTATCAAGACAAACGCACACTCGCCGTTATGTACTTAGAACAAATGCTAAATTTTAAAAGTTCTCAATCGCCCTCACTCGACTCCTTAGAATATTTTATTGAAACGTTTTGTTCATCTCACGCAGCTCTTAAACAATTAAATATAGATGATTTAGCGGATTTCGTGATAACGCATATAGCTTTAACAAAATTAGACAAAGAAACCGTTACGTTATTTGAACAGGCCAATCGTGACGCGACTCTGCCTACCTTTGATTCGTTAAAGAAGTTTGTACGCGAACAAACTAAAATATACACGCTACGCAACGCTCACTCTTATAATCCTAATGATAAAAATGAAATTCTCTTAAAAAATAAAAATAATAAATCATTTGACAAAAATCAATATAAAAATAATACCAATAAAAATTATGCACAGTCATTTTTGGTAAACGCTAACGACTCTAAATGTAAATTATGTAAAACCGAAGACATACATCCGCTATATAAATGTGAGCAATTTAACAAATTAAATATTCAAGATAGAATTAATTATGTTAAAAGAAATAATTATTGTCTTAATTGTTTAGGTTTTCATAATGTTAAATATTGTCAATCACGACGCAATTGTAGTATATGTAGACGGCCTCATCATACTACAATTCATATGGATTGGACTCGCGCAGGAATCGAACCCGCGACCCAATCTTACAACGCGACTCGTAGTGAAACTACTCCCGTCGGCTTCGCAAGTACTTCAGCAGCGCCCGCGCCGACAGCTGTGACGCATGACTCCGCTCACTATAGCCCTCTCGCTCCCACTCGTAGCAGTAATGTAAATACCGCATTGACTTCTTTACACAACGCGCACATAGCAACAACGGTTTTATTACCTACTGCTATTGTTTATGTTAATAATAATTTAGGTGAAAAATGTGAGATTAGGGTTCTTTTAGATAGTGGTTCTACTACTCATTTTATTACTAAGGAATGTTGTGATCGTCTTAATTTAAATATTTCTCAAGTAATATCTACAATTAAAGGGATCGGTTTGACTGAAAAACAGTCAATGGGACACGTTAATTTTACAATTTATTCTCGATTCGACTCCCGCTGTAGATATAACATAGACGCGCAAGTCATTGATAATATTTCGAATAAAATTCCTAGTTTTTCTGTGCATACAAATGATTTAACGCACTTACACGACTTGCCTCTCGCTGACAATAATTATCACTCGCCCGCTAATATTGATTGTCTTATCAGCAATGAATTGTTTCCATTTTTAATAGGCAACAATAAAGTCACGTCCGCGCACTCGTCCGTGGTCGGAATGGAAACAACCCTAGGTTATATTATTATGGGAAGAGCGAGTTGTTTATTACCGCAAAATAATTCTGATATTTCTTTTCACGCTTCTATTGATTATAATAATTCAAATAATTTAATGCAACGCTTTTGGGAATTACAAAATGTACCAATTAAAAAACATTCAAGCCCTGAGGAGTCAGAATGTGAACGCCATAATTTAAATGAATTTAAACGCGACGACACGGGCCGCTATGCCGTGTGTCTTCCTTTTAAAATCGACCCTATTTACTTAGGCGAATCGATTAATGTCGCTAAATCACGCTTACATAAATTAGAAAGACGACTCTCAAGCAACGCTCACATACGCAAAGGATACAACGCTACTCTTAAAGAAAATATAAATAATGTTTATTTTAATTTAATTAAAAATCCAACTCCGCATCACGCAATATATCGCGCAGATAAAACCACGTCGAAAATTAGGATTGTTCTGGACGCCAGCTGTAAAACATCTACTCAAAATTCTCTGAACGACATATTATACACTGGCCCCAATCTACAGGCGAATATATTCGACCTTTTAATTAATTTGCGACACTTTCCCGCTACGTTGTCTGCCGATATAGAAAAAATGTATTTTCAAATAAACTTAATGCCAGATCAGCATCGTTTTCAACGCATATTATACCGCTTCAATTATCTCGCGATGCGTGTTGTCCGTCAACTAGCCCAGGACGAGCGTAGTGATCATCCTGCTGCAGCTTGGGCAGCTGAACGCCACTCTTACATGGACGACTACGTATCCTCAGTTACCACCGAAGATGAGGTGACACAACTGTGCATCCAACTCCCACAATTATTCAAGGCCGGGGGCTTTAAATCATTAAAATGGATATCTAATAGTCCAGAGGTTATGATCTCCATACCTCCTCAACTCCGAGCCTGTGAAGACATTAGTTTTGATGCAGATAATTCCTCAAAAATAATTGGACTGCGGTGGAAACCGGTTCAAGATTATTTTTATTTTAAATTTACGCTAGAAAATACATCTTGTACTAAACGCATTATTTTATCTACTACTCGACTCTTCGATCCACTCTCATTACTGGGCCCTGTAATCACTTTATTAAAACTACTCATACAGGAGTGCTGGAAATTAAATCTAGAACGAGATGAAGACGCCCCTGATTATGTTAATGCACAGTGGGTGCAATTTCAAAAAGAATTGCATCTACTCGAACAAGTAAAAACACCGCGCCACATAGGCATTTTTGAAAATAACAATTACATAACGCTTTTAGGGTTCGCAGACGCAAGTGAAGTGTGTTACAGTGCCGTAGTTTATTTCAGGATTGGCACAAATGAACATGACGTAGGCCAAGTTAAATTATTCTGTTCAAAGTCGAGAATTTCCCTCTTTAACGCCGAAGAAGAAATTATAATTTATTTATTAACTAGACCCATTTCAAAATGGTCTAAGTTGTTAAACGCTATATGTTACGTGTTACGCTTCGCAAAATTATTAAAATCACGCAACTCAATTACGCTTCAAGAATTAAAATACTCTAAAAATTATATTATACGTACCATACAAAATAAACATTTCTACTCAGATATAAACGCAATAAAATTAAATAAATTAGTTTCTCCTTCGTTAACAAAATTAAACTTGTTTATTGTTAATAACAACATACTACGTGTTGGTGGTCGACTCACTTATTCTCAACTCAATTTGGAACAAAAACATCCTATTAATCGCTATCAATTACGGAATAAGTTAGCACAATCATTCTGGCGTAGATGGTGTCTTGAATACTTGCTTACAATTAAAATTAAAACGCAAACTGGAAGTTACGTGCGCCCAGTCGTACTTCTCTGTCCATTACCGCTTCAATAAACTCTTTCTACTCATAATAATTACTTATTATATGTATCTATATATTTTTATTTATTTATTTTCGCTACTCCATATTCGTTATATAGGTATATATAATTTCGCTACTCAAAATAACGCTATTCTGAAGTCATACCCTTCAGGCCGGGGGACAATGTTAACGCCGTTTACACACATACGCACATACATTCATTTTTTGTATTTATATATATTACTCCTTTTCATTGTCTTTAACCTACCCTCAAAGGACCGCCTAAAAATAGTGATTATAAATACGCGCGCGCTGTCAGTCGCGCACTCTTCATCGTCGTGATTGTAACGGTCTCGCCGCGCCGTCACAGTGTCGCGGTCTCTGTGATTCTCTATTCGCTACTCTGAACAAGTACTGATCAAAACGCTACTCTCACATATAATAAGTTAAACAAGTAATCAGTGCAGTGTAAAAGTGAACCGATTTTCGTGCAAGTGTTTGGACAGGAACTATAGAACCAGCGCCATCGAAACGGGCAGGCCTGCCGTTCGCATTTGTCGGTTCGTGTTTAAAGGTTGGTCTCCCTGTCTATTCCTCAAAAACCAAACAACAAGTATAATGCGAACATCCTTCTCGATGGACGGTGCGCACGTCTCCTAGAACCGGCACAGAAGACGAGGATGCCTCTTTACATTGCACTTAGTGTAAGAAAGTAGCCAGGTATAAAGAGAGGAGGTGCACTGTCAATCTAGATAGTACATGCTCGTCTCTCCAAGCCGGCATAGTGAAAGCGACTGCTGCCCGCACAGGTTTCTCTGTACTAGCAGTTGTTTCTGGAGCGCACTCTAGTTTTACATCAGGCGGAGTGTTGTCACAGGCCGAGCTACAATAAAAACAAAACTTGCAGAATGCTAGGTTGTAGAAAGGGAGACAGACATGGCTTGGAAAATTGCGATATGGGGCATCTCGTCGAGCTGGCATAGCGGAGACAACTGCTGCCTATAGAAATTTCTCTACGGTAGCAGTTGTTTCCGTTCGTGGACCGCACTCTAGCTTAACATCAAGCCGAGTGTTGTCATATGCCGAGCTAAAATTAAAAAAAGGGGAAATTAAATAATGGATATCTCTATGGTACCATAAAATAACCGGCTAAAGTATTATACATACAACTGATGCAAATTCTTCCCGTAATTGTAAAACTGTAATTAATATTAAAACTGTAATGTAAACGCCAACAAATCTATACTCTGGTAAGTAAACTGTCGTAAAAAAAAATACCTACAGTTATTGCAAATAAAAAAATCTATACGCCTAAGAGAAATGGGCCCACAATTTTTTTCTCGAGTTTGTCAATGATTTTTAGTTAATTTTGTAGAAAAATAAATATACATTCCTTATTACCAATCAGTTTTAATTTTTTCACCCAAGTTATTGAGTAATCAGATGTTTTCTGATGCAATATTTAAAATTGTTATTATATTAAATTCTTTAATAACTGATGATACGAGTATATTTTTTAGTTAATTTAACATCGTCTGTTGATTTGTAAATGTTGTGTTGATATAATTAAAATGAATTAATAAAATATTATTTTACAATATTGTTTTGTTAATAGACTAATTAGGTGTCAAGTGGGCCCAAAAATTGGCATTATTCTTTAGTTTATTCGCTGAGTATTAAATCTCCAAAGGTTATTTCTAGAGTATTCCAAAATCCTTAAGTACCATTATGTATATGTATTATTTTTAGTATAGTATATTTTGTGTATTACGCGGTACATTAGTCCTGAACACGGGCAACTTTAATGTTCATCGTCGAGTACATTTGGAAGCCAACAGTGATATATAGACCAATGAATTGCACTACTATTTCGTTTTTGTTAGACATTATAACGTAACACAAGAGCTAGTTTGAATTCTTTGTTGGAATGTTTAGTATGACTAATGTGTAGTGTTTTAATGGTTATTATTTTAAACCGCGGTTTATTTTATTTGTTTTTAGTTGAGTTGAAGGAAATAACCTTCAAATTTTATCATTTGTTGAAGATTTGACGAACTGTGATTGGTGAATTAACAAAATTCAAATGAAAATTTACGTAAATTATAATAACAAAATTCTAAATTCAAACATATTTTAAATTTTGTGTAATTTTCCAACATGTCGGTTGCAAGTTAAGCATCGTGTGCCGTCACGTGCTTTTCTGACCCGTTGGAGCGTCTATACGACATCGGAGTCACCGTGTGCGATTTTCTAAAATGGAAAAGATTTTATTATAATTTAAATTTTATTTCTACGTATGTATACATTTTTTGTAGTGACTCAGCCCGATGTTAAAATAGAGTACGGTCCACTACACAGAAATTTCTGCATGCAACACTCGCCTTCAGCTTGCCGGCTTACAAGACGGATTTGTACCACACAGATTTACACTCCTCTTACTATATCTGGTACTGGATTATTAAACAATAAAGCTGGTTTACATATTAAGAATTGTTTGTTAAAATTAAACAAGTAAACTTTGTTAACGTACTTCGCTTGCTGAATATTGACAAAGCTGTATTACGCGTTTTGAATAAGTCTTGGTTGTATATTGCCGAATAATTTTTAACCAAGCCAAATTGTTACTTTGCTGAAGCTTCTCTTCTTAGTGAACAAAGTTAAAGAAAATGAACTTTAGTTTTTATACAAGAAAATATGAAATTAAGATATTTTAATAAAAAATAGAACTCTCTCGAGATTGGGATGAAAGTTGGAATACACGTGCGATAGAATTTTTAGAAAAACTTTAGTAAGATGTGTTCAGTGTTGTCTGAGAATGGAGAAGTTCCTTCGTAGTTGGTGCCTCGGCTCATTTATAAAGTAGATAGAGTTATTTTATAGAGTAGAATTGACAATTTTCTTAAAAGAAAAACTACGAAACATCTAATTAAAAAAATATATTTTTTTGTAGTAGTCCAGCATAAGTTTGCACTCGGTCTGCTGTTTAGCTAGAGAAAGATCTATGAGTGATAGAACAGAAAAAATTCAGTGTTCAAAATGATCCAGAAATGCGACTCACAACACTAAGTAAGGACGGATTGGGCTAAAATCACTATTAATCTGTCTATTACTCCTAGAAGTTACATATTGCGCTAAAGCTCCCACTATGCTGTAATTCAGCCTGGATCTGAAGTAGCTAAGGATACTTTTAAAATCTTAACAGTGATCAAACTAGTTTTTTATGATATTTAGAGCAGTATTGTATTTCTTTCTGTTCAGTTTTAAGGATCAAGAAAGAAGGGTCAAGCCGGCATAGTAATGGTGACTGGAGCTACCGTGTAGCGGTTATCGAGTCTTCGGTGTTCATGGACCTCCACTGTGCTTACCATCAGACCAGGTCACATGTCGTGTACTCATAATTCAAAAAAAAATAATTTCACGTACGTCGTCCCGGGAGAAATACAATGTTTTACATTTAAATAAAAAGTGCGTCTTCTATATAAATTATAAATGCAGCAAACAAAAGGTACGAACGTGAGTAGTGTAGTTGCAAAACGTGTTCTCACAAGCTATATTTTGCACGTCAAGCAATTGTACGAAGCTTTTCTCTTACTGTATTCTCAACTTTTCCTACACTTTTATAAACTCCTATTATTTTTATTTACGTGGATGTATTAGTGGGCGAGCATACGATTCTTTATATCATGTGAAAATAAATACAGATGTTTCTATTGTATATTTTTAAAAAAAATTATTTCGACATAAATGACAACATTTCTCCTGCTAGAGTGCGGTCCAAATGGAAACAACTGCTACAACACTTTTTTTTTAATGTCAGCACGACATGTGACCTCGACATTGACGATTGGCTCCAGTCACCACTACTATGCCGGCCTGAGAAGGTGCTTTTTCACGCACCGCTTGAAGGATCCAAGGTGAAAGGACTAGGAGGAGGAGGACAGCAGTCGCTCCACTATACCGGCTTAAGGAGACGAATGCGCACCATCCAGATTGATAGTGCACTCTTCTTGGTATACCGTAGCAAACTTAATCCGAAACGCGACAAGTCACTTCACGAGTGTTACATACGCAAGTGATGGTACTACCCCAGGACGGCAGCTGGGCTAATAGCCATCACCAGTCTACCAACCATGAAAATAACTCATAACTAAGTTTACCTCTTTAGTGAAGGACTTTTTATAGTACTTACACAGAGAGATATCGTCATGCTGCAGTCGTCTCCGCTGTGCCGTAGAATGTTATATCTTATATTTTATTAATATAGTAATTAGTATATTATAAATAATTTCGTTTTTTTTAAAGTAAATATTGTGATATGTCAGACAGCGCGAGAAAATTTTAGCGTCAGACATAAGGTATCCCAGTGAAGTTGGTGAAATAAAGTAATTCAAGTGGTAACGCTAAGAGTTTCAGTAATGAAAAAAGTTCATTCAGTCCCAAAGAGGTCGAGTGGGAGCGAGTGGAAATGAGATCCGAGATACTTGTTTGTTGAGCACTTGCGGTGTGGAATAAAAATGAGTTTCAGGTCAAGGCTTTTAAAAAAATTATTTACAGTATTTTTCAGCATTCAATAAACTCCTCGTTACCCAAATGCACTTAGTTGTAATTAAGTTATTGCAGGTATTTTTAATTGGACGGTGGAAACGTTTATTTGAACGCAATGATTGCTTGTTTGTAAATATGTACTAATGGAGCGGTAAAGAAAGTATCTCACGAACTCACGATCGATGAGACACCGAATTCAGACCTCGTTAAATTCTAACCGGTACTTATTGTTATAATTAAATTGGTGCATAAGGTGATTTCGTGAGTGAACCGGTATAGTGATTTTCCTTTGCAGACATTTCTTTATCGTAGCAGTTGTCTACGCTCATGGACATGGAAAAAACCGGATTTATTTCTAAATTTGTAGCTGCCTTTTTTTGTTATACATACATATCGGCAATTTAAATACAATTATTAAATGCCTGGAATTCAGGCCATGGAATATTGGTCTGTGTTTTAGTTAATCAAAGCATTTAATCGAATTGTGTTCTATTCGCAAACAGAAAGCAAACAAATGATTGGATTAAAAAGTCACTCGAATTCCACGTTTGCAATTTGTTTCGTTAATTAATTTTATCGATGCTGCAATTTTGCGATTCTTTTAAAACAAACACAACATTTTTTAAAACAATTTATCCTTTTTTTTTAGATATGTGTACTATACCTTGAAATGAAATTCGAAATAAAAAATATAAACAAACATGTTCCTAATTCAAAATAATACAATTCAGGCTTTAAAGTATGTTTCTGTTTGAAATTAAATCGCGTCTTTTGGTGCTGGAAATAAGGCAGAAGATTTTTTTTTCTTTTTTGTTTTTTTTTATAATAAATTTAAATTGTTAATTTTTTTTAGTCTAATTTAATTATGTTCGACTGTCTAGGAAAATGTTGGCTACCTCTGCAATGTCACTTTTTATCTCGAATTCCATTTCAGATTATTTACATAGAGACCGCGCACGAGTTGATTGCAGACTTCGGAAATGTACAATCATGCAAAAACTGCCTGAATCAACACTGCACTGTAGACAAGTCGAGGCGGCAAGATAACGGAACGTGTTTCAACGGCAATCCATACTCATTATGTATTAGTAATTATTTATATTAATTTATTATTCACTACATCCCCGAGGACTCAATAGTGAACAAATAACGTAGAAAATAGAAAACACAAATTTTATGACCATCGCCGGATTTAGACTTCGGCGGCCCATAGGCAGAGCATGAGGGCCTCCTCAAATCGTTCGTGGTTAACTGTTGAAAGTTTCTATTAAGGTCTAGGTAAAGAAGAGAGCAACTAAATAAGTTGGCTAACACAAAATTTAAAACAAAACTCAGTATTTTTTTTGTTTCTACTGAGCCTTTATCGATTTAATTTAATTTTTTTTTTGTGATGTGGTGACGGCAACTGCATATGTTGCCTATGTTTATCGTGAAGCGATAGTTAAATGAAAAAAATGGGTTAGCTTACTATATTTTAATTTGATAGAAATGAGTTACAACAGCAGACTTACAGGCTAGTGAGGGTGTAGGTATGTAGGGCCGGTGCGTAAAATGTGGAGAGCATGAGGGCGTGGGTCGGCGGCGTTCCCGCGTCGGAGACCGCTATCCTCTTCGGCGAGACTCCTTGCAGGGTGCAGGACGTGCAGGAACCCGAAGGACGGTTGAGAGCAGCACATGGGCAGGCGCGTACTGACTTCAGAGATGACCCCATCTTCTTGTCTCGTCTTGCAGCGCTCTTGGGTATAGCGAACAGCGGCGTCGGAGGTCTCACGTTGATGAATCAGACTTGTTACAGAGTTTAGAGGTCTTCTTTTGCAGTTCCCGGGGTGTAGTGGCCCCGGGAAAAGACCTTTAGGTGCAGAGCTTCATTGTTAGTGTTTTTTAGCCGGAGAAATGATCACGGAGAACTGATCCAGAGAACTGATGACGGAGGATTCATCTCGATGAAGAGAATGGGTCGTTTTTTATAGCCCTTTTCAGATTTGAAAATTTCATTTGAATGAGTGTGTCATGGAATGTCAGTATTTCGAAATGGAACAATATCTTCTTGAATTAATGAGGTTTGTAAGGTAATTTTGGAAGAAAATGTTTAAAATCTAGGTGAAAATGAAATTAAAAAAACTAATCGTCAACATTGTCAGATACAAAAAAAATATAGAAAAAGTGAAAAATAACATAGTAATTTTGTGTAAAAATTGTAAATAATGCAAGGAAAAGTATAGTAAAATTATGCCCCACAACCTGGTGATAAGTCCCAAATGATGTGATGTGTAAAACTCGAGAAAACATATAAAACATGATAATGACATTAGGATATGAACATGAAAAACCAAATAGGATGAAAAGAAACAAGGTTAGGGAATATAGTACGCTATATTTTCCCCCACAACCCCAGAAAATTTTTGACTCAGAAAAAATTTTGGAGCAAGGCCGAGAGAATCCAGAGGAACATTGCTTACAGACACATATATCAACAATCAAACACCTACATTATTCATCAAACATACTATCATCTACATACAGTTATGGGTGGAGTTCACATTCAATGACTGCCACTCAAAAGGGATGTTCCCAAATGACGACTAGGCTTCTTTAAGGAGTAGTCAACCGCTCCATCAATGGAAAATAGATTTGACCTAAGGCTTATTTAGCGAGTAGTCAGCCGCTCGATGAAGAAACTTTTTTTGACCTAAGGCTTATTTACCGAGTAGTCAGCCGCTCGATGAAGAAATTTGATCTTAGGCTTATTTAGGGAGTTATCAACCGCTCCATAATTAAAGTAGTTCGCTAAGAGCGGTAGGGCTCAAAGTGTAGAATCGGTAGTAGCCGATTTGTAGAGTAAAAAATACGCTAAGAGCGGTAGGGCTCCAAGTGTAGAATCGGTAGTAGCCGATTTGTAGAGTAAAAAAAATACGCTAAGAGCGGTAGGGCTCAAAGTGTAGAAGTGAAGAAAAGCTCGTGTCACCTAGGGACGCTAAAGCAGGAGTTTAAAAACTCGGGTTAAGAAACAAATAAAAAAATGAATAAATTTAGAATTAATGACGATGAATGAATTTCAGGATGATAGAATATGTAGTTCAAGTAAATGTAGAATTGTGTAGAATGTAGAATAGAATAATAAAAAGTGTCAAAGAGTGATGTAGGTTGAAGTGAAGTGTAAGAGTAGAATTAAATTAAAATAATGTAAGCTAAAAAAAAAGAATTATGTAGATTAAAACGATGTACACCAAAAGAAACCGAAAATGATCCGCACTAGATAAAGTGTTGCTTTAGAATTTGGAAAAAGAGTAGAGTTAAAAATTTAGAAGAGTAAAGAGTGAAGATTTAGTTAGTTGGGCGCCAAACTATCGTGAAGCGATAGTTAAATGAAAAAAATGGGTTAGCTTACTATATTTTAATTTGATAGAAATGAGTTACAACAGCAGACTTACAGGCTAGTGAGGGTGTAGGTATGTAGGGCCGGTGCGTAAAATGTGGAGAGCATGAGGGCGTGGGTCGGCGGCGTTCCCGCGTCGGAGACCGCTATCCTCTTCGGCGAGACTCCTTGCAGGGTGCAGGACGTGCAGGAACCCGAAGGACGGTTGAGAGCAGCACATGGGCAGGCGCGTACTGACTTCAGAGATGACCCCATCTTCTTGTCTCGTCTTGCAGCGCTCTTGGGTATAGCGAACAGCGGCGTCGGAGGTCTCACGTTGATGAATCAGACTTGTTACAGAGTTTAGAGGTCTTCTTTTGCAGTTCCCGGGGTGTAGTGGCCCCGGGAAAAGACCTTTAGGTGCAGAGCTTCATTGTTAGTGTTTTTTAGCCGGAGAAATGATCACGGAGAACTGATCCAGAGAACTGATGACGGAGGATTCATCTCGATGAAGAGAATGGGTCGTTTTTTATAGCCCTTTTCAGATTTGAAAATTTCATTTGAATGAGTGTGTCATGGAATGTCAGTATTTCGAAATGGAACAATATCTTCTTGAATTAATGAGGTTTGTAAGGTAATTTTGGAAGAAAATGTTTAAAATCTAGGTGAAAATGAAATTTAAAAAACTAATCGTCAACATTGTCAGATACAAAAAAAATATAGAAAAAGTGAAAAATAACATAGTAATTTTGTGTAAAAATTGTAAATAATGCAAGGAAAAGTATAGTAAAATTATGCCCCACAACCTGGTGATAAGTCCCAAATGATGTGATGTGTAAAACTCGAGAAAACATATAAAACATGATAATGACATTAGGATATGAACATGAAAAACCAAATAGGATGAAAAGAAACAAGGTTAGGGAATATAGTACGCTATATGTTTAAATCCGGCACAGTTTATGACACAGAAAATAACGGTTGCATCACATCACATCATACTAGACAATACGAAAGTGATTCCAAATTCAAACGTCATAATTTCATTCTCGTAACCCATTTTCGAGGCTCCATAAATCATGAGGATAGGGTTTGCGGTCTGCGTGCAATTTTAAAATGGATGACTACCTCTCACACTCGGCTTTGTGATGTACCGTTGCAATTTGCGACTAACGCTTTAGGCGGACTGTTTGCTTGGTGCTTTTTACTTCGTTTTACAGGTATTTCGCTATGTTTATTAAAGTACATTTTGAGCTGACATCTATGTATACCTTAGTACCAAAGCACTTGAATGGTTACCATTTTTTTTATTGTAGCTCGGCATATGACAACACTCCGCCTGATGTAATGCTATAAAGCTAGAGTGCGGTCCATGAACGGAAACAACTACTACATATAAATGTCTACAGACAGCAGTCGCCTCCGCTATGCCGGTTTGAAGAGACGAACGTGCACCATCCAGATTGACAGTGCACGCTCCTCTCGGATCGTGTATTAAAGTTAGTTTATACATTATAAACATAAATAAACAAAGATACTAATATTAAACTAGAGTGTGATCTATGAGCGGAAACAACTGCTACAGGCAGCAGTTACCTCCGCTATGCCGGCTTCATGAGACGAGTCTAAGTTAATTCCAAACGTGGTAAGAGCAACTCTGAGACGACAGACTGGAGTTTACTTACCACTCTTTAGTTATTAACACAATGATTAATTGAGCTATTAATTATGTATGTTATACAATAAATATACAACGCTATATACGGTATATCTACATGCATCTATAGGTATATCTATATGTTATATGAATGTTCAGACGCCCCGAGCCGTATTGAGGATAACAGAATATTAATTATTTGTTAACACGCAGATTAAATTTAAAGTTAATTAATAAATATTGCAATATTAATTATTATATTTTATTCTGCTTTCAATTCGCTTTTGGTAACCGAATCTATACTTCTCTACATGAACTCTTGCATTGTCGTTATCATGTTCTACAACTATATAATATGGTCTGGGTAAAGATCTATCAGTGATAAAATGAAATTGTAAAAGAAAAATGTCAGTATTTTTCCATACAGAGTTTCTTTAACTGGGACAATATGGGGAAATTCTAAACCATTAGAGTTTAGAGATATAACTTTGTTATCGCTTAGTACCTACTACCTAGAGGCACTATTATAGAGTGGTAGACAGACTGATGATCGTTATTTGTCCAGTCTGCCGTCCTAGGGTAGTACCACTACTTTCGAATGTAACACCCGTGAAGCGGCCTTGTCGCGTTTCGGGAATAGTTTGAAAGTAGCCAGGTATAACGAGAGGAGTGTGCACTGTCAATCTAGATGGTTCATGCTAGTCTCCTCAAGCCGGCATAGTGGAGGCGACTGTTGCCCGCACATATTTCTCTGTAGCAGCAGTTGTTTCCATTCATGGACCGTACTCTAGCTTTGCATCAGGCGGAGTGTTGTCACATGCCGAGCTACAATAAAAAAATAAATTATACAGGAAATCTGTCTCAGGAACCATTAGATCTTTTTTGTGATAACAATTTTGGCATAGTAAATTTTCTGCATGAGTTGTCTATAAAAATGAGTCATTTTGGTCAATTTTTTTGCAATGTGGTTAGACTCAGTTTCACGTAGGGATCATTTAACTGTATCGGAAGAAAAAAATCGGAGCAACAGAAGTTAGTCAAATTTAATAAAATATATTTTCATACAATTTGTAAGTAAATTGATACTTACGTTGATAAAACTAATGCAAAATCATATATACAGGATATAGTACACTACAGTACAATATTATATATTATTAAATAGTACAGTTGGCAACCCTAACTGAATATGTATATTATATTATATTAATCTTCCTTTAGAAAATTTTCTTTTAAAATGAAAATTATGTTAGACCTAAATGTAATATACAAGTTAACAAGGCCTTTGAGCTTGGAGCCAACGACCGCGCGCTAATACAGGTGGTCAGTAGCGCTTTTAACGCTGACCCGTACACTGACAGGCGCGACACATAAAGCTGCCTGCAGCGCTTTACGCTATTTGCATCATTCTTTTCGTGTTAAGTCTCTTTGACTATAATTTTGTTAGTTCTATTAAAAATTGATTTGTTGAATGCATTTTGATAGTTTTTTTTATAGTGGTTAAGCATTTGATATCACTCTGCCTATACAGGGTGAATTTTTCAAGTGGGCTTTCATGGCCAAATCCTAAACTATAAGAGATATCGAAAAATGCTAAAAGGAGTCTCGATGCCGATTTTGATGAAGCCTAAAACTGCATTATTAGATTTTTGATAAATCCATTTTCCCGGCCTGGAATCGAACCTGTTGATTTTGAAAAAAAAAAAACACTGTATTATTGCACCATCCGATAGTGTCCCTGATAAGGATCAAATTCTGGGAAGTAATGATATACGGCAAACCAAAGAAAAGTGTTGATTTTTAACAAATTGTCTCTTATTTCTGTATATTAAACTAGAGTCAACTATGTCGGCTTGGTAGACGAATGTAGATCGTTCAAGTTAATACGAGTACGTCAGATTCTCCTCACATAAATAATGATTATTCATACAAGGAGAGCTTCTGAAGCGGTACCTACTTGTAATGGTGTTACCCCGAGAGCTAAAAAACTCATCACTATAAACTACAGTAACTAAAAAAATATGATAAATTCCGTTAAAAAAAGTTATTTCCACGATCGGTTGTCACCTCCAAATTGGTGGCACCCCGCCCTAGTCCAATAGGAATAATAATAATATAATATAATTTTAAATATTAAATAAATAATAACAGATGGAAAACTCCGCATGCGTGTTGTACATCTATATATTTATTATCTTGTATGGATTTGTTGCATTCGGAATTCCGAATCAGAAATTTCCGTTCGAAATTCCGTTTTGAAATTCCGCCTATATGTGACACCAAATACTTTAATATAATCAATAAATATTTATCATTAATTTTTAATGCATTTATTTACCTGAAACATAAAATATCAAATTACTGAATCAGTGCCGGATTTAAGCATAGGCAACATAGGCCGATGCTATGGGCCGCCACCACAAAAAAAATAATTAAATCAATAAAGGCTCAGTAGAAACAAAAAATACTGAGTTTTGTCTTAAATTTTGTGTTAGCCAACTTATTTAGTTGCTCTCTTCTTTACGTTGACCTTAATAGAAACTTTCAACAGTTAACCACAAACGATTTGAGGGCCTCCACAACATGGCAGAGCATGGGCCGCCGAAGTCTAAATCCGGCGCTGTACTAATGAGCGATAAACATAACAAAATATTGGGGGCCTATTTCTTTTGGGCGAATAGGCACTAACCTTTAATTTTAAATACAAAAAGTAAGACCACGATCAAAGTAACAAGTAAAATGACCACACAAAAGTCATGTTGAAATTTCTTGTAAAGGTAAAAAAGTCTGCCACAACGAGAATAAGGAAAGAGACAGCCATAAATTAGAATGGTCAAGTGACTCTGAACATCGGGGCAGAGGTCGTAAATATTTGCTAGAAGAAATTTAACTTAAAAGATTTATCTTTTACAAGATTAAAGAATATTTATATAATGCAATTTATTTAGTTTTTTTTTTTGTTTTACTTTATTTTTGGCAATGATGTCGAATTACTTATGGCTTCTTTACTCGACCGAGCCATTCCAAAGCTACATGTAAATGTATTATAATTGTAATTGTACTCATAATTTAGTTGGCCTATGTGATTTTTTTTTATTACATTCGGCATATTTGAATTATTTATTTTGTTCCTTCGACATGAAAATGGTTGCCTAAAAATAAAAATACTGAGAGGAGTGTGCACTGTTACCCTAGTTGGTGCATACAGGTCGATATAACGGAGGCGATTGCTGCCCGTAGATATTTATTTAGTGGCAGCAGTTGTTTCCACTCATTGACCGCACTCTAGCTTTACATCAGGCGGAATGTTGTCATATGCCGAGGTACAATAAAAAAAAATATTAATAAAAGATACTGTTAGAAATACCTAAATACTTTTTACAATTTCTCTTCTAATAATTTAATTAATTTTATTTTTTGGTATTAAATTGCATTAACGTTCCGTGGTTAATATTGCGGGCGCCTGTAAAGGACTGCGGTCAGCTCTGTTGTTATTTCATGCATAAACCTTGTACTGCCCGTGGTTTCACGCCGTCCACATTATCAAACAGGATGTTAAAAGATACAGGAACCCCTTTAACCATGTGGCTACCAATATACACTAAATATACAATAAACTGCAATGGTCGCGTAACATCGCTAACATAAACGCGCTCGCCACTCTCTTTTCATCAAAATGACTCATTTCCATGGACAACTCAAGCTTGATCAGAAAAATTACTATGCCAAATTCGTTTTCATAAAAAAAAGAGCAAATGGTTCCTAAGACAGTTTTCCTGTATCTCCTGTGGTTTAGGATTTCCCCATACTGTCCCAGTTAAAAAAAATACCCTGTATACAACCAGTTACCAGATGTGCAATAACGCTCCGAATGTGACGCGAGAGGAAAGATGACCGCAGTCACCTTTGGGTTCTCTGTCAGTTAATATTTGACTTATTTGACGGCAACATTGTCAAATCGTTTGAAGCGGTCTACGTTTTTTTCATGTTAGATGTATGAAGAAAATTTTAACAGCAATAAAAAATTAATTACGTTTTTTTATATTATCTACACTGTGGTGTAAAATCTGTTCTAACGACTATTGTATAGGCGTACAAAAGAAGACGAGACGCCTGTGGAGAACTGGTCTAACAACTCACTAAAATGTAACCTAAGTTAGAAAATAACTCTTATTTAAAGATTATAGAAGTCTGGTCTGTTAACCTGGACCGCGAACTCTTGTCATCAAATCAAGCCGGCATAGCGGAGGTGAATGCTTATGGTAGAATCTTGTAAACTTCTCTCTATGTACCGCACTCAAGGCTAATCAAATATTACTATAAGTATCTGTTGTCCTGGGGTACTACCACCACTTTCGAATGTAAAACCCGTGAAGTGACTTTGTCACGTTTCGGGAATAGTTTGAAAGTAGCCAGGTATAACGAGAGGAGTGTGCATTCCGTCATAGTGGAGGCGACTGCTGCCCGTACAGGTTTCTTTGTAGTAGCAGTTGTTTCCATTCAAGGACCGCACTCTAGCTTTACATCAGGCGAAGTATTGTCACATGCCGAGCTACAATAAAAAAAAAGTAATAAATTAGTTCTTTAAAAGCAACGATATAAAATTTGATATTGAATACAGGTTTCTATTATCTTCGTCTTCCTTCATTGAAAATACAGAAGAGAGATTAATATTCTATTTAACACGTAGGTTGTTGAAAGCTTGTTAAAATTCTTCTAGGCTTAGCAGGAACTTTTAATGGACTCACCCATTAACGAAACCTAGCTATATACAATCTCGTACTCAAAACTAGTTCAACATACTTTACAAGCAAAAATAGTTTTTAAAATCATAGCTGCGGTACTGCAATAAGAGTTGCTTTACTGTTTTGTGTAAATTGATATGTGGTTTTATGTGAGAGTGCATATATCCAACTTTTTAGGTCACTAACAATACCTTTTAGATGTGTTGTTAGTTTGTAGCGTTTTAGTAGAAACGTTGATGTTTTAAAAATTAAAAAAAAAACTTTTGACATTGGTATGAGCCTGCAAAAATATAGAAGCGCCCTTTATGGTAGTACAGGAAATTGTGAGCAGTAAAAATTGTGAAGGTAGTCAAGGGCGTCGCCCTAGGGGGGCAGGGCGGGACAGCTAGAGATTCTAAAAAAGTTGTCAAATGTAAAGCAAGTAAATCGATCATTTATTGTACAGTCAAGAGCTCGTGTAGCTTTACATGTTGGACTCTGTACCGTTGTTATTACAATCGCCGTAGATGTAAGGCTCGTACCACAAGTGAAAAGCTTCATATGCTCTCGACTTTATCTACAATTCATACTTTTCTCATCCTCTATATCAACTTAATGTATCAACTCATCTTTAAATCTTCAATAGTCAATGTGTATTTACATAAAAAAAATATATAATTATTTTTATAACTCAAATGTCGCACCTGAAAAAGTCAAATTAGACAATAACCCGGGTGAAAAATATAAAACTTATAGGCAAAAATTAATATGGATTTATTTTTCTACAAAACTAACTAAAAATCAATGGCAAACTCGACAAAAAAATTGTGGGCCCATTTGTCTTAGGCGAATGGGCATTCTCCTTTGGCCATTACATAATTTTGAATGAATCTAGTTGCAACAGACACTCCGGAGCTAAGTTAGATAACTGACCCTGGCAAGTTGACGGCAGCAAAACTTAGCGCGAACTGTTTATCATATCAAGTGCACCAACTTACCATCACTAACTTACCACTTTGGGGACTTAACTTCTACAAGAACTAATGATTTTGTTCCAGGAATTATGATATGCTAAAACAAGCACATTTTAGAGTTAGTTAAACTCGCTCCTGCTTACAAGACTACGAACATAAACTGACTGGACAAGTTAGAAAAAAAAATTGTAATGATTGAGAGAGCCACTTTATTAGATAAAATGTTCAGTGTCAATCCGGATGATGCACATTTGTCGCACCCAAGCCGGCATAGTGGAGGTGACTGCTACCTTTTTTTTTACGTGGGGAAATCCTTTATGGATGCCCTGGCCCTTGGGGAAGGCTACCAGGGTTATGTCGGACTCTCCAACCTGGCATACGGACTAAAACCACCACGGTGTTTCACTCGACGCATAGTGGACGGAGTCTGGGCACACGTTGGCATTCATCCAGACTCCGCCCTGGAGGTGACTGCTGCCTATAGAAATTTATCTGCAGTAGCAGTTGTTTCAATTCATGGACCGCACTCAAGCTTAACATCAGGTGGAGTATTGTCATACGCTGTATTTAGAAATAATTTGGATTAAAATAGTTTTCAATATTAATTATTAAGCACGTGTATTAATATTTCTCAGCTATCATCAAAATAACGAATTGGGTTTTAGATAGGTAACATGCTCTACATTTTGGTAACATGCCCTAGTTTTCCTAAGGGACCCTACATCTTGCTAAACCCTCATTAATTATCATTAGAAAGGTACATAATCACGAAATGCTCTTAAAGTAAATGCTTTAATTACATATTATACATATTAAAAGTTATGATCATTGCTAATTAGCTATACCTGAATCACTAACCCTTTTTTTTAATAATAATATAACAATATCTAAGGAGAAGCTAAATTGTTATGTGTTAAGAATAATTTAATTTATTAATGAGAACATAAGAAAAATAAATTAGTCTATTTCGTCTGTATATTATTTTAAAAAAGTCTAACTTACTGATTTATAATCAAGTACAGCCAAAACTAGTGACCTGAAAGGAGAATGCCCATGCCTAAGAGAAATGGGCCCACAATTTTTTTCTCAAGTTTTACGATCATTTTTAGTTAATTTTATAGGAAAATAAATCTACATTCCTTATCTCCAATCAGTTTTAATTTTTTCACCCATCATTGAGTAATTAATTAGACTTTTTCTGATGCAATATTTGAGGTTATTATTATATGAATATTTTTCAATTAAATTACACTGATAAGTACTTGCACTTGTACATAAACTATAAAAGTACAATAGACAATTTCTAAAAGTGAAAAGAAAGTCGGACCGGGATAATGGGAGCCACTTTTAACAAAGTTGCTGGTATTAAATACAAAATTTTAATATAATTATTAAGTTAACAGGTAAAAGTTAAAAAATAAAATGTTAATTAAAAAAATCATCAAATATTTTAGTATGCCAACTTAAGTGGGTTAAGTTTCAGTATTACAGTGAATTTTTAATAAACTTAAGTGCGCTGCTGAAAGAGGCGCTCTTTCAATGTGTTCAGACAACATTTTATTTTTTAGATCTTATTACGTATCTATACAAAATTATATTAATAAATAAATCACTTCACGAGTGTTACACTTGAGTGTACACAAGTGGTGATAATAACGATCATCAGTGTGTCTATCACCCTTATTTTGCTGACTTTTCAGTTATTATACAATATTTGAAATGGGAAATTTCACAAATCGCTCAAATTGTGTTTGAGTCAGTCTAACTATGAAGGATTGCAAAGCTAAAACAAACATTCAAAGCATAATCAAACAAGCAACAGAAATCAGAATAGTTTAAGAGATTCGAGGAGCCAATCAACGCATCAAACTGATTGGTCCATTTCTACAAACCCGCTGCCTGTCCGCCGTCATTTAATTTTGGCCGTTTGTACCGCATTTGGGGCGTTATTCTTGTAGCAAACTTCTGCATTAATTTTTAAATAAACGTATTTGCGTGAGTTAACGATAATGAACAAAAAACGTTTATAACCCGATCCGAAACTTATAGTATTGTTGAAATTTTGTATTGTAATTGTGTATAAACAAAGGAGACTGGGCAAAATTTATGGAGAGTGGTCTATAAATCAATAAAGGTGAAATGCGGTCGCGATATTCGTATAGAGCGACTTCAATTACATCATTCTGTAAAGGGGCATCAAAATCTGACCCGGGAGTTTTAAGAAAAATTCATTTAAAATACATATATCTTTCTTATGCCGCGTACGCATTAACAAGACGGAGCGAGGGGACATCGGCGTCGAGGTTAGACGATTCTCTCACCGTTGCTTGTCGGGACTCGCGGTGACTATGTACCGCCCGCTCAGGGCGCGCAACGAAAAGATAAGCGATTGTAGGAGAAAAAAATATCATGTACGATAGTAGGTGCCTCCGATGTTTAGATATAGATTGTTTTATAGTTATCACGCACTTGTTTAGGGGTAAGGGTAGGGGTAAGGGGTACCCTATATATGCGGCTTTTGCTACGCTAGTTCTTACATCACACTGAGCGTCTAAATTACAATATAGCTAAGGTTTAGTTCTGAAATTTTAAGGACATATTAACAGCGCGATTTCAATTGCGCGTCCACTGCGCACGACTGAAAATTCAAATCGTATTGTCATTAGAATATCAAGAGTAGGGCCCTCGAGTTTCGGTTCGTTATTTATTCTGTCAGTTGAGTATTGCATGTGGTCGAGACGAGTTTGTAGTGAAACTTTTATTTCACTCTACCGCGATGCGATGGTCTCTTGTGCACTTTGTACTAAGTGACAATATCAGATGATAAAATTGATATTGATATGTTGTATGGGAAGTTTAATATACGTATAACACAAGAGTCATGAATAAAGAGGATTTTGTCGAAATACTGCAGCGATTTTATGGGAAAATTGTCGCTTTTGTATATAAAACTAGTTTTTGGCGGCGCTTTTACGCGACGGAATTATTTCTCCTCGCTCCGACCGTTCGTGAAACGATTTCTTAAAAAATCATTATGTTAAGCTAGAGTATGGTCCATGGACGGAAACAACTGCAACTACAGATAAATTTCTACAGTCAGCATTAGCCTCCACTATGCCTCCACTTGACGCCGCCATCCTCCAGTTTTGGCTAAAAGGAATCGAATCTGCATTATTGTATGTGTAATATTAATTTAAAGTAATTTAAATTTGTTAACATAGGCAAATTGACATAAACCTCTTTGTAACTAAATGTATAGGGGCAAGTATTATCTAAACAATGTTTGTGTTCAACATCATAGCGTCAAAGCCAATATACAACGTATTACAACTACCAGTTTGCAATGTAGATTGCCCTCTACAATAGTGATGTTACATGCTCAGAAATAAAACAATTTTTTTTTATTATTTCACGACATGTGACCTCGATGTGGCCTGGTGGTAAGCACAGTGGAGGTCCATGAGCACTGACAACTCGAGAACCGATGGCTCCAGCCGTCATTACTATGCCTTTTCACGCTCCGCTTGAAAGATCCAATGTTAAAGGACTGGGAGAACATATGGGAGGGCAAAGCATTCCTTTTGTCAATTGTGCAACACAAAAAGGACGCGCCGAACCGTTTCTTTCGGCTACTGATTCGGTCGGCTCAATGCGGATGCTTCCCTCTCCCAGTGCGGGTATTACGGGTGTGGAAGGACGAAGTAGGAATAAGGTTAAAGAGCTCTTCGGAGCATTCACGATCGTATAGTTGATAAAGGACACACAGGGATGCTATCTCCCTGCGAAGTTGTAGAGGATCTAAGCTCCCTGCGACCTCTGAATCGCCCATTACTCGGACAGCTCGACGCTGCAGCGAATCCAGGGCATCGAGGAGATACTCCCAGAGCCGTCCCAGAGATGCGAACAGTATTCCGCGCAGGAGCGAATCTGCGCCTTGTACAATACTTTTTACAAGATGAAATTGTTGAATGACTGACACGGTCATGTGAGCGCTGTGTAGTTTAGTGGCCAGAACGACCGTGCGCAAAGTGAAGTACACGGGTTCGTTTCCTACCTCAGCAATAGCGTACACGGCAATTTTTATTTGTTCCAATTTTTTTTATCGCAATATAATATATAACTTTAAGTTAAAAAAAAGGTACTCGTGTACCTGCAGCCAAAATTACAGTCTTCGTTACTTCTTGGCCAGCAGTCTCTCATGCACCTACTGTTGTATTAATAAAATCGGTGCATCCCAACACTACAGTTGAGTGAAAATGCTAATACCCTGTGCATAGTTGTACGCGTTGTGTCCCGGGCGTTTGGGATTATTTGCATAGATTTATTGTAGGTCGAATTGAAATGTGTACGCGCGGTTATGATTTTCCATATATTTTGATATGACTGACATCTCGGCTTTGTGTTTTATAATATTATAATAAAGCTTTGTTCGACAATTAATTATAATTACTGTCAGATCAATAAATATTTAAACATATTATAGGTTTTATTTCAGCGGTAATTGAAAACTGAATTTGTTATTTATACAACTACCTATACAATAATTTAAATGGTGTGGAAGTTCCGGAAACTCATTGTGTATTTAATTTACGTAGTCATCGCTTAAAGTGAGTAGTTTTTAGTTAGGAAGGGGATAGTACCACCACTTTGGAATGTAACATTCCTGAAGTGACCTTGTCGCGTATCGGAATCAGTTTGGAAGTAACCAGTTATATTGAGAGGTGTGTGCATTGTCAATCATCTTAAGCCAGCATAGCGGAGGCGACTTTTGTGTGCAGAAATTTTTCTATGGTAGCTGTTGTTTCCGTTCACGGAATGCACTTTAGCTTAACATCAAGCGGAGTAGTGTCATATGGCGAGCTACTATAAAATATACTATCCCCATCCTCTGCCTTTTGATATCTATAGGGTAGGCAGAGTTATAGTAATAGTAGGTAACATAATCATCTGCTTTAATGAGATCGTTAACTCGTGCACTTATGATGTTGTCAAGTACGGGGTGGGCAGAATGAAGAAGACTCTATGTAGCAAATAATTGTTTTAAAGAAATTATTAGTTTACTTTTAACAAAATTAAACTACATTAAATAATTCCTTACTTTAGTGATAATAAAAACAGAATTTAGGAGTTAACACATTTTTTAAATTGTAATTTTCACTTTAATTAAAAAATGGTTGGTTATACCAGCCCAAAAATTGTAATAAAACAATGTTTGAATTAATTTAAAAAAAACAGTTTGCACAAAACCTGAAGAGTGATCTTTCAAGAAGTTCAGATACCTAAATACATACGTATGAGAGCAAGAGCGACTTGGTATAGACACGGGTTCGAATCTCAGAAACAAAAAACTCGGTCGGTACCAATGTAAATTTTTTGTATTTACTTTGGTATATAAGATACAAGTTCTGGTTTAATATTAGCCCGAAAATTTACGTAAGTTTTAGGATTTAGTTTGTGCACTGTAACAAATTCATATTAAAAAAATTCTATAATTCCTTCATGAAAATTCACAGCATAGTTTAATTAAAAATGATTGCAATGATAGTAGAAATTTAAATGAAAACAAAACACATTGCGAAGTTGAGAAATTCTCATTTGTTCCGCAAATGCAGTTAGAGCTCTCTCTATTACCAGCGTGCAACTTAGGCTAATGGCGTAAATCCTAATAGATGTAATTTTGTGACCTAAAAGTGCCAGTATAACCCTACTTTGATTTATGTACTAGTTGTATATAAAGCCTTTCAAAGAATGAGCCAGTCAAAACCTTGAAAATGTAAGAGTTTGAATACAATTCAAGTTAAAATGATTTATTTTTAACACACGAGTATGTGAGATATGCAAATTATCAGAAATACGAATGCCGTTACTTGTTTTAACTATCTTAACTTTCTACATTATATGAAAATCAATATAATGCAAAAAGTTATTGATTTATTGAGTAGTTTGACAAATTGAAATGCTGGAGTTGTTTTTATTTAAAACATGATAATAATTTAACAGAAAAAATTACCGTTTCTAGATGAATTGAACCCACGTCAAATTTGCACTAAATGATATTTCCTTTTATATTTTAAAATTTTTTGGTTGAATTTAAAATTGGGTCACAAAGGCACTGAAGAAATTTTGGGGTCACAAAACTTCATTTATTGGGGTCTAAAATGACGAGTAGGTATTTGGTTGTAGAAGTGTAGAATGGGTTTAACTACTCGACTCCATCACTGCTTCTGAATTACACATTCAAATGGTAAGTGTGTTTACGTACTAATGTTTTATAGAGAAATTATTTGCAGTTTTAATTGCTTCTCCCCCGCTCCGTACTGCTCTATGATGGTGTATTTAAAAGTTATTCTAATAAATTAATAATTTAAATAGGAACATATATAAATATTGTTCTATATTTCGGGTCTGCGTACTGTTGAAGAAATATATAGTACGCAAAAATACTATTTTTCAGTTTATCACAATTTTTTTACCACAGTTCAAGAAACTCTGTAGGCTTTTTTACTCTTTCCGTATAATATATATTTTTAAGTACGCTTTTAAATTATTATTTCACAATATAATTACATACTAATAGTCCTGTAATCGACATACATAGACTACATATACAAAACATTGATTAATAACAAGCTTGTCCCACTCACCGACAGTCGTCTATTCCTCAAACTAACATGGCCACCGTCACATAATTCCATTTGTTCTTGGTCACATTTGTCATGCTTCTCAACCGCACTCCTGTGTCATATATCATAATACACATAGGTCACCCTGAATAGTGTCATAGATTATCTTCTGAAAAGATAGGCCACATTGTTGTATAATAATTTTCTCTCTTAGAGATTTTTAAATTTCTTGGATAATTCAATTTTCAGATGTATGTAATGTGAATATAAAAATGTGTAAAAAAATATTTTAATATTATCCCGACCCACGGCATTAATGAGGAACTACATAATGCGATTTTTTTGTTTATATAATATTTATTATTATACACTGCAGCAGACTTTCCTAGATCATATTCACTCGAAAATTATGACTCTACATAAAATTTAAAAACAAAAAATTGTATTTTAAAGTATTATCTACGTTTTTAATCTTTTAATCATAGGCGCTGAACGACTAAATTGGCCAAGATTTTGTATTTACCGATTGCTACGTCAATACCCAACGGTCGTTCTGCTTATTCTTTATTCAATGACGCACCCTCCCCCAAACAGGCGTCTGTTGGAATCTGATTATTGCCCATTTTATTGTTGAGCCTCTGGATAGTGTCGTGTTGAAATATGAGGTAACGTGTGCTGACCAGACGCACTTACTCTAAGTGCCACTTGCGTTTAATACTGGTACTTATGTACATTGTTTTTATGACATTTTTCCTTAAGTTAAATATAAAGGTGTGTCTTTCTTAGTAATCATAAGTTTAGGTACATTACATATTACAAAAATTTATAAAAACGACTCGAACGAAATGTATGCTTAGAAAATATGTTTTAACTCTGCTTAACATTAGTAACTAATGGCCGGTGGTATACACTATTTTGTTAATCCTGCAAAGAGTTGAGGGTCAAACAAAGAGATACGATACGGTAGAGAAGAGAGACGCCCGAAAAACTGTCATTTTAGAATTTTGATTGAAAAACAAAACCACATTGCAACGGATTTATTTATTTATTTTCAATATTAAATACATATTATTCTTACATATATTTTATTATAAGGAATGAATTGTTTGTACTAAAGAATAGTAGATATTGTAATAAAATGTGCCACAAATTCCAGATAGACTAAACAAAAAACAATTAACAAATGAATAAGCAACTTGAATAAGTTAAAAAAAAATACCCTGAATAGTCCCGCCTAATGCGTTACTTTAATTCATAACTAATTTTTTTTCCAAACATTACTTTGCAACTAATTTCCGCTAATCAATGTTAGTGAGGATAGGTACACAGTCACATCAGCTGTCAACGTTACACCCTTCACCAACCTCTCGACGCGTTTCGTCACTCCATGGCAATCTCAGCTTGGTCGCTTCGACTTCGCTCAGACGACTAGTGAAACGTAGTGTTTGGAAAATAATTTTATTTATGTTTTAACTTTCCTACTGAAATACAACCCTAGGGCGGCAAACTGCCTAAAACAGTCTTGGAATTATTCGAATAAGAACCTATGACCTATGCAGGACTGGAGACGCCACTTGCCACATTTACGCGTGAAGTACGTGATATAGACAGTTTCGTCATTGTACGCGTACGTCACGCGTAGGTATGTGGCTTTACTCTAATAGGTCTAAGGAATGTAACAAAAAATCAGTTCATGATTTAAAAAAATACATATTGTGTATTTATATGTATGAATAAAATAAAAAATATGAAAGAAAAAAGCCGATTAACTTATAGACAATATAGAAAATATGTTTTTACCATTGTTGACATCGGGTAACGCACATCTCTAAGTGACCAAAACTTGCTACAAGTTTTCGCATAAATTATCATGATAAGCGAAAATATTGTCTTCCCTAGACATATTTTCTGTAATATCTTTCGCAACTTCTGATAATAAGTTTTGGCAAACAATGGAGTCGCTCATAACTCAATTATGAATCGTAGACTTTTACTCTAAAATATACATAAATATTCTTTATTGAACGTTTATCGATCAAATCGATGACGTCATTCTAAAAGGCGCGTGTTTGCAATACCTCTCCATTTTATAGTAGCACGGCATGCCATTACACTTTGCCTAATGTTAGAGCGCGGTAAATGGCTGCATGAAGTAGTCGTTTCCACTATGCCGGCTTGAGCAAACGAATATCCACCGTCTAGGTTGACAGTGCACCCTCCTCCCGTTATACACGGGTACTGGCAAAAAAAAAATTGTTTTGTAGTACCGAATACAATTTACATGTCTCAAAAATCATGTACTTATATCCGGCTGCCATAGAAATTGTTAGACCGGAAATTAGACCTAGACAGGCCTAGACCTCATTTTAATAAAGTACTTTGTGATTTATTCTGCATTGGAAGTTGGGAGCAACATTACATTTCCGTGTTTCAAGTGATAAATTATGTACAATAATAACATTAGAACTCTTTATTACAAAAAATATGTTATACAGGCTGTATTTTAGAGCGGCCGTGGTCTAGCGGTAAGACGCGTGAACTCGCGATTGATGAGATCCGTGTTCGAACCTCGCTAATTCTGACCGGTACCAATGTAACTTTGTTATATGTACTTTGGTTGCTCAGTGCCTATAGACACTATTAAAGAGTGGTAGGTAGACTGTTGATGGTTATTTGTCCAGTTTGCCGTACCACCACTTTTGTCGAATCTAACACCCGTGAAGTGACCTTGTCGCGTTTCGGGAATAGTTTGAAAGTAGCCAGGTATAACGAGAGGAGTGTGCACTGTCAATCTAGATAGTACATGCTCGTCTCCCCAAGCCGGCATAGTGGAGCGACTGCTGCCGGCACAGGTTTACCGCTTTACATTAGGCAGAGTGCTGTCACAATATGCCGAGCTACAATAATAAAAAGACAGATTAATCCATTTAACCACGTGTTATACACTAACACGTATTTAGTTTTTTAAAAAGATTTTCATGTAAAACCTTGTCGCAATAACATCCCTCTGCAGTACATTATCATTATTATCATCATATAATGCTCGATTACCACCACCCACTCACTGATTCACTGACCGACTGACTCAACGAGATAGGGCCGAAGTTCCGGAACAAAAGTTGTAGGAAATATGTTTAACAATTAGGCGTTACTTTGCGGAAATCCATAATCAAAATTATTACTTTGCAACTAATTGCAACAAAACGGCTCCTGACGATGCCACGCGACGTGGAGTAGCGAAACGCGTCGAAAGGTTTTTGCATGTTGGTGACTGTGTACCTGCCCTTACTAACATTGATTAGCGGAGGGTTAGTTGCAAAGTAGTGTTTAAAAAATATTTTTAGTTGTAGAAAATGCTCTCTAATTTCTAAAATGACACTTTTTTTTCAAAACTACCCACATAATATCTCAGCGGTTGCAAAGTTCGTCACAAAATACTAATATACATACGAGTACAAGCTGTGAGTTGAACGACGTCGTCGCGACACCAGCCGTATACCATTCTTGAATTTTTTTTTTTTTTTTATTTTTTTTATTTTTTTTTATTGTAGCTCGGCATGTGACAACACTCCGCCTGATGTAAAGCTAGAGTGCGGTCCATGAATGGAAACAACTGCTACTACAGAGAAACCTGTGCGGGTAGCAGTCGCCTCCTTCACCATTGCTCGTTTTTTTACATATATTTCAATGATATTTTGTGTTTTTTTTAAATAAAATATTTAAATAATGGTTCCATAATGGTGTGTAGTTGATATTATAGCAATAAATTTCATGTTTTTTTTTTAATTTTAGAAGTAAAAAGCTCTTGGATTTCACACTAACTTAACATCAGACGGAGTATGGTCACATGTCGAACAACCTTTTTTTTTTCATGTTGCCGTCTAACTCGTTATCTTATTAAAAAAATATTTAAAAATGCACCCCATTCCAAATGACTAGGGCAAGGTAATTATCAAAAGAACGTTCTAGTTTCTTCTACAAAAAAAAAAAAAAAACTAAAAGCATAATAGAACTGTTTTGAATAATCATTATTTTTGAGTTAGTTTCATATCTCAAAGGCATATTGCTACCAAATTTATTCACCCCAGACATCGTCAAATTGTAGTTTAATTCGCCGTTAAGACCCGTTGTGTCTAAACGTTATTTATGGCAGTACCAAATTCCATTGGGGTTGAAAGGTGGGGTAAAAAATGGGTGGGACAAGTAGACTCTTGAGGACATAGAATGACCGGAAAATATCTACTTTTTGACACGCGTCGTCCTTTTTATACGTAACTGAAATCTACTAACAAATTTTTTTTAGGTTTTTTTTTATTATTTTATAAATAAATCATTAAATTATTTTTGACAGGTTTCTTTGCTGACCACACTATAAATACCAAGCCGCCATTTATAAATAATTTATTTATTGGCATTGATTATATGTATACATAAGGAAATATTTACCAATTTTATTATAATGAAATATATGTGGCATATTCCTAAGGCTGTAAGAGGAACTCATCAAGTCTATACAACATAGACCGCAAGCATTTCAATCTACTCGTGTAAGCTGTAAAAAGTGAACGTGCCTACAGAGTTTCGCGAGAAAAAGTAAATTATTTTCCACCCCCATCCGCCCAGATTTAGAGATTAGGATTTTCACCAATGGATAAGCGTAAATTTTCAGAAGAGACGAGTCTTTTCAGAAATTTATTGCGGTATGTAATGTAATATATTTAAGAGCGGCTGTGGTCTAGCGGTAAGACGCGTGAACTCACGATCGATTCTAAAAGTAGCCGGGTATAACGAGAGGAGTGTGTACCGTCAATCTGGATGGTACATGTTCGTCTCTTCAAGCCGGCATAGTAGCGGCGACTGCTGCCTGAAGAAATTTCTCCGTTGGATCAGTTGTATCCATTCATGGACCGCACTCTAGCTTTACATCAGGCGGAGTGTTGTCACATGCCGAGCTACAATAAAAAAAAAATTTTTGGTGTATGGATTTATTTAGCCTTTTTTATAGTAGTTCGACATATGACAACACTCCACCTGCTGTTAAGCTACAATGCGGTCCATGGACGGAAATAAGCAGTTATTAGTTATCACAGAGAAACTGTAGGCATCAGTGGTACTACCCCAGGACGGCAGATTGGGTTAATACATTAGACTGCCTACTACTCTTTAAATGGTACTTTTTAATAATAACGCGTAATAGAGAGTCCATTTGAAAAAAAAAAGGAGATATTTACTCATCTACAACCTAATAGAGATAACCCTTAAACAAAATTAAAACAAAAAGTACAAAAAAACTTCGCGACAAAAAAAAAATCTCAACGAATTTTCTTATAATAAAAGTCGTTAAGAAAGGCCTCAACTCTCCCTTGTAGCCAATATTTTAAGTGGCTTTGTGTTAAAATAAATTGATTTTATTCAAATTTCTATTAAGACAACTCGAGTTGCCTTGTTACTTGAGATTGCATCCGAACGAGGCCTTTGTAATTGAAAAGTTTGTTAGTAGAAATAAAATCTAGCCACTCTTTAATATAAATCTTGATTTTAACTAAATAATGCGTGTATCTGGACTGAGAGCTCATTTTAAAAACACCCTTACTAAACCCTTAAGGACATTTTTTTTATAATAGCTCGACACGTGACAACACTCAGCCTGATGTTAAGCTAAAGTGCGGTCCATGAATGGAAACAACTGCTACCACAGAGAAATCTCTACGGGCTGCAGTCGCCTCCACTATGCCGGCTTGAGGAGACAAGCATGTACCATCTAGATTGACATGCCATATATTCAATTGTTACGTGACATTTGTAATGTATGTAACTTGTAAACGAACGCTTTCATAAAGTTAAGATTGTATGCATTGTGTGGCCTGATCATTAGCTATACAAATATTGAACCAAGACCATTTTGTATCGTACAGGGTGTATGAGCTAAGTGGACTGTATTTAGAAAATTAGGGGTGAATATTGGTCGGCACACATGCAAAGGCATCTAAAATGATTTAAAATAGGACTCACCGTTTGCGTGGATAGATTGTTTTTCAATATAAAGTAATTTTACTCAAATTTGTCGGTGCGCGCGCGCGGATAGCCTTCTTGACTCTCTTCTTGTCAACGCGGTTTGGTTTTTAATTTGGTGCGGGAAAAGAAGGCAAAGGAATAAAATGCTATGCAGCGCAACCAACCAAAATAAAACTAATTTCAGGCGCGAACATCCTCCGGCAAAACAAACACGTACAAACTGAGTAAGAAGTTGTATATACATCATACTGACATACTGATGCGTTATAAGTATTTCTTTTAAAAATAAAAATAATTTTTAATTGTTTTATTTGTATAATTTTTTTGATGTTCTGGCAGACTAATTATGGTTATTAGCTCAGTCTGCCGTCCTGGGGTAGTACCACCACTTTCGAATGTAACATGGGTGGAGTAACTATGTCGCGCGTCAGGAGCTTCAGTAGGCTGCCTGTACAAATTTCTCTGTGGTACCAGTTGTTTCTGGTACAGCACTCTAGCTTTACACCAGTCAGCAGTTAATTGTAAATTGGCAATTAGTTTCATATGTGGTTTCTTTCATACAAAAACGTATTAAAAATACTAAGAGTGGGATGTTTTGAAGTGATTTATTATGGAGTCAGACGGATGGACGCCCACTCCGAGATTGTAATTTTGTTTCAACTACTCGCTGTTTCTCCTTAGAAGTAAAACTTAAAAATACCAATTTGTCTTTTCCTAACTTTATTTTCAATAGTGATTCTTCTCTACAATTGTGCATTTTTGGGGATTAGCTTGAACGTAGCTAAAGTATAACGAGAGCAACTGTTCTGTCTCACCTGGGAGGAGTACCAGAGTACTATAATGTATCTATGTTTGAAGGGATATGGGACTACAGGACTATTTTTTTCAATGGAATAAACTATATCTAAAAAATTTTTTAAAAAATTTATTTATGTATTATGAGCGCGACTGTAACAATTTCATTGATTGATTGATTGAAGCTTTATTTTGTATAATCAGTGTGCATAGAGATATATACTAGAGATGCACACTTCTTACATCTGACGTAAAAACAAAACCGTAGGCCGCTTCAAACGATTTGACAATGTCGCTGTCAAGTCAAATACTAACTGACAGAGAACCTAAACGTGGCTGTGGCCATCTTTTCTCTCGCGTCACGGGAGCATTATTGCACATCTAGTTATATCAATGTCAGTGTGCATAACAAGTTTATATAACTGTCAAGTTTAGGGTTAATAAATAATTCGATGATAATTATATGAGATTTAGCACGTCATATGACCGCACTCCGCCTGATGTTAAGCTAGAGTGCGATCCATGAACGAAGGCGACTGCTGTCGGAGATGAGGATCTGATGCCGGCTTGATGAGATGCCTCCTTATTGGTCCAAGATATCTTTCTATTCCCACACTATTTGCGACAAATATTCCCGGTTTCACCACGAGAAATATTTACTTCAAACAGCTAAATGATATTCGCTGGTGCGTTCCGAATTGACAAAGAAAAAAAAAACATATATTGTTTTGTAGAAAAGATACTGCTAAGCTCTAAAACAATGCCATATTCGAACCTACCCACAATTTATTACAACAAATATATGTAGGTTCTTTGTAAAATCTAATAAAATATAATTACCCAAAGTAACGACCTATACACACAACACAGATGCGCAATCAACAATAATTTCACACCAAAACACTTGCGTGCAAATATATCAATTCTCACGGACCCTTTACTATAACGTTGGCCCTTAATTGCAATATGCCCACTTATTTACACAGGCCATCATCTAAATACCGTTAAATGCATCTGCTGATTCACACTTTCGACTTGGCATTGATTAAATAAGATATTTAATACGCAGATATGACATCTACCTTTACATTTAACTCCCACAACATCCTGACAGAAGAACGTAGATAGTGGACATTCGTCCCCCCAAACCAGCGAACGCGACTACTACCTGTAGATATTTCTCTGTGGTAGCAGTTTCAGTTCATGAACCGCACTTCTACAAAAGCTACACAACTACAAAAAAAAATTGGTATTTTTTTTTTAACATTAACTCGAAATATCTGATGTTAAGTTACGAATGCGATCTATGAGTGGAGACAATTGCTACAACAAAATATCTGCAAGGAACAACCCCCTCCTCTATGCCGGCTCGAGGAGTAATGTGCTCTATTTATTGCCAAGACCCAGTTCTTTCGTAAAGGTTTCAATAAAATCGGTTAGTAGCTATACAAACAAACAATATTCTCTGTTTTATACGATAGTAGATATAAATTGTATAATAAATAAATTATCTGCATATTAACTAATCTATGACAATAGTTTAAGAGAGTCCGCCCAAATACTTTTACTATTAAGGTCTCAGACAGTTTGCAAAACGCTATTTGAACGTCACTCAGAAATTATTATCAAATATCCCCAAAGTCCTTAGGGTTAGCAAGAGTTATGGTTTTCGAGGGGAAAAGCTATGGGATCTTATAATTGCGTAAAAATATGTAATAATATACGTGGTTATAGGTTACGAGTGGGGAAAGTTTGTGTAAATTACTTTTATTAAGAAGAAACTTATGCCTATGGAATTTTAATAATTAAGATTTTTTTATAATGTAGCTCGGCATATCACAACACTCCGTCTGATGTAAAGCTAGAGTGCGGTCCATGAACAGAAACAACTGCTATAGTTTTCCATTTCCACTAATATAGTTTTCCATTTAGAATTTAGCGAGGTTTGAACACGGCTTTCATCGAACGTGAGTTCACACCTTCGACCACTAGACCACTGCCTTTTATTTCAACTCTATTGTTTCAGTAGTTCACTGGATAATCTACAAAGATGTAACAAACAAACAGATACGCTTTCGCATTTGTTTTCAAAATACAGTCTAAATAAAAACATTTCTGAAAAAAAGTGAACCGACTTCTAAATAAAACACAAGGCACTAAAAAGTAAAAAAATAATTTTAATTGAGAGTACATACACACAATTTAATAAGCATAAACATGAATAGATACTTATTATTTATTTACAAATTAATTGTCTGCATTTTATTTAACATATATCTGAAGTCGGTGCATGCATTTGAAACATGTTTTATGATTGGTAATGTACGAGTACCTAGATTCAAGCAATGCGGAGTTTCATATTTGGTTGGCACCGACTTCAGATATATGCTAAATAAAATGCATATAATTAATTTGTAAATAAATAATAAGTATCTATTCATGTTTATGCTTATTAAATTGTGTGTATGTACTCTCAATTAAAATTATTTTTTTACTTTTTAGTGCCTTGTGTTTTATTTAGAAGTCGGTTCACTTTTTTTCAGAAATGTTTTTATTTTGTAATTTTTAGTTGTAACTGTTGATTGATTGTATGGATAACATTCTAAACGCGCTGTTCAAATAAAATGTGATGAGTGGCGGGCTTATAGACAGCCATTCTCGAGTCCTATTCGATCAAAAATGAATCATTAAAATCAATCGAAACATCCCTTAATTTTCCACCCTTAGAGAGGGAATATTTTATTCCTTAAATGGAATCAATCCCGAGACGTACTTTATCAAACAAAAAAAAGAATCATCAAAATTGGTTCACTCATGACGAAATATCCCCTAATTTTCCACCCTTAAAGGTGGAATATTTTATTCCTTAAATTAGACCAATCCCGAGACGTACTTTATCAAACAAAAAAAGAATCATCAAAATCGCTTCACTAATGGCGAAATATCCCCTAATTTTCCACCCTTAAAGGTGGAATATTTTATTCCTTAAATGGGATAAACCCCGAGACGTACTTTATTAAACAAAAAAAGAATCGTCAAAATCGGTTCACCAATGGCGAAATATCCCCTAATTTTCCACCCTTAAAGGTGGAATATTTTATTCCTTAAATTAGACCAATCTCGAGACGTACTTTATCAAACAAAAAAGAATCATCAAAATCGGTTCACTAATGGCGAAATATCCCCTAATTTTCCACCCTTAAATGTGGAATATTTTATTCCTTAAATTAGACCAATCTCGAGACGTACTTTATCAAACAAAAAAGAATCATCAAAATCGGTTCACTAATGGCGAAATATCCCCTAATTTTCCACCCTTAAATGTGGAATATTTTATTCCTTAAATGGGACCAATCCCGAAACGTACTTTATCAAACAAAAAAAGCATCATCAAAATCGGTTCACTAATGGCGAAATATCCCCTAATTTTCCACCCTTGAAGATGGAATATTTTCTTCAAATTTAAAATTGACCAATCACGAGACATACTTTATCTAACAAAAGAAAAATCATCGAAATCGGTTCACAAACGGCGAAACATCCCCTAATTTCCCACCCTTAGAGGTGGAATATTTTCTTCAAATTAAAACGGGACCAATGCGGACATATACCCTATCCAACAAAAAAAGAATCATCAAAATCGGTCCACAAACGGCGGAGATATGAGTGAACATCGCCACAAAAAAAAAAAAAAAAAAAAAAAAAATACACGTCGAATAGATAACCTCCTCCTTTTGAAGTCGGTTAATAAAATACAACAATTTCGTGCCAAAAATAAAATTAGTAGGCGAAAATTTACACTCGGTATTACAGGCCGTATATTATTAGTATAGTCCGGCACATCGATACAAGATTAACACAAAGATGATCTTAATACAGATGTGACATTTAATAAAATATATTCATCACAGTTTTTTTAATATAAATAACTATAACTTAAAAATTAATTGCTTTTTTGTAGTAATCCTGAATGTATACTTACTATATACAGGTATATGTATACTTAGTGCCCCATATTGTGGTTTAGTTATGTTTGGTAAATTAATTACGACTATTATTATTTTTTTTTTTCTGAATTTATAATTCAGTTTTTTTTTTTGTTATTATAAACACAGGCTATAATTGCAGCTGTCTTCTCGTCATATGCCTTTCCGAAGCTAAAAGTAGATTCTGACGATGAACAAGTGCATGCCAAGTCCATGCCTACATTAATAAAGGATTTTCAACTCATTTCATTTCATTAGCCTGGTTTGGATGAGACAACAGCTACCACCGACATTTATCGGGCAGCAGTCGCCTCCGTTATAATTTGGAGACGAGGTGGACTTTAAACTTTTTTATTGTAGTTCGGCGTAATGTTAACTTAAAGTGCGGTCCATGAACGGAAACAACTGCTACCACAGAGAAGTTTCTGGAAGTGGCAACACTATGCCGGCTTGAGGAGACGAATCTGCACCATTCTGGGTAACACTTGCACCACTTCACGAGTTTAAAAGTCGTGGCACTACCCCAGGACGACAGACTGGGCTAATAACCATCATCAGTCTGCCTCCACTCCAAAATCTATCCAAATGACTGTAAAGATCTAGGAAACTTCTAATATGTTGTTTGCATATCTACGTGTCAATATTCTATGTAACAAAGACTGCTTATTTGTTGCGTCTGAAGCACGTGCCAGTTTTATCGGGGCGCTACTCGTAAATTGAAATTGCTCGGACATTTCGTATAGTATCACAAGAGGACACTACTGTTGCAATAACTTCCGTTGAACGGGTTAAACCTTTTTTTGAGAATAATTGGATATCTTAGAATAATAATAAATGAATACATGGCGATAATAGAATTGTAGAAAAAGATATTATTATATAAATATTACTTATAGCATTTTGATATAGGTTTTACGCTCACAAATAATAATGAAAATATAGTGGTAGTATACCACGCTGTTTCGTGAAGTAGTCATGTTTTGGGATGAGCTTGGAAGTATCCAAGTATAACGCGAGCGGTATGCACTGCCAAGCTGGAAAGTTGTCTCTGCACTCGACAAGCTGCTCACCAGAGACCTGCTTAATCTTCACCGAACCCTGCACTATTTAGCCATTGACACTGCTGACTCAATAAACACTTATTTATCACAGTCATGCATCTCTTGGAGTGCAGTAGCGAGGGCAAAGCACGTAGAAGTTCCTCAACACGGCACGGACATTCACGGAGGTATGTAGCAATGTGGAGAGTGTTCTATCCTTCACGGTACATATGAGGTGGCATTATCTTTTTTTTTATTGTAGCTCGGCATGTGACAACACTCCGCCTGATGCTAGAGTGCGATCCATGAATGGAAACAACTGCTACTACAGAGAAACCTGTGCGGGTAGCAGTCGCCTCCACTATGCCGGCTTAAGGAGACGAGCATGTACCATCTTAGATTGACAGTGCACACTCCTCTCGCTATACCTGGCTACTTTCAAACTATTCCCGAAACGCGACAAGGTCACTTCACGGGTGTTACATTCGAAAGTGGTGGTACTACCCCAGGACGGCAGACTGGACACATAACCATCATCAGTCTGCCTACCACTCTTAAAGCGTACGCACACTGCGCAACAAGCGGTTGAAGAAGAGTCTGCGAGGAATCTACAGTGCATATTAGTCCTCTCAAGCCAGTAGGAGTTCTCTCTCTATCGTACTCAAGTTTAACATTAAGTGGAATGTCGAGCTACTATAAAATAATTATATTACTATCAATTTTTGTTATATTACAAAGTACATATAATTTAAAACTGGGTCACACTGAATTACAAGTGTTACGAGGAAATTTTCAGAAGTCAACCGTTGGAAAGTTTTAATTAACTTTCATAAATCACTATTACTTACCCTAGTAAGAAATAATTAAGAGTTTTTTTTTTAAATTTCTACTAAATATTTATGTATTATAATTTATTTACTAAAGAAATAGTGGTACTTCATCGTTTTAAAAAGTTTATTTGCATTCTAAGTTATTTTAAAATAAATAAAACAGTTATAATATTAATTTGTTATTTCCGTTCCGTGCAAATTTACTTGGATCCTTTAAACGCAGTGTCTAGATGCATCTAACTAAGCCGGCATAGCGGGCACGACTATTTAATCTCATCTATGATAACGAACCGCACATTAGCTTCTTGTTATTTTTTTAGTAACAGACATTCGGTACATACACATTGCGAAGGCGATTGCTATATAAATCCATTCTATAATATAGTTTAACGCCCATAATTAATAATCAATCTTGATCTTTTTTCACTGACTCAGATAGAAAAATCAATCCAGATTTTGAATAAAGCGTGCCAATAATTCGTCGATATGTATTAATCTAAGATTTTTTCAATCTCGGATTGTGGATACAATATTAATTTCGGGCGTAAATCTGCAGTACTTATAAAGAATATGAGAAAAGGTTAGGATATAATACAAAACCATAATTCACCCTAAATTAAGGGCGTATAATTCAAGGTCGCAAATCTTAAATTTTGTACTCTAAAGTGTGTAAAATAACTGCCCACCTGTTGCGTAGAAAGAGCAACTACTCCCAGGGAAGAATCTCTTAAAAAAACAGCGAGATTTTTTTCTAATTAATTTCCTTTAGCCGCGAACAGAAATTATAAAATTGCTAGGATCCGCAAAATTACTTTTTTTACGGCTTGTTGCGTTTCTCGTTGCTGCCTCTAATGATTTATCACCTTTCCTGTTACTATATCCAAGTTTCACTTCATTTTTTAGTTGATTTATTATAGAAACAAGTATTCTTAAAAAAAACACGACTTTGAGGGCATAAATTACAAAATATATTTATAAATTACTATTAAAGGACCACTTGATATCCAATAGTTTGTTAAAAAAAAAGAATATTCTAAAATAATAAATCATTAGTCTATGTTTAATTACATAAAAAACAGTTACTATTAATTTGAGTTTGATCCTAGTAGCCAGGCATAATGACAGACAGTCATCAAACTGTCAATACGGTCCACATTCATCTCTTCAAGCCGGCATAGCGGAGGCGAAAACTAGTCTGTGGGGACAGTTGTTTCCGCTCAAGGACCGTACTTTAGTTTAACATGGTACTATATAAAAAACTATTTATTGGCATAAACTTATGGAATACGTTAAAATTAAACATTTTTTGAATAGTTATTTTACGAATATAATTTTTGTAAAAGAAAAAGTAATAACTAAACGTCGTCGTCAAAGTCTGTATTTGTCAAATGAGACCCATTTTGATCGAATCGCCAAACGACATTGATAAACTGTTAGGGCTAAAGAAAATGTTCAATATTTCTTTTCGCCAGAAAAACTTTCGGAATTCTACGCACTGTATAAAACTTGAGACCCCCTAGATTGATTTGAGAATAAGTAACTGATTGACTTTTTTATAAATTACTTACTATTGACATTGAAAATTGACTCTATTGTCCATTGATATACAACTAGAGCTGAACTAGAGCTTTCAATGTGAGGCGAGAGAAAATATGGCCACAGCCACATTTAGGTTCTCTGTCAGTTGGTATTTGACTTGCCGTAAGCCGAGATTGACATTGTCAAATCGTTTGAAACGACCTACGCCTTTTTTATGTCAAATGTATGAGGTTTGCTCCTCTAGCATATATCTCAATATTATTTCTTACGTTGGAAACAGTATATTTCATTTAAATGCCTGTCTAATTAAAAACCGTTCATTTGAAGTATTTTAATGTAAATTACTATTTTTCTATACCTACCAATTTAATTAACTTACAATGGAGTAAATTATTTCTCTTTTGTTCATCTTTTTATATTTTTCGTAATTAGTTATATCAATGTAGACAGTGAGATGATAGAAAGAAGGTTTGCGTGATAAAAGGAATTAGTAACCACCTACATACATCTTCTAATACAATTATTTGTAGTCATGTTTATCTTAATTACTTCATAAATGTAATATTTTTTCTCGTTTAATCAGAGAGTTAATGATAAAATATAATAATACAAGAGCGGTCGTGGTCCTAACCCGTTCGTACCTCGCTAATTCTAATCGGTACCGATGTAACTATCGCTACTTTGGTCGATCAGTGTATTAAAGAGTGGTAGGCAGACTGATGATGGTTATAAGCCCAGTCTACCGTCCTGGGGTAGTTCCACCACTTTCGAATCTAACACACAAGCAAGTACCTCCTCGATGCCCTGGATTCACTGCAGCGTCGAGCTGTCCGAGTAGTAGGCGACTTAGAGGTCGCAAGGGGCTTAGAATCCCTGCAACTTCGCAGGGACATAGCGTCCTTGTGTGTCCTCTATCGCCTATACCACGGTGAATGCTCCAAAGAGCTCTTTAACCTTATTCCTACTTCGTCTTTCCATTCCCGTAACACCCGTACCGGGAGGGGGAAGCATCCACATTTCGTCGACCGAATCGGTGGCCGAACGAAACGGTTCGGCGCATCCTTTTTGTGTCGGACAATTGACAAGTGGAATGCTTTGCCCTCCCACGTGTTCTCCCAGTCCTTTCACCTCGGATCCTTCAAGCGGAGTGTGAAAAAGCACCTTCTCAGGCCGGCATAGTAGTGGCGACTAGAGCCACCGTGTTAGCGGTTCTCCAGTCGTCGGTGCTCATGGACCTCCGCTGCGCTTACCATCAGGCCAGTCGAGGTCACATGTCGTGTCAAAATAAAAAAAAAAAAAAAAAAAAAATCAAATCTCATTAAGCCGGCATAGCGGACGCGACTGCTGTCTGCAGATCCCCCTCTCTGACAGCAGTCGCCTCCGTTCATGGATCGCCCTCTGGTTTAACATCAGGCGGAGTGCGGTCATATGCCGTGCTAAAATAAAAAAATAAAAAAAAACGTGAAGCTTGTCGCGATTTGGGAAAGCCAGGTAAAACGAGAGGAGTTTGCACTGTCAATTTGGATGGTGTACATTCATCTCTTGAAGCCGGCATAGCAGAGTCTATTACTGCCTGTAGAAGTTTCTCTATGGTAGCAATTACTTGCCGAATTAAAAAAAGAATAATATAGGGTTTAATATTTTTCACGGTTGCCTAGATAAAAAGTTACTTAGGTATGGAACGGGCACACAGTCCTTTGACCGTGAACGACAGTGTCATATGGGGGGCACTGTTGGAGTTGCTGGTCTCCCGTCGTGCGGGTCCTCAGGTGGTAGATAGAAGGTCCCGGATACCTCCTTGAGGTACCCCGGCGCGAACCAAAACCAGCAAGGTGGGGTCTCTCTTCGGGTCACACGCTGCATTCAAAGAAGACCTGAGTGAGAGACCACCCTTCATCGCGTGGACGGAGGCAGTAGCGGAGTAGCGACCGTTATCTCCTTCGTCCCGAGCCAAGAGCGGAAGTTCCGGGGTTGGACTGCCGCTCATTTACTTGGCTAGAATGGTGTTTCTTTCCAATTAGGTGGGGGGAATATAACAGGAACGGGAACGGGAATTTATATTCCTATAAAAGGTTTTTATACTAATTATACGTAGACAGGCAAAGATACGGACAACAGTTATAAATAATAGATATAAAAACGATATATATAAACTTTAGTCAATCAATAAAAGCCGATGTTTGTTCGTGTGTATAATTCAATAATTTATCTTTCACGAGCGACCATGTTCGACAGCGGAATAATTAAAATTATATGAATAAAATATGAAATATTTATGTTTGATCTGTACCTGACATATGAATTGTTTTGATTACGCAAATATAAGAGTAAATAGCGTGTGTTATTCGTATTTATATCACTTTAATTAAATTGCAGTTTTTATTATTTATAATAAGCAATCAACCAGTGAACAATCACGTTGTATGCGGAAAGGGAAATTTAGTTTATGCAGCGCCAAGGGCCACCTAAGATTTATTTCGAATTCGACATTCGAAAGGGGACAATTTTCTTTGTATTTCTCCTCGAGCCGGCATAGTGGAGACGAGTGTTGCTTGCAGAAATTTCTCTATGGTTAGTTAACAAATTCACAATACTTACTCGTACAATAAAGTTTAGACACATCTAAAAAGTCTGAATTCTTAATGGCCGTATCCATTAGGCAAATCTTATTGGTTCCTAATTTATCTTTGTGTTTAATTGCTCTTTCAAATTGCCAAATTAATTACTAAAGTTCTTTTTTCTCCGATTCCCAATCTCCTTTACGATTGTCAAAGTCTCCGATAAAGCATTTCCAATGTTATTAATGAAGTTAAGTTTACAAAAGGAAAATAGGTCATTTTTAATTCCCTTAAATACTGTTTTTGATTCATTGTTAAAATATCACTATCACAATATCATTATAATTCATCAATAATAAAATAAAAACATTTTAAATATTTTAAACATTTTATGTTAGTTATATTTCACAAGCATTTTATATATTATGTGCCGTAGCTATTTGTTTATTATAGTGATTTGTAATAATAATATAATTAGTGATGAGAAAGTTATCAAATTACTAAATTTCAACATTAATCTGCTATGCTTCGAACAATGTGGTAAAACAAAATGTATGGACGTTCAGGTGTTGGCTTTCACCTTAAACGAAATAGTAAACCGCATAAAATCTTTTAAATCAGTTAAAATATGTTCCCGCAAAACTATGTTGCACAATATTACTCCACAAAAAAAAAACCTGGGTAATAACACCCAAAATATACGAAACAAAACATCAAAATTTGACAGTGACGAACCGAAATAGGCTACAATAATTAAATATTATAAAAATATACTTAAATGTATGATCCAAATTACTTAAACCATGAGAACATGGCGTGTTCTACCATGTTGCCGATGGGCTTCCAAGGCCACGGTGATGGCTACAAAGAATATTATGATGTAGATGATATTCAAAAAGAAGATTCTCTATCTACTCGAAGAACGTGAGTTTTACCATTTACATTTATCAAATCATTTTCGACCTTAAATACATTAGCAGCAGTTTTAATCGCTTTCAAAATCGCTTAATTGTAGACGCAAACGCAGGCAGAGAAGACTTTCACATTCCTCTAGCGGAAGCGAAATATCTAAACGCTCAATTTCAAAGTCCCGAAGTCGGTCCCGATCACGATCTTGCTCCAAAAGTAACTCTGTTATTGGCACTAAACCGATGAAATTTAGTAATCCATCATTTTTAGATGCCTTTCGGATATTATATCTTACATGTAAGTATAGAAGTCACTAATAATTTAAGTGATATTGTACCTATATTCTTTATAGTAAACTCGGCGTATGACAACACTCCAGGCCGGCATAGCGAACGCGACTGCTGTCTCCAAATCCCCTTCTCTGACAGCATTCGCCTACTCTAGCATCAGGTGGAGTGCAGTCATATGACGTGCTAAAAAATAAAAATAATGATTTTTTTAAATCTGCAGTGCAGTCCATGAACGGTTGCTACCACACATAAATTAATGCAGGCAGCAGTTGCCAATGCTATACCTGGTTACTTCCAAAGTGATTCTGAAACACGACAAGGTCACTTTACGGGTGTTCCATTCGAATCCATTCGAAAGTGGTGGTACTACCCCAGGACGACAGACTGGGCTAATAACCACCATCAGTCTGCCCACCACAGATGTGCTAGAATGCAGTCCATGAGTTGAGACCATTGTTACTGCAAAGAAAGGAGGAGCTAGCTTTTTACCTCACTAATTGAATATAGTTTTCCAGCAAATAAACAAAATAAGAATACAACAAGATTTTTAGCAACAAAAAAGAAACAAGATAGAATTCAAGAACTATTAAAAAGTGACGGTTTGGGCTCTAAACATTGGCTATTTTATCCACGACAAAAGAAAACCGTATTGCCTGAGATAGAAGAGAATATTCCAGAAGAGAATTGTGACAGAAGAATTAAGATAGATGGGGATTTCTTTAGGAAGTATAAGAAGAATAAAAAAGTTGATAGTGACTCACCAATCGCTAAGCTCAAGCGGTGGGAGCTTAACTTTTATAAAAAAATGGGTTTCATACAGGTGGTTTAATTACGAATACATTTATTCTATACATTTTTCTTTTGTAGTTATTAGTAAAATCTTTTTTTTTGTAGACACATCACAATCCCTCTGATGTTAAACTAGAGTGCAGTCCATGAGCGGAAACAGTCACCTCCGCTATGCCGGCTCGATAAGGAATCTTCCAAGCTAATCTCGAAGCACAACGTCACTAGACGCTAAGATTTAGATTTGAGTGGTGACTACACAACAGACTACTCGCCAATGACTTGTTAAAAAACTTTTTATGGAAAAATCTTTAGCCTTTTCAGAGACGTCGATCAAGTGAAAAACTCTTAATTAATCGTTGAAACTCAATAGCTATACAAAAAAAAAAGAATAGAATTAAACAAATTTATTTGGTTTTACAAAGTATTTCAATTACTTTGCATACAAAAAACTTCTACTCTGAACTTGCCCGAAAAGTTTCCCGTTTTTTCTGAATTTTCATTGGAATTGAAGAAAAAAGTGGAGCAAACTTTCGCCTCTAATTTCTATAGAGCCTTAAGTGCATTTGTTAGTATTCTTTACGGTTTCGTTTCGGGAGTTTTTACCCCCACCAGAATTAACGAACAAAAATTCCGCACTCGGCCTAGATTTATTTACTTATTTATTTACATACAAAATAGCACACAGATGTTGTCAGCCAAGTCACATCAAAATTATACATTAATTACAAAAAAAAAAATACAAAAAATAATTACAAACTAGTCCTATTTACAATGTCAGTATAAATGTTAATATATTTATTTAAAGTCGCATTTTTATCAATGAATACGTCGGCATCGGCCCTTCCTCTGATGTAGAAATCTCTACGAGCAGCAGTCGCCTCCGCTATGCCGGCCTGAGACGACGAATGTGCACCATCTAGATTGATAGTGCACACTCCTCTCGCTATACCTAGCTATTTTCAAACTGCTCCCGAAACGCGACAAGGTTACTTTACGGGTGTTACATTCGAAAGTGGTGACCATGTTAAAGTAAATATTTGTAAGTAAAAAGTAAAAGCATAAATACACTTATATAAAAGGCAGTAATTCAAATCGGGGGTTATTTTAGGAAGTTTTTTCCCTGCAAAGAGTTGAAGAGGCACGTGGCAGAAGCGTACGTAATGGGCCGTTTAAATGTTTGGAAAAGTTTAAATTAATAGCAAATTCAAATGTTATTGAGCGTTAAATTGACGTATACGATTTTGGTTAAAAGATTAAAAGTTAAAATATTATCATGTAATGGTAGGTACAGCGGGATGTGAGATGCCTGAAATGAAATTAAAGACAAAAAAAAAGTTGTTATTAAATAGGGTCCATCTTGGCAAGGACGCACCGGAGGTGTGCGGGAACGTAAAGAGTCTCCTGTCCTTCTTGGAAGACATCGGGTGGCTGCGATGAAGCGGACCACCTCACGCACAACGAGCGGCTATGGCTGCTCAATTGCGGAGAAGGAGCCTGCGAGGAATCTACAATCTAGGGTCCATCTTTTTCAATTTGTAATCGGCATAGTGGAGGTGTTGTCTGCTACCTGTAGTTGTTTTTGCGTTTAATACTTTCCTATACTTTGTATGAATGTTGTAACGTTTATATTTTTTACCTTGTGACCCAAAAATAGAGTAAACAACAAAAACCAAGGGGGAATTAAAACGTGAAAAATTAAGTTTTCATAACCGCACCTTTGTTACTGTCAGCTTGATATTGTGTTTATATTAATTTGTTCCTATTAGACTAATTTACAAGACCCATTTTTATATAGTAGCTTACCATATGCTGTCTCTCGTTATATCTGACTACTTCCAAACTATTCCGGAAACGCGACAAGATCACTTCACGGGTGTTACATTCGAAAATGGTGGGACTACCCCAGGACGGTACCCTGGGCTAATAATATCAAAAATATAGAGGATATAGAAAAGATCGATTTGTAAATACTATATTGAATGAATCATCCAGAAATAGTGGTGGTAACTGCAGACGCAAACATGCAGTAAAAATTGCAATTTATGACCCCCAATGTCTGAGAGTTCAAAATACTGACTACTGCCTAATGTACAGTCAGCAACAAAACATGCTTAACTTAAAAAATATATCAGAATTATATTTACTTAAAATATAAATACAAGATCGGCCGTGGACTGGCACAGAGCGGAACTCCTGATCGGTGAGTCTTGCAGCTTGAGGAGACGAGCATGTACCATCTAAATTGACAATGCACACTCCTCTCGTTATACCTGGCTACTTTCAAACTATCCGCAAAACGCGACAAGGTCACTTCATGGGTGTTACATTTGAAAGTGGTGGTACTACCCCAGGACGGCAGAATGGACAAATAACCATCATCAGTCTGCCTACCACTCTTTGAAATTTAATTGAAATCGGTTCAACCGTTTTCAAAAATTGGTGAACATTAAAAAAACACGCGATGAACATAGAACCTTCTTTATTTCGAAGTCGGTTAAAAAGTATGGAGGAATAATTTAAAAAAATACAAGCTAAAAATAAATAAATAATTTTGCAGACCATACTCAGCAAGGGGGTCGATTTCACCAATTTATTTGTGCATTATACCACTACGTTAGACCATTAGCATTGGAAAATAATAATTTATGTCAAGTCAGGTGTTCCCAACAAGTTTGCTCCCAGAAAACTTTTGATAGATATAGTACGTTACTGACAACTTTACAATTTAAACTGTGAATCATTTTATATTTATTTTAATTTTATATGAATAAAAATAAAGAGGATAAAATCTAAATTAATCTAGGCAGACTGATGATGGCTATTTGTCCAGTCTGTCGCCCTGGGGCAGTACCACCACTTTCGAATGTAACACCCGTGAAGCGACCTTGTCGCGTTTCGGGAATAGTTTGAAAGTAGCCAGGTATAAGAGAGGAGTGTGCACTGTCAATCTAGATGGTACATGCTCGTCTCTTCGAGCCGGCATAGTGGAGGCGACTGCAGCCCGTAGAGATTTCTCTGTGGTAGCAGTTGTTTCCATTCATGGACCGCACTCTAGCTTTACATCAGGCGGAGTGTTGTCACATGTCGAGCTACAATAAAAAAAAATTTATAGAAATCAGTATATGATTATTGATTACTGACCGTTTACCTGTATTGTTAAAATTCATTTTGTATTTAAAATTTTAAAGAAATCATGTATTAGATATTTAATTAAAAAAAAAATTTAACAAATTAATATATTTTTGTATTCTTACTTGATCAAATATACGTACATAATATGTCGACCCAAAATAAACGAAACCTTAAATTAAATACATACGGACAAGTAGGTACATAGGTAAATAATGATAAAAGAGATGAAAAAATATTGAATAGACTAAAAATAAGCTTTTAAAAATAAACCTTTAATTCTACCCCAAAATCTTAGAAAACTCCCCATGCTCTTGGGAATAAAAGACGTTTTTGAGCGAGGGAAAAATTATATAAACGGTCAAGCTCGTTTGTCTATTTATACGACAATGGTTCCGTATGTAGAAAATGCAAGTATATTATAGATTTTTTTATGTTACCACATTACACTATCTTGATATATAAATATTGCTTTTCTTACGCTGACTAAGAATATTACTTATTTGTTTGCGATATAATGTAGCTACAAGCACTACTACGATAAAAACATTATTTGTATTTAATTTTCTTTTTTTATTTATTTAATTTTAATTTAATTTTATTTAATTTAATTTATTTTTCTGCAACAGTGGTTTTGGTAGATTAATTTGTAGCTTCCCCCCAACACAGTAAAACTATTTCAGAAAGTAAATAAAAACGATAATAATTATGTAAAAAAAAGTTATTATGTGAATAAAATTTAAAATTTTTAGTGTTTTTAAGGAACTATCTAGTTATATTTATATTTACGTAAAAATATAATAAAAAATTAAGTTTAACTGAATGAAATTTACCGACCTCCCACGTCTTTTCTCCTTTCTGAGACATGGGATCCTTCAAGCGCAGTGTGAAGAGGCATCTCATCAAGCCGGAATAGCGGACCTGACTGCTGTCTGCAGATCCCCTTTCTCTGGCAGTCGCCTCCGTTTATGGATCGCAGTGATGTGCTAAAATAATTTAAAGAAAAAACGAGTACGTATCTCTAAAAACGAAATGAAAAAAAGAACGTTCACTCTGTTAGTATTCATGTTGGTAACGCGTTACTGCGTCTTGCATTTTAAAGTAATTGTATGTCACGTGTGAATAGATAATAAAAACATATTTTAAAAAGATTCAAATATTTTTTTTTATTTTAGCACTAATATAACCGCACTTCGCCAGACTAATCTTAAATCACATGTACTGAGGGACCAAAGCACATAATAACATACTTCCATTGGTACATGAGCACTGACGACTAGAGAACCGCTCACTCGGTGGCTCCAGTCGCCATTACTATGCCAGTCTGAGAAGGTGCTTTTTCACGCTCCGCTTGAAGGATCCAAGGATCAGGATGTTACAGAAAGTAAGAAAAATAGTTGTAATAAGCTAAAAAGTCAAAGTATATCAAAGTAATAGATATAATAGCACATACACTAAAACGGTCTAAATCGTTCAAATAAAACATTATTTCTTTACACTTGATCTGGCTACACCCTTTCCTTGCTAAATACATTAAGTTAATGGTCCCGAAAACGTCACAAAAAAGGTCCCGCGAGTTCCACCATAAAATCCCGCTGTTTAACTTCTAAAAGAGTTAAATGGAAAAGTATTTTTGACGTCATTTCATTATTTAGAATTTAAGTTTCTTTATAGATTTAATAATGATAAAACCACTACTTTCCAGTGACCTAGTCGCGTTTCGGGATCAATTTGGAGATAACGGGTATAACGAGGTGACTGTGCGTGTACATTCGCCTCCTCAAACCAGTATAGGGGAGGCGACTGCTGCCCACAGATATTTATGTGTGGAAGCAGTTCCATACGTGGACCAATGCCAAACGACATTACAGGATATTAAAAAAAAATAGTTCATGTTATGTTCCCAAGGTAGGGTAAGTAGGCAGTAATTGTTGGAAGCTAGTAAGTTCTCTTTTTTGCCACGACTAAATTCCATTATTCGTGCACGTCCGAAGAGCTGAGGGTAATCCTCACCCGCTTCTTTCCGCGTTTAATAAACGCCTGAAATATTAATCAATGCAACATAATAATTACTCTTTAGTTAACTTTTCCGGGCAATTTAATATTTTATTGGCGTTATTATTTTAATAATATTACCTACAAAAATATTTTTCTCTTTTATGTTTTACTAGGTTTCTTTAAAACTTAATAGGCAAACGTTTGACCGCACCCTGCCTGATGTTAAGCAGTGATGCAGTCTAAGGTGGAGCACGCTTGCCTATGAGGTACCTATTTACCCTTAATTTGAAGAAGCCCGTATTGTACTTCTCGGGAAACACAGACACCGGTAAAACGTAACGGTGCATATCAAGGTATTAGCTACCGATCGCTAAGGGGATTTTTTTCATAAGTACGATTTAAATTTTATTTTATTTTGCCATAAGATGACATACATCAATCGCCTAGACTCGTTCCGTTTCCGAGATATCTCGGAAGTAATTCCGGTACAGATCAAAGTTTTGCAAAATTTTTTCGCACTAAAAACGTGTGCAAAACTTCAGCCAGCTAAGTATTATAGTTTTGGCTGTATGCTAATTACGATTCAGTCAATCAATCCTGACTGGCTACTTCTTCTTTTACACATACAGAATAAAGATAAATAACAGATAAAGGAGTTTGAAAAAATACATGTTTCGCGTGAAAAAGCACGTTCTCAGGCCGGCATAGTAATGGCAACTGGGGCCACCGACTAAGCGGTTCTGCGGAGTGCTCATGAACCTCCATTGTGCTTACCACCAGGCCAGGCCAGTCAAGAACATAATAAAAAAAAAACAATATAAAAGTAGGAAAATACACTCGCAAACATTGTTAAATTAACTAAAACAAAGTTTACGGACATTCGTCTGAACGCTAAACGCATTTTCATCTGTTCATAAACTCAATTCTGGTTAAACAATTTGCCAGAGAATTTCACCCTTTTGCCCTTAAGCATAAGGGACAAATGGGTAAATAAATAATATATTTTAATGCCACTTTGAGTCTTATTTAGACGGTATAAGTTGTAAAACGTTTGTATTGTGCAATTGTAAAAGGGGGATTCTGGGGGCATTTAGTCCCAAGGGTAATTTGGATGCAGACTCCCTGAACGTGAAGTTTTCTGCATAGACGTTGTTTGGGGGCCCGCCCCCCTCTCTGTAACCATTTTTGCATGTTATATTATTAATTGGTAAATATACCGTTGTTTTTAAGAAATAATAGAAAAAATATTTTCCTTTTTATAAAAAATAATTAATATAACTAAAGGAGAATACGCTTAAGAGAAATGGGCCCACAACTTTTTTCTCGAGTTTGTCCAAGTTTTTTTAGTTCATTTTGTAGGAAAATAAATCTACATTTCTTATTACCAATCAGTTTTAATTTTTTCACCCAAATTATTAAGTAATTAGACTTTTTCTGATGCAGTATTTGAGGTTATTATTGTATTAGTGTATTAATACAAAAGCTTTAATAATTGGTAATATTTATTTTTTATATTATTAAACAGTGTATATTGATTGGGAAACGATATTTTGATATAATTGAAATAAATTAATGAAGAAATAAGGTATTATTTTAGAATATTGTTTTGTTAAGAAAATTATTAGGTATCAAGTGGGCCCAAAAATGGGCATTATCCTTTAAAGATTATATTTTCGCGTTTATTTTAATTCGAGGTTTCGAAAACGTACATCATGATTATAAAAGAACGTTCGCTAAGCTTTCAAAAACTTCTTTATTTTGTCAAAACAAATTCGAGAAGTTGTTACTTTATAATAAATACTTTAAAAATATTATTTTAATAATATTTACATTGCATATAATATTTCCTTTCATTTAGATCAATAGACAAGATATACCTAATTATATTTAAGTAGGTACTTGCTTTTATCAGTTAAATTATCAACATAAATAAATCAACAAAACGTAGATAGTCTGCAATTTATACTTTTTCTCGTTATATTTTAACTTATGTCAAAAAGTTGGTCAATTAGTCATAACCCCGGGAAAGGGTTTCTGCCCTCAAGCTATCAGTATAAAACGATACCAACAAACATTTATAATATTAAACTCCTTATCTACATTTTTGGACAAAAAAAAGCCCTTTAATTTTAGCTAATTTATTTCTCTGTAGATAAATTTAAACAAAATATAATAATATTTTGAATCAATATAAATCATATGGACCCATTTTTTCTGTAAATTATTTCTTTACAAATTGAAGCTTATATCAAACGCAATTGACGACTATTTTTCTCCTTTAGGGTCGTTTGCACCAGAAAGCCGGTTAAAGTAACTTTAACTATTACTTTTATGTTTACTTTAACCGTTACGTTTACATTATGGTGTATATTTACTCCACACGAGTTGCACCATTGCATCGTTACTTTAACCTTAACCCTCACCAGCGAATCTTGGCATGGTTAAAGTTAAAGTAATCGTCAAACCAATGTACGTCAAATGTATGAAAAGAAGCCAAATATATTTTTCTATTATTTTTCGAGATCAGCCACCATTTTTAAAGATAACAATATGAATATACACGATATTGCAACGCGTGTGCAGTAAATTTAAACGTTTAACGGTCGTCGTCACGGTAAAAGTAATAGTTAAAGTTACTTTAACCTGCCTTCTGGTGCAAACGATCCTTAAAGCCTACTACGGTAATTGATTTACTATTTGTAGTACATTCTCTGTCAACCTGGGAGGTACATGCAGGATATTTTATACTATTATGTGCTTATAATGTGCGGCTGTGGTCCAGCAGCGGTAGAGGACGCATCTCACTATCAATGAGACCCGTGTTCAAACCTCGCTAAATTCTGACCGTTGCCTGTGATACAACACTAGCCTAAGCGGGTTGTTTAATAATAATTGCTATCAAAATAAATTAAGTAATCATCGTATTAATTATAGTCAAGTGTCAATTACAGCTGCTCAAATTTAGTTTAATTGATTGTAACAAAAAATAAATATAAATTCACAATAGAGAGAATTTTAGGGGAAAGTGGACAATAAAGGACTTATCGGCTTTTAGTTTTGAGTAAACCATCAATAAGAGACGGGTGACGTTCCCCTCCGGGTATAGAAAGATAGGGTTAACTTTGACCATTAAAATTCGACCTTTTTGTTAACCCGCGAAGTTACGTTCCGGGATTAGGTTACAAGTAGCCAGCTGAAACGAGAGGAGTTTGACCTGGACGATGCATTGCGGAGGTCTGTTGTCTTCTGCACCGAATATTTATTTTAGTATCAGTTGTTATCCTCATTGACTTCTTTGGTATTCATTTGTTTTTGAGGATCTCTCTAAATACTTTTTTATTAATTAGGAAACTCTTCGTTTGCGTTATTTAATTAAATACATAATGAAAAATAGACACGATGGTAAACAGCGAAATCTTACAATACAATATAATTGTCACGCCATTTACCACGATCCTGACACAACACCCTCGCTTCCTTCACATCCACAATTCTCTTCATGCACGCCCGATGTCTCCTATTTGATCGGAAAACACCCTTCTGGGTCTGCCTTGTTTAACGCATCCATTCACATCAGATCTTACTCCAGGTAAAATGTTAAAACAAACTAAAATCAATAGTAGGTCCAAATTCAAGAGTACAATGTGAAATAATCCTTTGAATGGTCCCGAACGAATTGATAGAAATGCTCCGGAATAATACACCCATCTGAATCGTATCGATCACAAACAGACTTAAGATATTGACAGTTGTTCAACAATTTGTCAATGTTTAATGGAAATTTGTTATAATTGCGATTTATGGACGCCACGCTATACATTTGTTATGATCTTTCTTTCTTAGGTTTTGCGCGAATATTATTTTAACAAATTTAAAGATTTTATTCGGCATTAAATCCAACGAATAGAAAGTTTTTCAGCCATTGCGTTGGCGGCTGTAGTCGAAACGACTTCTTCTATCTTAAAATACTCGTAGTAATAAACGTGGTAGTACCTAAGCAGTATAAATAAAGAGTGGTAGGCAGACTGATGATGGTTATATGTCCAGTCTGTCGTCCTGGGGCAGTACCACCACTTTCGAATGTAACACCCGTGAAGTGACCTTGTCGCGTTTCGGGAATAGTTTGAAAGTAGCCAGGTATAAGAGAGGAGTGTGCACTGTCAATCTAGATGGTACATGCTCGTCTCCTCAAGCCGGCATAGTGGAGGCAACTGCAGCCCGTAGAGATATCTCTGTGGTAGCAGTTGTTTCCATTCATGGACCGCACTCTAGCTTTACATCAGGCGGAGTGTTGTCACATGTCGAGCTACAATAAAAAAAAAAAAAAAAAAAAAAAAAATCTTTCAATTTAGTTATTATGATTGAGTTTTATCTTGAAAGTTATTTTATTTTCATATATAAATATGTACATATTTTTTGTATTGCAATTAATTGAAACTTTTGTCAATAAAATAACTTTTCTGTTAAAAACGTTTCCTTCTTAACTCATTGATCAACGGCTCGTGTTTTCTAGTAATATATTTTTTTTAAATATAAATTTTGTTTAATGTTTGTAAAATATAATGTTAGCAATTTAACGAGAGGAGTCTCATCAAGCCAGCGTAGTGGAGATGACTGCTGCCCGTGGAGATTTCTCTGTAGTAGCAGTTGTTTCCATTCATGGACTGCACTCTAGCTTTACATCAGGCGGAGTGTTATCATATGTCGAGCGACAACTAAAAAAAAAAAACTTACATAAACCAAATGAAAATTAAGAATACAATAATAATTGTACTCTAATATTTAAAAGAAAGTAGAAAAGAAATATAGAAGTAATCAGCGTCCTCACAAAGCTATAGCCCCTATGTTTAACTCCAGCCATATCAACATCTAATTCGGAAGCAAACAAGATCCCCTCACTAGTGGCCGTCAAGACAACACTGCAACTCACACATCCCTTGAGGCCACCGCTTTATGACCCGAGCCCTATGTACCCCAAGTAATCCCCCAACGAGCCCCACGTTTCAACGAAATTTAGGGGAATATCAACGCGCTGCTACATCTTACCCCACACCCCTTCGCCCGCACAATGCGTCTAATTTAATTGATGACGTGTTCGATTTACTAAAATGGAATGTACGAATCAAAAATGTACTTTTAAAATAATATGAATCAAAAAAGAGGAAGAGATTCCCCTAGTTAATGAAATATATTCATAATTATCTTTTAAGGAATAAGTAAGGAAGGAATAAGGACTTTTAAACACGCCTGTATTTTGATACTATTTGTATTTATATAGTAGCTCGGCATGTGACTATACTTCCCGTCTAATATTAAGCTAGTTGCCTTCGCTATACCAGCTGGAGGACACATATGTGGATCGTCCTACTTTCAAGCCACTAAGGCTAAAGCGGGCCCTAGGCAATATTGTAATTCCGGGCCTATTTTTCAGTCATTATACATACGTTTCGTAAAATCGTAATTTTCGGGCTCCAAAAATTACAGGCCCTAGCCACGTAACTAGGTTCCCTAGGCCTTAGTCCGCCCATGTTATAAGCTGTTCCCATCTAGGTCATTTCACGTGTATAATAAGTATCAGGACCGCAGACTGGGTTAATAATAATTATTAGCCTGTCTGTCACTCCATTAATTACCGCGTTCAAGTTACATTGGGACCGGAGAGATTTGGAAATGACCGCCTAGACCATCGCCACCACCTTGCTGAGATATCTTTGACTCCACTTCTACATTACATAGCATAGAGATCACATAAATTCTAGATAAGACGTCCACTATTTTATAAATTGTTAAAAATACATTTCCAACTTTAGCAACTGTTTAAAGTAAGCAGAAGGAAGCAATGACAATAAAAGTTGCAGTTTTATTACACACGAGGGAGTTACATGCCCCCAATTCCCGTGACGTCATCGTCGCACACGCAACACAGAATTTATAAGCGGAATTGTAATTGACAATCATGAACATTGACTCATAGTTTTGTGAACATTACAAAAGTTTGTAGGCACACGTAAGTAGGTTGTTTACAAGAAATAAAATATGAACATACATACCCTCTTTTTGGTAAAGTAAACTTTAATATTTGGAGTTCTTTCATTTTTCTGCTACACGGCATATGATAATACTCCGCCTGATGTTAGGCTACAGTGCAGAGAGCTGCTATCCAGATAAATGTCTGCTGGTAACACTCGCCTTCGCTAGAAAGTAGTACTACAGCCCTAGGATGGCAGACCAGGCTAATAATCATCATCAGTCTATCTAAAACCCCCACGGTGTCCCTATAACATAATATGGACCAGGCTTTCGTATTTATCCTCGACTCCACCTCATCGAAAAGAAACACAAAAAATATGCTTACGAATATTTGAAACTCTTTTTTGTGTAGTCAATCAAGGCTGTTTCAGCGAATCTAAAGTGGAGAAAAGATGATTTTTGAAGAGATGGGATTTTTTCATGGGAGCACGGCAGTAGCTCTCACTTTCGGTGGCCGGCTTTTATGTAGTGTCACTACATAACCTTGGTGAATGTATACCTCTGGCAAAGCGTGGTCTATTAGGTTATATTGTCTGTGGATTGAGACTAGTCGAGGGTGAAGCTGTGACGTGACAAGGGGTGAGTGGTTAGTCTTTGGAGGAGAACCAGAACAAAAAAAAACACTAGAGAACTAGAAGCAAGGAGAACTAAAACAAAGTTGAAACTCTTTCATTATTTTAAGAAACAAGTTAATGGTTTTGATGCGTGCAAATCGTTGCTGTCGTAACCAGCTGCTATTCACGTTTGAAACAAAAGACCAAATTACTTTTGCTCATATAATAGTCGTCAACGGAATATAGGTCGCTGTAAGGGTTTGCTACACAAAAAGCTGTGTAACATTAATTCCTTACATGATATCTAACTCATTAGTGCCTTTGTTACTTAAGAAACATATTCTAAAAAAATGCTTTTATTTCGGAATGCTTGCAAAATATTTTAATTCCCGTTTTAAATCAATAAATACTCGTGTCAGAGGATTGGTTCTTCTGTTGTTAGAACACAATTTTTATTAAGACATTTTTTTTTATTTTATTTTTTTCATTTTTTTTTTATTGTAGCTCGGCAAAGCTAGAGTGCGGTCCATGAATGGAAACAACTGCTACTACAGAGAAACCTGTGCGGGTAGCAGTCGCCTCCACTATGCCGGCTTGAGGAGACGAGCATGTACTATCTTAGATTTAAATTTAAACTATGGTTAGAATGTAAAAAAATTTAACTTAATAATTTTGTAAGATGTATCTACACTCCGCCTGATGTTGGTTAGAAGTACGGACATTTACAGTAATATAAAGTATTCTGTGAGTGCGGTGAAACAACTGTTGCTATAGAAAAAAATCTGTATGCAGCGGTCACCTCCTCTATGCCGGCTTGACGAATTTTCACCATCCATTAACAGGGCACACTTCATTAATTTTTATATTATATAAGACATTTGTTTTTATTTAACTACTAAAAGATGAGCATTTAAACACTAATTAATACGTAATAACGGTTTTGTTCCTCAAGTATGAAATGAAATGATATTTATATGGGAAGGAATTTTTTTTATTTTATTGTAGCTCGACATGTGACAACACCGCCTGATGTAAAGCTAGAGTGCGGTCCATGAATAAATAATAAAATTAAAAAAATAAAATAATATCGCGTATTTATTAATTTATTGAATAAGAGAAGTTATTGAAAAAATAAATGCATTAATCAATCGATTAGACCGCTTAACGAGTTTAAGTAAAGTTGCCAACAGAGAATCGCATTTGCTTATAAAAAATTGGTCCCGTAACTTAATTATAATTTCAGTTAAAATATAAACGTTTTCAAATGATGCGTTCGGTTTTTTGAGGTTAAGTTAATTTAAAAAAAAGGGAAAGCAAAAAGGCGCCAATACTTAATGAGTGGTAGGCAGACTGATGATGTTATTAGTCCAGTCTGCCGTCCTGGGGTAGTACCACCACTTTCGAATAAACACCCGTGAAGTGACTTTGTCGCGTTTCGAGAATAGTTTGAAAGTAGCCATCAATCTAATAGAGTAGTCAATCTAAATGGTACATGCTCGTCTCCTCAAGCCGGCATAGCGGAGGCGGCTGCTGCCCGCACAGGTTTCTCTGTAGTAGCAGTTGTTTCTATTCATGGACCGCACTCTAGCTTTACATCAGGCGGAGTGTTGTCACATGCCGAGCTACAATAAAAAAAAATACGCTGTATGTCACGCATTGTAGTTTGACTAATATTTAAAATCACAATAAATCAGGATTAGTTACAGTTCAAGTTACAACGTAAGTATTTCTGTTCAAAAATTCATTGAAATACCATCACTTTCAAATGTAACCACCCTTGAAGTTGAGTCTCGTTTCGAGATTAGTTCGGAAGTAGCTAGGTATAACCTGGATGAAAGATTTCTCTGAGGCGCTGTGGTAGCAGTTGATCCGTCGACTCTGGCTTAACATGAAGGAAAATAAAAGCGCTAAAAATAAATAAATCATAGGGCAGCGAACCTTTGTGAGAAGTGAGTCAAATTTGGTTCATGATTTGTTTAATTTGATGACACTAGCTCGTGGGTCACTAATTTAGCTGCGTTTCTACTTTTCCCCCTCTTTTAAAATCATTAAAGATATTTCGATTCTTTTTTTTACAAATGAAGCGCAAAAAATAAAGATCTACTTCTTGGGTCATTTTAAAAGCCTGAATGAGTCTGAGTTGACTAGCACCGTCATAGGGTATTTACATGGTATTCTTAACTTGGCAGCGGAACCCTAAAAACGTTTTATGTCAACGCAATGTTCGTTTTTTGCAATCAACGCCTGAAGCAAGAAAGTCTTTCCATTTCCTTTGTAAAATCAGTTATTGTAGCGAAGGAGTAATCTCATTACATTGAATCTGTCTTCGCTTTCACCAATAAAACTGTCACTATATAAAAGCTTAACGTTTGCATCAGCCAATTGTTTCTTTCATTAAGTGTGTTAGCGCGGGTGTTTTTTTTTTTTAACAACAACAATATTCCAATAAAATCTAATAAGGTTTAAATAAGATAAGCGCCATGATACTGCTGGATACACTCTTCTGTGCAATTTTTCTCCTACAACTCTTCTGGGTACGAAGGTCGCCATATTCTACCTTCTGTGATTGTCTTCTGTGTAAAAAATCTAAATCAAAATTAGTGAAAATTCTTAAAGAGTAATAAGCTACAGTCCGCGACCACCTAACTCTACATTCGTTTCCGCAATCCAGGATAGCGGAGGCAACCTTTGCTAGGTAACCTCTCTTTACCGCTGGGAGGTTAAGATGATGAATGCTACCGTGTACCCAACCCCTCAGCACTTTGGTGGCCATGAGGAACACCGTGGGGTTTTAGTCGGTAGTCCTTGTGCGCATACAACATCATCTCGTGTGCGCGCGTTTATAAGGGAGCCCGACATAACCCTGGCACCTTCCCCGAGTTGGTAGGGTATCCGTAATAGATTTCCCCACGTAAAAAAAAAGGTAACCTCTCTTTGTGATAGCAATAGTATCCGCACATGGACCGTACTCTAGCATCAGGACATCAGGCGGGGTGTGGTCATATGCTGGGATACTATAAAAATATATAATAGCAATATTAAAATGCACACTTCTGACCTTTAATTATAAATTATTATAAACAAATTTATCGAAAACAAATGACAAAAAAAAAACAACATAAGGTTGCATTATATTTACTGCGATAATCGAGTAAATTTTATTCTAAATATCAACTAGAAATATAGAATGAAATTATAAAAGGAAGATTACATAATTAATTCTCTCATTTGGCATATCAGACGAGCATCTGTATGTTAAAAAGGCGGGCGGCATCAAAAACACATAACTTTAACCCCGGACGTGGTTCTCGGATAAGCGTTGGGTCTTTTTAGATAACGTTATAATGTATGCAAGTGATTTTTTAACCCTTTAACGCGTGACGTTGTTTAACTAAGCGTGTATTAGATAAAACACCTTATGTTGTTATTTTTCTTTGCGAATCAATCAACCATTCTGTGAGCGATGGAAGGAAATTTATTATGATATTATTCAATAAATAATTTATAATTTATTTATTATTCCAGAGTGTTAGGTTATATGAAAAATATTTATTTAATTTGCCAATCCGAGCTACAATCAAAGTCATAATCTAATTTAGACCGTCTCAAACATTGATATATACAATGATAAATACGTATAGAACAAACACTAACTTTTATATTAGAACAATACTATCATATCTTTTTCGTGTGCTGACGTATATAACAACTGTACAGTTTCAAATCAATGGGATGAATGCAGCTCGAACGCCACAAAGATGAACATACAAACTTTCATTTTTATATATTAGTAAAAGTAATCCGAACAGATTGTCTAGTTCTTTCACCCCAATAAGTACGTGCAGTGACCGTAACGGACGAACAAGTTGCTAATGATGTTCAACTAAGTTTAATTAATCAGAGTTACTGTGAAAATGTACATCATTTTCTGTTTGATATAAGTTAGTAAATTAAAACTTATATTGTAATTATTATTTAATATATTATACTTTTTATAGTATATGTGTACCCAAACACCTTGAAAAAAAAAAATACGATTCTAACATTACACCTAATTTATTATATTAAATAAAAAACAAAATAATATATTTATATAGATAGAAACAAAAAAGTATTTTATTATGATGAATGATGATGAAAACATACATACAGAATGAGAATAAAAATAAAAAAAAATAAAAAATAATAATTAAGTACTTCAAACTCATGTCAGAAAAAAATGATTGAAAACTATGTTGTGCAGATTGGGAAAAAAAAAATAAAACTCGGATTAATTCATTAATAGGATTTTCATTGAAGCACTTTGTGGTAAACGACATTCTTTGTTTTTTGGTCAGGCGCAAGAACAAATAAAGCGGATGGTTTGCCGACACGTGAGCATGCCACGTACAATTGACCATGAGAAAAACATGCATTTTCTAGATTGAGGCCACAAATAGTCAAGGATTGGCCCTGTGATTTGTTGATCGTCATGGCGAAGGCAAGACGAATCGGGAATTGAATTCGTTTAAACTCAAAGGGCATATCCGTTGGGATCATCGGAATCCTTGGAATAAGAACTTCCTCATCTCATAAAAAGACATTTACACTTTTGTTAACCTGTAGATTTTTTTTCCTTAATCTTATAACCTTTACCAACTGATTTTTTATTCCCTAAATTCCGTTCCTTTCCGATGATTTTATGTTTTTACTGTAGAATAAATCTTAGGTATTATTTTCGGGAATTAAAAATTAAATAATTAATAAATAATTTTCGAAAATTAATACCTAACATAAATAACAGTACCTGAACTTTGTAGACATTTTACAAAAAATAAATTTCTGAACGCACACATGATGTCTTCAGAAAAAAATAAAGTTGTGGCTTAAAGGTCTCAGCAACCAGGCCATAAGCTCCAAAAAAAAAAAATAGTTGTTACACTATTTGACAGGATTGGACAACAAATGTTTGACATGTAATAAACAAATCAGCATCTATTGAAATGATTAAGTATTCATTACACATATCGAGTTTTCATTGTTTTTAAGATGTATTCTGCTATTCGGGACGGAAACAAATCCAACAAATCAAAAACCATGGCAATCGGTCCAGCCGTTCTCGAGTTATAAGTGTTGTAACAAACACGACTTTCTTTTATATAGATAGATAATAAACTTTTTACAAAAAGACATCAAATAATATAATTCTATTATTTATTTCTTATTTTTCAATAAAATGTTGGTTCCACTTTTAATAAATAAAAATGCAAGTATTAAAAGTATTTTCGATACCCTCCCGAATAGAGCTCGTTTGGTGGAAACTCATCCGATTTGCGAATCAATAAACAAGGCTAGCTGACTTCGATATTAATTTTCAATTGAATCAGATATGCGAAACATTTTTGAGCAAGTTTAAAATTTATAATTTAAACTATTTTTCGTCGGAATTTTAATTTAATCAGAAATTATCAAAGCTTTTTAAAAATAATCTAAATATGTTTATATATATTTTTATGGGTTATTATATGTATTTACAGTCTTATTATTTAAAACCTAAAATGTACTTCGACAATATATTCCGTGTTTTATAAACTGATTATAAATGTTTGTAATTACTAATTAATTAACCCCGACAATAAAATTCAAAATTAAATTAAAAATAAAATAGAAAAAATGTTGTCAACATCTGTGTGATGAAATCGCTTTGTCCCTCCCCGATTGGTCAATTTCCTTCTTTGTACCAAACGCCGACGTCGCTATGGAGAAATATTTTCAGGATCTGCACATGAAAACCTTCGTAAACATACACAGATTTTAACAAAAATTTATAACGTTCAAGCTAAATAAAATAGACTAAATTAGTATTATTTAAAAATTGTCTATCTGCGCGGAGTGGTATGAGCCAATATGTAAATTGTAAACGGTTACACATTCGAATCTATATATGTAATACGATATAACAAATTACGACTGCAGCTTGGTATATAATGACAACACTCCGCCTGATGTTAAGCTAGAGTGCGGTCCATGAACGGAAACAACTGCTACCATTAAGGAGATGTACGTGCACCATCTGTTGACAGGGCACACTCCTCTCTTCATTTTGGAGTTAAGAATTGCATTTACTATTTGCGAAAACGTTTAACTTGACTTAGATGGCATAGAATATTAAAATTCGATCTAGATTCTAAAATGATCAAAAATGGAAATGAAATAGAAAAAATACCTAACTGGCGTGTGATTGTCAATTTGCCACTTTCCATCCACCATCTGACGCTCCAGAGTATCGCGCAGTCATCGGTTTTTCTTATAGCTCAGGCGATTTTCCAGATTTATTAGTATTGTATGCCGTTTGTTTAAAAATGCAGATTGATGATGGTCACTGGACTCCAGTGAAGTGACCTTATATTCTCGCATTTCGCCATGCGGGGGTGTGCTTGTCTGGACCCCTAAATAAGCTAGTGAACAATCGTGCAGTGCAATTATTTCTATATATGTTTTATTATGTTCTATTAAGACTAACACTAGAATAAGTTTGTTAATACTAACAAGTTTAATTTTAGTTTATATCTAATTTTATAAATAACATATTTTTTTTTTAAAAGCTCATAGAGCGAATCTAATTCTTTTGGACTTAATAAAATTATTTAAACCTATAGACGTGATTTGGAATTAGTTTGGAAGTAGCCGGGTATAACGAGAGGAATAACACACGTCCTTGACCCGGCATAGTGGAGGCGACTGCTATTTTCTTTTATTGTAGCTCGGCATGTGACAACACTCCGCCTGATGTAAAGCTAGAGTGCGGTCCATGAATGGAAACAACTGCTACTACATATTAACCTGTGCGGGCAGCAGTCGCCTCCACTATGCTGGCTTCAGGAGACGATTTACAAATATTCGTCGTTTCCGCTCATGGATCGGGTCTGGCGTAGTGTGATCATATGTCGAGCTACTTACTATAAATATATATGTATACACACCACAATAACAATACAAGTAGGTATACATACAAAAAGTTTCTCAAATAAATACAGATCGCGTCACTTGCAGCGACGTTTGCTAACTTTCTTCACAAACCAAATTAACTGATTCTGAAAGTAGGGTAAACGAACCATTCATTGCACTGAGTTTAATGAAATTCCCGTTTATGTTGTAAACTATACTATTTTTATAATATGATTTTAATTGATTTACATTTAATTGACTTCTCTAGTTATAGACGACAACTTTTAAGCTGATTCCGAAACGCGACTAGATTATTAACATAACATAATAATTGTCACGCCTTTTTCCCACAGGGATAGGCAGAGACAACGGAACACCACTTACCACGGTCCTGACTCAACTCCCTCACTTCCCTCACATCCACAATTCTCTTCATGCACGCCCGACGGTCAAGAGCTAGGCAGCCCAGCTTTCATAATTATTAGGATAATTACTAAGAAATATTTAAAATAAAAATCTAATTATAACCTAATATTAAACACAACAAAATATTTCATTTCATAAAATTAACTTGTGAAAAATAAGTGGTTTCATGCACATTGCACACACTCGTCTGTAAAAGATTGTATAGCAGTGACAGCAGTTCTGCACTTACGGACTCTAGTCCTATTAAACATCAGATAGCGTGGGATCATATACCTATCTAATCCATGAACGGAAACAACAGCTACTACATATAAATTTCTACAGACAGAAGTCGCCTCCGCTATTCCGGCCTAATGAGACGAATGTGCACCATAAAAATTTACAGTGCATAATCCTCTAAAACCTTCTTCTAAACTAATCCTGAAACCAGGACGACGGACTGGGTTAATATCTATCATCAGTCTGCGTACCACCCTTTAAATGTTAGTAAAAACTTAATAAGTAATTAATAAAATTAATCATATAAAATCTCTCAGCGTTTGATAATTACATTTACATGATACAATGAATTGCAATTATTAAGTAAAATATTCGATACAAATGTGATTGGATTTAAATGAAATTTTAATCCTTTCGGTTTATTATAAAACAATAATCATTTACGATATTAATTTCGTGTGAAGCTTGTGAAAGATATACGAATAAATTGAATATTTTTAATTCATAATGTAATAAAATAAATGTAAGTTAGCTTAGTATTTCAGTGTAGACGTGCACTAAGAAAGGATTTTACAAAATTTTGATCTGGACCGGAAGTGTCTACGATATCACGGAAACGGTATGGGTGACTGTTTTGGAAGAAAGCTTGTAGAGTTATTTTTATTTACTCCAACCTAAATATAATCATATATATATGACAGAACGGGAGAGCGATCCACGGCTCCTATCCTCCATTTGTGGGCAATAACTAAGCAATTATGCTGAAACACGGCAGTTCCTCCGCAGAAACAAGTCACAATGTGTCCGCCGCGTGGTGCATTTTCAGAGACTCTGTCAAAGCGTAACCATGCTTTTGTTTCATATCCAGTTAGTGCTTGTTCCGTTTCGTTTCCATAATCGTTCAAATTATAGTTCGTATTCATGACCGTTCCGATTGGTTTGACATAGTATACTTTACCCTACTATTCACTAACGAACCAACGCGAGAACACACACGTTAAAGACAAGCTTGTTCTGAAAGTTAAGATTTTAACTGTATTTTCTACTCTCCCTTATTTTACCATATTCATCACATCAAAAACACAATAAAGTAATTACATTATTTAGAAAACCGTAACGTATAACATAATATAATAAAAAAAGAAAACTTCACGATATTCGAAAGTGGCAATACCCCAAGAAGGCAGACTGGGCTAATAACCATCAACAGTATGCCTATCACTCTTCAAATGTCAGTAATACCCGTGAAGTGACCTTTCCGCGTTTCGGGATCAATTTGTAAGTAGCCAGACGAAAGGTGTGTACACTATCAATCTGGATGGTGGACACTCGTCTCCTCGAGACGTCATAGTGCCTATAGAATTTTTTCTTCGGTAGCCGTTGTTTCCGTTCATTTACCGCACTCTTGCTTAACATCAAACGGAGCTACAATTTAAAAAAAACTTCACAAGTGTTACATTCGAAAGTGGTGGTACTACCCCAGGACGGTAGACTGGGCTAATAACCATCATCAGTCTGCCTACCACTTTTTAAATAAAAATAATAATGTAATTATTCTCTTTAAATATGATTGTTGGATGTGTCCCAATTATTACGACAATGAGTCTGGCATCCTGGGATAGTACCATCAATTTCGAATTTAAAAACCCGTGAAATGTTTTGGGATCATTTTGAAAGTAGCCAGGTATAACGAGAGGAGTGTGCACTGTCAATCTGGATGGTGCACATTCGTCTCCTCAAGCCGGCATAGCACAGGTAACTGCTGCCTTTAGAAATTTATCTGTAGTAGCAGTTGTTTTTGTTACATTAAAAAAAAGATCACCGTAAAGTTGAAACTTCTCAAGAACTACATAAAACATTTCCTCTTAGAATGAAAATTCTGAGAAGAAGATACGCCCGTATTTGGTTGCACAACTTAATCCGATGCACCAACTTTCCTAATTGTGTTAATATCCTCGGATAGAACGAACCGGGCACTAAATTAAATAACCTAATCATTCGAAAGATTCTCTTCATCTTATTTTGATAATGTTAATATTTTATCTTGTCTGTGTTATAATATCTTAAACCGAAAAACTCCGCATCTACATGACCACTATACACGAGCTGATACAACTGCTATCACAGCAAAATTACTGCAAACAGCAGTCGCCTCCGCTATGCCGGCTCGAGGAGACGAAATTGCACCATCCGGGTTGCACACGCCTCTTGTTATATCTGGCTTCCGTAACACGATTATATCACTTCAAAAGTGTTACACTTAAATATGGTGGTATTACCTACTCCAGGACGGCAGACTGGGCTAATAATAATCATTAGTCCCACTTTTTTAAACTATATACGAGTATTTTATGCCTTTAATTTCTTTTCTATCCATTTAATTGCTACGTGCAAAGACTTGAGACAATCTGAGGAGCACCTACAACCGACGTGCATGCACGAGGGAAATAATGGTTGTGATCGAAGAGAATGTGGTATGTAGAGAGAGGAGTCGCTGGCGCTCCATAGTTTCAGCCTACCCCAGTGGGAACAGGGCGTGAGCTAAGTAAGTTCACACTTTATTTAATATGTTAATTTTCACTTATATTTTATTTAATACATATTCAAATTGACTAGGTCAATAATAACACCGAAATTAATTGCAATACACAGTTAATGATCAGTTCGATTTCCAAATACCTCACCAACTAAGTCTATAAATAAAAATAAACAATGCATATATATTTAGAACCGCGACTTATTTTATAATATTGACAAGGATAGATGTCCTACGTCCGTAGACAAACCTAACACCTCATAACTCAGATTCCGAACGATTAAACCGTACAGTGAAATGTACTGAAAGAGGGTTAATGAGCCAAAGTTAACCGTTTGATAAGCGAATGACGACTGCTTACCTTACCATGTAGATTCGTCATAAAATATTGATGTGTGAATTGAATACGTTGTTTACTTTTTACGTATCGAAAATAACAAATATGTTATTTTTAGAGACGCTCTACCACGTATCGTGTATTTCTCAATTCCGTTTATATACATTCGAAAAAAAAATGGAAAATTATTTAAGAAAAGTCGTGCAGTGACTCTCTCGCGTTTCAGGATTAGTTTGGAAGTATTTTTTTTAAATTGTAGCTCAGCATATGACAACACTTCGCCTGATATAAACCTAGAGTGCAGTCCATGAGTGGAAATAACTGCTACTACAGGCAACAGTCGCCTCCACTATGCCGTCTTGAGCAGGCGGATGTGCACAATATTTCTTTAATTGTTTTAACTTAACTGCGAAAGCGATTAATTTACCTGATACAACTTTATCCTAAGAAAAATAATTAATAATAAATACACTTGGAGCATCAAAGGCAACTTGATTACAGCAAAACCTTCAAGGTAACAAACAGAAGCGAACAAAAATTAAAAAAATAACATAATTAAAGAAGGCAAAGCAACAAATTAAATGATTCCCTCTCCAAAACCTAATTGTGAGAAATAAAAACGTCTATATACAAAAAAAAAAAAGAAACATAATTAAAAAGAAGTATAAATTCATCGTGTTCTTAGAAACAGGAGCTCTACAGCTCCTAATATTATTAGCAAGTCCCTTAGGGGTAAAAGCTCCTTTATGACTCTCTATAAAACGTAACAAAAAGCGTTCTCGTTGCACCATGACGTCGCGTCGCCTGCTACGCTTCAATTAATCAATTAACCGTCTTAGGCTGAGAGTAGAAGTAATGCAGTTACATCCACTCTTTTAGTAACGACTTGTGATAAATTTCCCTCATTTTACTATGAACTAACCTTTATAATTTCATTAGATTGTCTTCGTATACTGTTTTATTGATAACAGGTATAGTGGTGAGAAAAATAAAGTAATCTAATACGATCTTAGGCATTCCTGGAATACATGAAGCCTGTTTTTTTAAGTCTGTCCAGCAAACCAGTAAAATATAGAACTGTATCCTATTGAAATTTTTTGACTTGAGTCACTGGCTAGAAATTAAGCTAGTTCTGTACAAACGTAGATAGAAGTACTAGATTGCTTAGAGTTAGTCAAAGCTTAGATACCTATGCTCCCTAAAATATCATATTTAGTTATAATAACGATATTATTATTTAAAAGTAATTAATATTGACCATGGCCGAATCTTCTAAAAATCTAGACAGGTTGTGTAACTTTTTTAAGTATAATCTTGGTATAGGCATATCTACGGCATGAAGAGGTCTGAATACTTAGGTCGATGTAATGTAAAAACAATAGTAATGTTTTGTTTAAATAACAATAAAGGCTGATGTTTACGGCTTAAAACATGTTTCAACTGATAAGTTGGCAGCTTCAAGAGTTATGAAATATTTCATGGAGATTAGGTTACATTTTGTTACTGCTTATTCTTTCATGTCAAAATTGAACGTCAGAAAGTTGTCCTTTACGCCAGGGGTGGCTAGATAAAGCGGGATCGCGACGCGACACGCGCAACCATTTGTCCCTTAATTTGCGTAACCGAGATGACGGATTGCCGGCCAATTTGCCGATAAAGGGGGCCTTTACCTTAAATTTTCGTGACGTGATTTATTTGAATCGTCCAGATACATTGAGGTAAAATATAGGCATACTGTCAGTTTTGACGTTTTGGGAATTAAAAATGGCTTCCGATTTATCGATAAGGAATTTTAGTTTATTTGATTTATTGTAGTTTTTTTATGTGTAATGAAAAGACGGTATTTCAGTTTCAGAATTTTACGGATTAAAATTATTTATTGCCTATTTGTGTAGCCTTATTTTTTAGGTAAGATATATTACAGCAGTATTTCATCTGTACATCGAATAAGGAAATTCTCAAATGATAATTATTCAAATAAATGTCAAATATGGACAAAACAGGAAATGTCAAAATGGTAGTCCGAGTAATTTAAAACTTTGTTCATTAGAATCGCTCGCAGCGAACGGCTTTTCTTCTTTTAATTTCGTTTCTCTACTTAATTTTCAGGAAAATGAAAAAAGTTACTGTCTTCGCGCTCTTATTTACAATTCATCCACATTTTCAGACGAGAAGGATATATTTTACGCGTTAAAGACGTATTTTCCTATTTTCCCAGATAATTATTTTACCAAATGAATCCTTAATTATATTTTAATATAAATTATACTCTTACTGGCTGTTATCTGCAACTTTATATTCTTATAAGTAATAACATTCCCGTTCCATCCCTAGAGAACCTTTTATAGAGATTATCTGCCGTTAATCAAAACAAAAGAGCCTTTCCCAATAAATGGGCTATCTAACGAGAAAATATTTTTTAAATTCCTTTTTTTTCCTATATTGTAGCTCGGCACATGACAACACTCCGCCTGATGTGAAGCTAGAGTGCGGTCCATAAACTGTTACTACAGAGAAATCTATACGGGAAGCAGTCGCCTTCGCTAAGCCGGACTGGCTCCTCTCGCTATATACGAGTACAAGGCTACTTTCAAACTGCTCCCGAAACGCGACAAGGTCACTTCATGGGTGCTACATTCGAAAGTGTTACTACTACCCCGGACAGCAGACTGGGTTAAGAACCAGCATCGGTTTGCATACCACTCTTTAATAGTGTCTATAAGCACTGAGCGACCAAAGTACATATAACAAAGTTACATTGGTACCAGTTAGAGTTAGCGAGGTTCGAACACGGGTCTCATCGATCGTGAGTACACGCGTCTTACGGCTATACCACGGCTGCTATAAATTTATTGAGATTAACCTATCTAATCACACAAACAAATTATTCAGATTTATTATAGCAGTATAACGGGTGTAAAAAGACAGATGGCTAACTCTGTAACCACGTGTTACACTACTAATACTAAAATTTGCAATATTTATTATTTGATGTAATATTTAATTTTATAAAGCCGTAATGGACGCGTAACAATGCTAACATACACGAAATGATGACAAGTAATTATTTTGTATACAACTTTTTGCTGTTTTTTATTGTTCCATGTCTTTTTACACCTGTATAATGTTGCGAGATGAATGTGCATTGTCAATCTGGAGGGTGCACATTCGTCTCCTCGAGCCGGCATAGCGGAGACGTCTACTGCATCTAGAAATTTATTTGTAATAGCATTTTTCCGTTCATGGACCGCACTCTAGTTTTACTTCAGGCGGAATGTTCCCATAATTATGTAGCACTACAATAAAAAGAATATATATTATTATTTGCCCTACAATCTGTTGAGAGCATTGAAGATGGTGATAGACAAAGTAAAACACATAAATTCTTAACCTACTTTATTCCGAAGAATTCTGAATTGAACCGATGTCATCCGAATCTGTTAAAACTTAGTTGACACATTCCGCTAAAGTTCCTAGTCGTAATTAAAGCGACGAAGACATTCGTAAAAGAATCTTTATTAACTTTTCAACATTATTTGTTAACTTTTTCTTATAAGTTTTCATTGTTTTCTTTTCTATTTAAAAAAGATTGTGAAGAAATTTCTAATCTAGTTCGCTTCTCGGTTTAGATAAAAAAAATACGAGTATATGAATATTGTTTTGTCTAACTCAAAAAACGATGTTTTTTTTTCATCTTAATAATTTCGAGTTTTATTTAAAGAAATTTACTTTAAAAAGAATTATAATTTTAATATGATTAAGTAAATAAAATCAAAATAGAAATAAATCTAAAAAAATGTTTGTTAATAGTAGCGCGTCATCGCTGACCTATGACACTTTGTAGAAAACTTTTATTTATACTAAAACTTGTTTCATTTTTCATACTCACAGCTTTGTTCTTGTAAAGACTCGTATACATTAACGACAATATTTTTATTATTATACTTTTTCTTTAATTATTTTCTTTATTATTTTAGCTTGGCATAATATGACAACACTCCGCCTAATGTTAAGCTAGAGTGGACCGAACAGAAACAACTGTTACCACAGAGAAATTTTGCCACCGCTATGCCGGCTTGAGGAGACGAAATTGCACCATTTGTTGCACACTCCTCTCGTTATACCTGGCTACTTCCAGATTGATTCCAAAATGAAAAATTGGTAAAAACCGAACGTGTATTCCTGCCGTAATTTTTGAGATAAGCATGTACGGAGAGACATACTCGTACATGCAGACGCGGTGGACGCTTTTATTCCAATATAAAATATTTCCTTTTTTTTTATTAAAGTCGAATGTTATGCTATCACTCCGGGACAGGCAGAAACAGTGGCAGGGGCAGTATTTTCATCTGTTTCCATCTAACTTTTTTGAAAATAGTCAGCGGTGGTTTTTTTGGTGTGTAAATAAACCTTAAAATGGTTGAGAGGTCCCATAAATAACAGCACATTAAATATTTATGTGGAACGATGTTACTTTGAAGAAGTTAGTGAATGCACTAAAGAAAGGCTCCAGGGTTTCGACATATTTTCCACTAAACCTTTATTATTTTTCACAAATTACTCTAGTTATATCTAAAGCGTGTGTTAAACGAGCTCGCACTTTTGACACATTCGAATTTGGGTCACACTACGACATTATACTTACGCACACATTAATACAGTTTTTGCCCGACTTTATATATTACCTAACTAATCTTGATACCTGAAGATAGTATTTAATTAATTTTAATATTGTTAGCTTGTGAAATTTTTCAATCGCATTTGGTAGTAGCAGGGTGTGAAAGGACTCCGGGTGTTCCTTTTAACCACGTGTTACACTATCAATACTAAAATGTTATTGCTACATAGTTTTGAATTAGTAATTTTTAAATATTTTCAAACAAATCAAGCCGCAATAACATCGCCAAGACATAGCATCCTTAACTACACAGAAAAATAATAAAACAGTATAAAGTTTAAAGGCCCTGCTGCTGCCAATCACCTTGGCCATTGCTCCGATCTTGATAGCGCGGAAACACAAATAAAAACCTAAAAAAGGAAAATAAACAAAGGAATATAAATAGATCACGATTATGTTAATATAATGATCTAGGAGAAAATTTTATTTGATGAGTTTTTACCGAGAAAATCTGCATCAAAATAGATTTAGACCTCACTTCATGATTTATAAAACCATTTTTATAAAACATAAATAAGAAAAAACCAGGCAAAACTTTATATCCTGCAGTTTAACATATATTTTTCTCGACTAGTATTATAGCTACCGAGTAAAATCGATTCAAAAAAGTGCGCTGACAAGAGTAACAAATTATTAAAAGCAAAATAGCTCAACTTAAGTACTAAATACTATTCCCAGAGATCGTGTTTGTGGCCTAGAATCAGACAGATTGTAGATTTCAAGAAGATTAAACAATGTAAAATAAGCGGTTTTGTCAATTTGAATTGCAAATAACGGGTTTAGAATATTTTACTATAGATTAACGGTTTCTGAATTAATAAGCTAAAGGTGTGATTATGAAATAGAACAGATGCTTATCAATAAGTTTAGTAGTGATATTTTACTTTAACTTACAGGATATATACAGGGTGTAGAAAAACTGTCAGCCACACCTTTAACCACGTGTTACACGTGTAACACTACTAATACTAAAACATCTGGATGGCGCATGAACACATATAGCGGAGACGACTGCTGTCTACAAACGATTCTCTGCGGTACAATAAAATGAAAACAGTCGGATTTGTAGTAACAATAAATGAGAAAATACTGTGTAAAATATACATATTTAATATTTTTAGTATATTCATTAATAATAGACATAACTAGACGAACTAATTCCTGAAAGGTATATTTTTTATTATTTATTAGCAATATCCTTTCCAACACAAAAGATTTACATTTCAGCAACAATAAACACCCGTTTCATTGCATTATACGGACTGACAGGTTTCGCCAAACTTTTATTTATGCCCAAACTTATCTCATATTTCAAGACTTTTCACTTCTTTTTTTTTTTGTTAAAAAAACCGTACAACTCACGTGATATACTTTTCTAAACAATAACCTCTTTCTCCTCCTACGTACATATGTATAAATATGCCAGAATATTTAATTTTAGTTTATTGTAGCTCGGCATAATGTCACAACGCTCCACCTGATATTAAATTATAGTGCGGTTCATGAGCGGAAACAACTGCTATAACAGAGAAATTTCTGTAAATAGTTGCTTGCGCTATGCCGGCTTGAGGAGACGTATGCCCACCACACTGCATACTCCTCTTGTTAATATATATTTTAAATACAGTGGTTATTTTAATAAATGTAAATGCAGTTAGGCACTAGTACAGGCAAGTTCCAGGAAAAAATGACTGGAGTAAATGAAAGGCTCTGTTTAAATTATTCTAAGGTTTCACGAGTCACAGCTAATAGTAAAAATTTCCTCATTGCAAAGGTATGCCTTCCGCTTTCATTTTTCCAAAAGCCGGTAATATTTTAAGGCCTAATCTTCCATAAAGAAGGCTAAGGTATTCGGTTATCGTGGCCAAGAAAATATCTCTTAGAACAAGTTATTTTTTGGTTTTGTGCCTATTCGGCTGGATGAGTAAATCCGAATAAGATAACGCAAAATTAACTACTTATTATTTTATGCGAAATTCTAGAAAACATATTTATTCTGTAAACTAACATTAAACAATTAAATTCAAATAAAACACCCCACGATAGTATTGAAAATCAGTTCCTTTAGACAGACACTGCGAGTGCCTTTGTTTTAATAATGTAAACAATGCCTCAATCTTACAATTTCTTGACATTTATTTACGAAACAATTTGTCACGTTTACCATTTCGTGACGTCACACTATACAAACCCCGCTGAAAGGTGTCGCTGTTATCGCATTTAGTTCGCCGCAACAGTCATCTATTCATGAGCGGCCGTGATCTAGCGGAGCTCATGATCGATAGGACCCGAGTTGAAACCTCGCTAAATTCTGACCCGTACCAATATGTATATGTTATATGTACTTTGGTCGCTCAATGGTATCTAAAAACAAAAAGAAAATAACAGGCAGTGGTTAGTTCCACTTTTCGCTACCTGGCCAGATAAGCTATAATATATTTCGACAATATTATCTCATATCATATAATGAACCTATATCAATAGATTATCCAATATCATCTCAATTTTATTTCACTCTCACAGATAAGTCTACGATAAGTTCACGGACGAATTTGTAGGAAGAATAAAGGACTAGTTATTTTCTCTTTTAAAAATGTTTTAAACCCCTGCCTTATTGTCGGCGTTGGCTAGTAGAATATTTAAGGCATACCTTTTATGCTTTTCATGGGGTGTTTTCTGAGCTCATGGATAGAATTTCTAATGTCGTTGCATTATTTTGAAACTACCAATTTTCTTTGAAAAAGTAACATTCTTTATATCATCTTTAAGAAACCTTTTACCTAACGAATCGAAAAAAACAAACAAACAAACAATCATTAATTTTTATATATTAGAAGATACAAGATCGTTTGGTACAAAGTATGACAGACGGATAAGGTGATGTTATTTATTTTTATATATATATTTATATTATTAGTATTTGTATTATTACTAGTGTGTGTAATGTGTATGTGTGTGTAACTATCTGAGAATATAATTGGTATTTCTATCTATATTATAGATTAATCGTTTTTACTACCCGTAACCATTACGTATCTGCTTCCCGAAGGCCAGCTGGAAGAAAATGCCTTGCGGCATTAAGCTCGCCTTTTGTTGAATAACAATAAAGTTTTTAAATAAATAAAAAAAAAAAAAAAATGTTAGACAATTAGTCGTTCGATGAAGTTTTATTGTCCGGGTTATACCGGGGACTAAAACTAAGCAATTTGTAATTAAGTAATCATTTATGTGCAAGCGTACAAAATAATTACAAGAGGTACTATGTAAAATATAATGAAATGTTTTTCTTCTAGTGCCTATCATGAACCTTTTATTAGAGTAATAGAGAAATGGTCGACACAACAGTCACGTTATGATATATAAATATAATTGAATATATAATAAACAAAATCACAATGAAATGAGGAATGAGAGGTCGACAATAAGTTTTAGTTTGTTCATTTAATATTATAAGATTTTTCTTAGCCCTTTGAAGCCTCTTGTGACCGCTGAAAAGCCAACCGACTCGGCTGAAAAATTACTAACATTTTAAAAAGAATATTTAACGAACTCGAAATTGCTTCCTTTTTAAAAGACCCCTTTGGTTTATAGCGGCTTAAATTTTTTTAGATATCACTATTATTTTAGCGTAATATTTTACTCTATGACCTGGGCAGTCGTAGATGACTCGAGTTCGAATCGAAACATATGTATTCGAAGCATATGCAAATACAAAAAAAATCGGAAGCCCACAAGCTAGTGCTTGTATCACATGCATTGTGCGTCCAAAATAGTGAGGTCCATTCGTGTCCATTTTGTTGTTTATAGATACTGTTTTTTAACTAAACGCAAGGTGTAAAAACATTTAGGTTGGTTTCACACTAACCCCCATAAAGATTCGTTTAGAATCCGCCGGTTAACTCTTAAAAAAATGTCTTTGGAAAATTTTTAAACTTCTACAAAAATATCAGAAGCGGAAATATTTAATTGGATTATTTATAAAACTCCCTTACAAAGGATCTTTTCTCGGAAAGAATTAGTATTTTGTTTTACAGTTTGCCTCAACTTTATCAATGCAAATTATAATACCACTTTATATTAAAAAGTTTATGGTTTTTTTTAGACTAAATTTTATTTGCATTTTTTCTTCAGTTTTAGTGTAGATTTGCATTCCTTTCTAATGTAGAAAACTAAATGTCTTGTGATATACATGAAGGTGATTTGATCTTTATAAATCTATTAATTTTAAAAAAAATCTCGCAATAAAAGCAGAGCAAAACGTGATTAAAGAAATTGTTATATTATGTATTTTTACATTCTGTATATACCAGATTATAGATTGCAAACTAACATACAAGTAACCAACTCTGCAACAAAGAACGGCCGTGGTTTAACGGTACAGGACGTAGCTCGCTAAATTGTGACCGGTATCAATGTAACAGTGTTTTTTTTTTGTATTAACAAATGCATATGTTTCGATTCGAACCTCAACGACTGCGCAGGTCATAAATTAAAATAGAGTAAAATATTACGTTAAAATAATCGTGATATCTAAAAAAAATTTAACCGTTGTAATCCAAAGGGTACCAATGCAACTATGTTATAAATATGACTGGTCGCTCAGTCAAGTCCTGTAATATAAGCATTAACTTAGTACACAAGTGCTTAAACAATATAAAAACTCGTGGAATAGTGGGAACTATGTATAAATTTGTACCGTCGCACTCGCGTATGACGTCGCTGGTCGATTGCTAGTAAATGTTTTATAAAAATAGCCATATAAAACAAGGAGTAAAGTAAAGAACGAACCACGCCTCATATAATGGAGGCACGAAAAAAGTTTAGCAAAGAAATAAAGTTACGATAAAGTGAACTGCTAGTATCAAAATTTATAAAGCGTGAATGAATATACATATATATTTGTATATATAATATATTTGCATATACATATATACAATACTCGTCATTGGTTTTTGCACATCTAAGGGGATGAAAACGAAATGGTACAGGAACGAAAACTTTTGACGCTATATTTACAATCTACATTACATGACAATGTGACCGCACTCTAACTTAATATCAGATGAAGTACCTACGGTGATATTACGGACTACAATAAAAATAATGTTAGCTGTTAGCGATATGTCACGGATATAAGTAGATATCTTAAAGGCCTCCGATATGTTTTTTTTTACTTTTTTTTATTGTAGCTCGGCATATGACAACCCTCTGCCTGATGGAAAGCTAGAGTGCGGTCCATGAATAGAAACAACTGCTACTACAGATAAACCTATTCGGGTAGCAGTCGCCTCCACTATGCCGGCTTGAGGGGACGAGTATGTACCCTAAATGGTAAATGACAGTGCGTACTTCTCTCGTTTTACCTGGCTACTTTCATACTATTCCCGATATGTATACGAAAAGTACAATTAATAAATACATTATATATGGTGGAGGTTGTTTCCGTTCGTGGACCGCACTTTACTAAACGCGAAATGACCTTCGCGGGTGTTACACTCGTGGCTAATAAACCTACATCAGTCTGCCTATCCCACCACTATTAAACAGGGTTGAACCTGCCATACATTTTTATAAGTTGAAAATGCTTTTCATTATTGTTTCTATTACGTTTATAATTTAAAAACAAACTTATTATAAAAGTTATTAATTAACTTATTTAAACAATTAATTGTCATAATTAAACAAAAGTAAAAATGCAAGAAAATGTACACTCGCGTCGAGAAGTTGTTAAATAAATTCGTAATTTGAACATGATCGTTAATCATAACTCTCTCGAAGTCCCTCGAGCTCAGTCGCGTGCACGTGAGCCAAATATAATAAAGTTATATCAGAATTAAAACTTTCAAGCATTAAAATACTTCCTACGTACAAACCCATTCTTCCTCAAGTCTATAAATGAATTTATAATCTAGAGTGGTAGGCAAACTGATGATGGTTATTTGTCCAGTCTGCCGTCCTGGGGTAGTACCACCACTTTCGAATGTAACACCTGTGAAGTGACTTTGTCGCGTTTCGGGAATAGTTTGAAGGTATCCAGGTATAGCGAGAGGAGTGTGCACTGTCAATTCAAGATGGTGCGTGCTCGTCTCCTGAAGCCGGCATATTGGAGGTGACTGCTGCCCGCACAGGTTTCTCTGTAGTAGCAGTTGTTTCCATTCATGGACCGCACTCTAGCTTTACATCAGGCGGAGTGTTGTCTCATGCCGAGCTACAATAAAAAAATATATATTTATGGTCAAAATAATAAACGCTGCAGTTTTCAAAACATATGTTATATAATTTTTTTAGATATATACATATACAACTAAAGTTTTTATTGCTAGCCGTGGTCGGAGGTCAATAATCGTATCATCAAGCCGGAAGGCATAGCGATTAGTGAAGACAATTTCTACCTGAAAATAGAAAAATATATATATATGATGCGACTATAGCTTAGCATAGACCACGGAGAGAATTAATCTGCGTTTAAAGTATTAAATTTAAATAATATAGATAGAAAATTAAAATATGCAGGTATAAAGGCTCGATATTTAGGAATTCATACAATTTTCCAGAACTGAGTGAACGATAACTTTTACGTTGTACTCGTAGGACGAAATCCATAGACAAAATTAATATCATTTGTGGAAATGTTAGGTGTGCTAGCATAACTAAAGGAGTGTGCACTGTCAATCTGGACTGTTTGTTAGTAGCATTTGTTTCCGTTCGTGGACCGCATTCTAGTTTAACATCAGGCGGAGTGTTGTCATTATACCGAGCTACAATAAAAATGATTCTTTTTTTATATTAACGTGACATTGTGACGTCGACTGGCCTGGTGGTAAGCACAGTGGAGGTTCATGAGCTCCGACGAGTACACAAATTAATTCGGTCATAAATGTAAACTTACAAATAATATAAACCGCGTCTAATTTTGTTTTTTTTTTAAATTAATTTAATTTATTAATTTTAATTAACTTTGTGTGAGGTTTTTGAGGTAAGAAAAATTAAACACATTTATAAAAAAACATATTTATTAAAGGAGAATGCCCATTCGCATAAGAAAAATGGGCCCATAATTTTTTTCTCGAGTTTGTCGATGATTTTTAGTCATTTTTGTAGACAAAATAAATCTATCTGTATCACTAATCAGTTAAAAAAAATCACCCGGGTTATTAAGTAATTACATGTTTTCTGATGCAATATTTGAGGTTATTGTTATTTTTAATGCTTTAATAATTGAAGATATATGTTTTTTGTGTAATTAAACATTGTCTATTGATTGGTAAATTATGTGTCGATATAATTAAATGAATTAATAATAAATAAGATATTATTTTAGAATATTGTTTTGTTGCCAAACTATTAGGTATCAAGTGGGCCCAAACTTTTTTTGTGCTGACCATCCGGGCATGTGCGAACATAGACAGCAATATTATGTAAGGGAGACACAAATAGGTCTCTTCGATCTCTTTCTTTATTTAATATACAAATATAATTGTCACGCCTTTTTCCCACAGGGATAGGAAGACAACGGAACGCCACTTACCAAGATCCTGACACAACACCCTCGCTTCCTTTACCTCCACAATTCTCTTCATGCACGCCCGACGGTTATGGGCCCTAGGCAGCTTAGGCTAGGCAGCTTTCATGAGGATGTCTCCTATTTGATCGGAAAACACCCTTCTGGGTCTGCCTTGTTTAACGCATCCATTCACATCAGATTTATATATTCCTTTCGTCAGTCTCCTTTCATTCATCCTTTCCAAGTGCCCAAACCATCGAAGCATTCCTTTTTCAATCCTCGTCACTACATCATCTTTCAAAGCACATCTATCGCGTACAACACTATTCCTCATCCTATCCGCTATCGTGACTACACATACACTCCTTAATGACCGCATTTCTACAGCATTAATCCTACTCTCTTACTTCTTCTGCCATACCCAACATTTACTTCCATACATTAATGTAAGAACAAAATATAAACTATGAATTTAGTTCCATAAACTCGGAACATTGGAAACAGTGATGTTTAACTGGTACAATTAAAATGTTTCTCACTTAATTAACACTTGTTCTGAATGGATTTTCAGTGAAAAGAGCCTTCTCTAAGTGGGGTAGACAGAACGATATATTTTTAATTAATTCCACTAAGCTAATAAGAGTAAATTCTTGACCGAGCAAAAAAATTATCTATTGATACTACAACTTATATTTATGTATGTTATTATGTTTGTATCATAATCACCTAGGTTAACAGATGACAACACTTCGTCTGATGTGAAACTAGAGTGCGGGCCATGAACGGAAACAACTGTTACTACATACAGATAAATTTCAGCGGTCATCTCCGCTTTGCCGACCTGATGTGCACCATATAAATTGACAATGTACTCTTCTCTCCATTAAAGTTATATCGATACCGGTCCGGCTATGGGAGACTAGATGTGGTATAGGAACCATGTCCACATCTAGAAACCACGGTCAATTCTTGTGCGTCAACTAACCCAAATATATAAAATAAATTATTTATAAATTAAAATAGCTCGATTAGCACTGACTTACTCACTCACTGACATCAATTATGGAACACTTGCGGGGGGGGGTTAGGGGGGGTGATTCTTTTTGGGTCATATAGAGGAGGCCCATGCGACCCCAGGTAAACCTCGACTTTGACCGGAAGTGGACTCTGGACCGGTAGTGATGCCGATATCTCGAAAACGGAACGAGATAGGGCACAAGTGCCGGAACAAAAGTCGTAGGAAATGCCCTCTGATTTCGAAATCCATAATTTGTTTTTTCGAAAAAAAATTTTTTTTTTTCAAAGCTACCCAAAAAAAATTTCTCTGCGCTCGCGAAGCGCGCCCAAAAAACTAGTTATATATTATAAAATCATTAACAAAAACCTTTAAAAGAATTTTAATATGTTGTTATTAAATAATTCGATTATGTTTCGATGTAATTTGAGTAAAGTATCGGATTCCAGTGTCGAATTTGTACAATTACACAATTACTCCTCGAAGATTGGGACGATTATGCCCTCGAGCCTTTAGAAGGCTTTAACAACATTTTGGAATATAGGCGGGAGTAGATATATTTTTTTTAACTCAAAGATGCTTTATTACAGGGTAATCAATTGTAATTTATAAAATAAATAAGCTCATAATTTAGATAGGGGTAAGCTGAGTTTTTGGTACTTTTTTTATTGTAGCTCGGCATATGACCACAGAGAAAGTTTCCGATTGCCAGTACACACTCCTCTCAGCTACTTTTAAACTGATCCCAAAATGCTACTAGAATACTTCACGGGTACGTGCTCCGTCACATTTTTAATTTACCACAGTTACCAAAGACATCTTAATAAATGACCAAAGAAAGTGATTACATATTTTTATCCTTGTTTTTGTTTTATATTAATTTTAGGACGTTAAGAATAGAATAGCTGCCTATATATGCCTATATAATAGGCCGGCATAGTGATGGCGACTGGAGCCACCGTGCGAGCGGTTCTCTAGTCGTCAATGCTCATGGACCTCCACTGCGTTTACCATCAGACCAGTCGATAGTAGCAGTTGTTTCCGTTCATAGACCCTAAGTTAACCGATAACCTATAGGCACTATTAAAGAGTGGTAGGCAGACTGATCTTGGTTATTTGTCCTATCTGCCGTCCTAGTACCACCACTGTAACGGAATATAACGCCCATGAAGTGAACTTGTCGCGTTTCGGGAGCAGTTTGAAGGTAGCCAGGTATGACGAGAGGAGTGTGCACTGTCAATCTAAATGGTGCATACTCGTCTCGTCAGGCCGGCATAGCGGAGGCGACTGCTGCCCGTAGAGATTTCTCTGTAGTAGCAGTTGTTTCCATTCATGGACCGCACTCTAGCTTTATATCAGGCGGAGTGTTGTCATATGTCGAGCTACAATTTATAAAAAAACATAATGCCGAGCGAGCTACAATAAAAAATATTCAATTTATTTAGGAATATTGAAAGGAAACAGCTTTTCTGCAAATTACAGTCACCTCCGCTATGGCTTAGGAGATAATAATGCATCCGTGTTGGCACTGCAAACTCCTCCTGTTATACTTAGTTATTTCCGACAGATTTCGACACGCTTTTAGCTACGTTTTTACTTCTATTTTCGAAACAGCCTGTATAACTATCTCTCTTCCACTTAAAGATCGGAACATGAACAGGTGTAAGTTGTGTCCGGGTAAAAAGCATCCTCTTAACTGTAATAAGTTATGAGGACAAAAACGTTTGCGGCGGAGACACCACCTGTTTTAGACATTCAAGATTTATTGTTGTTCAACTCTGATTTTAACTACTAAGGTCTTATTAATTAAATGTTAGGCATGATGGTTATTAGCCCAGGATGTCGTCCTGGGGTAGCACCCGTGAAGTGACCTAGGCGCGTTTGAGATCACCTAGAACCGGGTATAACGAATGGATGATGCACATTCGTCTCCTTAAGCCGGCATAGCGGAGGGGGCTTTTGCCTGCAGACATTTGTCTCTTGTACGAGTAGAAATAGCATCCGTTCACGGATCGTACTCTAGCGCTCAGAAGGAGAAGTTACACGCCGAGATTAAAAAGAAATAGAGTAGACAAGCCTATTAAAATTAATAACTAAAAAAATCATAATTTTAAATAAGGTGTCTCCATAAACATTTAGCAATTAAAAGGAGCCACAAAAACTAGATACATATCTATCAAAATAAACATAATATTCAGATAGTTATGTTAATTATTTCTCGTGTAATTAAATTCGAAAAGCAACGTATGTTACACCCGTTTTAATGTTTTTATCTATTACGATCTACAAAATGGGTAGGTATTTATTGTACTGTAGAGGAAAAATTACATAACTTTAAGCGTGTTTATTTTCTCTTTTTAATGGTTCTCTAGGTTCAGAGAATCGAATGTGAATGATTCATTCGAATCGGGTTGGGTTATATTCGAAATAATCGATTGTTATATTAATTCGAATTACGTTAATTCGAATGTTTTTTCTTTCCGAAAGAGTTTGACTATTTTAAATAATCTATTATATTATAATTAACCTACTTCAGAAATTTATTTGAAGTATTAAAATTAGGATTGTGAAAATAAAAGATGTATTCTAACTGGAAGATGAATTTTAACAGTCCCAGAATCACCATACAGATTATGTATTAATAATTAACCAGTGGTGGCATACCAAAATTATTTAAAAATGTACATACGTTTGTACATACAAAATGTACATACATACGTCACGTTTCGGGAATACTTTGAAAGTAGGCAGGTATAGCGAGAGGAGTATGCACTGTCAATCTAAGATGGTACATGCTCGTCTCCTCAAGCTGGCATAGTGGAGGAGACTGCTACCCGCACAGGTTTCTCTGTAGTAGCAGTTGTTGCCATTCATGGACCACACTCTAGCTTTACATCAGGCGGAATGTTGTCACATGCCGAGCTACAATAAAAAAAATACATATTATTTACCACTGAAATCATTCGAATGATTTTTAGATAATCATCGATTTTTACCTACAGTAATTTCAGCCACCACTTTCAAGTGAATGCTTTTCAGGTTAAATTTGAAGTATTATACTAGAGGAAACACTCTTATTTTATTAATTATTGTTGTTTACTCTTAAATGCAGTAACAATAGGTCAAGGTCAATTTTTATTTATGTATTGCAGCTCGGCACGTGACAACACTCCGCCTGATGTAAAGCTAGAGTGCGGTCCATGAATGGAAACAACTGCTACTACAGAGAAGCCTGTGCGGGTAGCAGTCGCCTCCACTATGCCGGCTTGAGGAAACGAGCATGTACCATCTTAGATTGACAGTGCACACTCCTCTCGTTATACCTGGCTACTTTCAAACTATTCCCGAAACGCGACAAGGTCACTTCACGGGTGTTACATTCGAAAGTGGTGGTACTACCCCAGGACGGCAGACTGGACAAATAACCATCATCAGTCTGCCTACCACTCTTTAATAGTGCCTATAGGCACTGAGCGATCAAAGTACATATAAGTAAGTTACATTGGTACCGGTCAGAATTAGCGAGGTTCGAACACGGGTCTCATCGATCGTGAGTTCACGCGTCTTACCACTAGACCACGGCCGCTCTAATTGAGTTTTATTTTGTTTGAAAGTTTAAAATTAATATTTGAGCAGCCGTGGTCTAGTGGTCGATAAAAATATTTAAAAAACCTTTTCCACGGATCTCTAAAATATACCTATCAGCGGGGAGGCTTGTCAGTTGTCTATACGATATCCTTTTTATAGTTAACGTAATAAATGTGTGTTTTCAAAGAATTTATGTTCGACTCGTTCACATTAGCCTGTAGATTTTGGGTTTTATACAATTATTGTTTTTATAACGTTTTTTTAATTTATTAATTTAACTTTATCCTATAATAGTCAATATTTAGTAGGTTTATTTGAACTTTATTATCGCTAAAAATGCAACGAATGTATTTGAATACATACCTATTCAGAAAAAAAAATTAATAAAAAAAAAATTGTACCTAACAATATAATTGTAAATAAAGCCTTTGGACGGATAGAAGGATTTAAAAAATACAGAAATTTTAACCTACGCTTTGTAAAAGAAAACATATAATTATCAATTAGGATATATTATATATTAAAAGACAGACATCCTCATGAAAGCTGGGCTGCCTAGTACCCATAACCGTCGGGCGTGCACACGTGCGTGAAGAGAATTGTGGATGTGAAGGAAGCGAGGGTGTTGTGTCAGGATCGTGGTAAGTGGCGTTCCGTTGTCTCTGCCTATCCCTGTGGGGAAAAGGCGTGACAATTGTATTGAATTGTATTGTATATATTAAATAGAATATAACATTGTAATTAAGTTTCTTTAAAAATAAGATAGATGGCGCCATAATACTTATCTGATTTTTTAAAAAGGGCGATTTGTTTCACTCGTGCGTCATCTTCAAAACTTTTATCAAACCCACACTTTACTATACACATTTGCTTTGACGCACGGATAAATAGTCTTTAAGTAAATCGAAGTAAGGTTTAACTTGTTTCAATTGTATAGCCATATGTGAGTGTATGAAAAAATATTCCACACACGGCACGGGTTGCAATAAATCATCGAATTAAAACCATTACATTTTTCTATGAAGTTAAAAAATTGGTAAATGGAACCTTTTAGTTGTCGAGGCCATTAATTTTGTTTATTCGGGGAGTTACTCATAAATTGGTTTGAGGTATTTTAATCATTTTGGCACAAAAAATAATAATTTAATGTAGGTAATATACAGGGCTGTAAAAAGAGAGACGACATCCTCGCGAACCAGAAGTTGTAAACATCATTTTGATGACGTACAAATATTTCTTTTTTTTTTGCATTGATCCCGTTTAAAAAAAATACAAAATAAAAAAAATAATAGAACACAATCGAAATATCAAAAGCAATGTAAACGGCTGATGTCGCGACGGCCTAGTAGCACGCGCAAGGTCGTTCAACTCACAGTTGGTAGACGGCCGAGCGTGTTTGCCTCATGTTATTATGACATTGCGGTTTATTTTTACACCAAAATCTTGGGAAACCTTGGAATCGCGTTTCAGTATTGATAGGATTATTGTAAGTAAATTCGAAACAAGATAAGGCGACATAGTGGAGGCGACTCATACTCAAAAATAACATAATATTTCGCATTTTTTTTTTAATTTTTATAAACATAAATTAGTATCTAAAAAGTTGGAATATTACTTCAATTTGACCGGAAAATTTTCTGTAATTTAATAAAAGTTACGGTTTAAATTATTAAATAGTTTTCCCTCGAACGATTTTCAATGGTTCATTTAGTAATTTAACGTGTTAAAACTAAATACGTGCTTGTAATTTTGTTATTTAAAATAGGTGTTTTTGCACGTAGGTCACGTTCATAATTTTCTAATAAGGGTAGACAGAAATTAATTTAAGTTATTATTACCAATAAAGAACAAAATTAAATAAAAAAAATAACAAAAAGAAGTCGCCCCCGGGTGGGCTCGAACCACCAACCTTTCGGTTAACAGCCGAACGCGCTAGCCGATTGCGCCACGGAGGCGATGGCGGCTCGCTCGAATTAGGCCTACCGTATCTATAGACTTTATTATGCTTGCGTGAGAGTGTAAGGAAACTGCTAAAGTACATTTGTGTGAGTGCGTGTTATCTATATACACTGATAAGTGTACGAGTTAAATTATTTAATTACTTTTGTTCCTTATATTACCGGCCACACTGTCGGAATATTGAAGGCGGCAAATCCAAACATAATAAGCAAAGGAGAATTAACTGAGCGGCCGTGGTCTAGCGGTAAGACGCGTGAACTCCCGATCAATGAGACCCGTGTTCGAACCTCGCTAAAGACCGGTACCAATGTAACTTTGTTATATGTACTTTGGTCGCTCAGTGCCTATAGGCACTATTAAAGAGTGGTAGGCAGACTGATGATGGTTATTTGTCCAGTCTGTCGTCCTGGGGCAGTACCACCACTTTCGAATGTAACACCCGTGAAGTGACCTTGTCGCGTTTCGGGGATAGTTTGAAAGTAGCCAGGTATAAGAGAGGAGTGTGCACTGTCAATCTAGATGGTACATGCTCGTCTCCTCAAGCCGGCATAGTGGAGGCGACTGCAGCCCGTAGAGATTTCTCTGTCAGACACGAATTATTAGTTTGTATGGATTAAATTTGTCTCTGCCTATCCCTGTGGGGAAAAGGCGTGACAATTGTATTGTAGTGTATTAAATTTTGTTTGTCTTTAAAATTGTGATTGAAAAAGAATTTCGACTGTAAGTGGCCGGCCTAATGGGATTTATTGCTTCAAAATAATGTTAACTTTACAATTAGTCGATACTCTAGCTTTACATCAGGCGGAGGGTTGTCATAACCCGAGGTACAATAAAAAAATTGGTATAGATAATTTGAACTAAAATAATTTGCTACAAAATATCAAAATGGTGTTGTAAATCAAAATAGCTATTCATATTTTGTGATGGCTAATCATCGTGTATGATTTATCTAAACTCCCACTCCGGTTGAAAACTATTTGTATAATGGCACAATTAGCTACAAAATAAGTGTAAGCAGAAATGCTTTTACACCAAACTATGGAGCCTACATAAAAATAAGACAATTTACAGATTTATTTATTATCGTTTTCCTATAGTTTAATACGTCCAAGATACAACAGACGTATCCGCTATGCCGGCACAGTAAGACGACTGTGTACCTGACTACTTTCAAGCTGCACGATCTAGGTCACTTCACAAGTTGTTATTGTAATAATTACCATATATTTATACATAATACACTTTTGCAATTGACTATGCAGTATGTAAATTGCAATTGAAAATCTTAGTTCACCTTTCTAAGTCGAAAATGATATGTGTGGCAAATCAATTATTTTTAATATTATTAGTTGATTTTATCATTTAAAAAAAGTGTTAGTGTAAATATGCAGACCATTTAGATAAGGAAATTTTAGGTAGATTGAAGAATACAACGAAACATGAATGGAAAGGTGACAAAGGAAGAACGGCCATAGTCTAGCGGTCAAGTTCGATGATGGCAATGTTATTTGTACTTTGATTGATCAGCGCCGATGATACAAATATTGGCATAATATTTAAAAAATTACGGACTTTCCCATATTATAGTTACAATTATTCTTTAATTAATCTATATAATAAAAATTTATTGCTGTTCGTTAGTCTCGCTAATACTCGAGAACGGCTGGACTGATTTGGCTAATTTTGATTTTGAATTATTTGTGGAAGTCCAGGGAAGGTTTGAAAGGTGAGCAAATATGAAAAAAATGCTTGGAATATAATAAAAACAACAATTTCCCTTATAACTATTCCTTTGGTTTTGAATGTCAAACATTTGATGTTCGTCCTGTCGTTTAGAAATCAATTAAATTTAAAGGTCGTTCAGAAATGCTTTTTTATTTATTGATTACGGCGGTACGAAGTTTGCCGGGTCTGCTAGTTTGTGAATAAAATGTTAATTTTAATTTTACTATGCTTTAGTAACGCGTCACATTTGCAGTGAAAAATAAAATTGTGACACGTAAATAAATAAATGTCAGTGTGGCAGAGTAGTGTAGATAACGAAGAAGAATTGGTTATAGAAATCTTAAACTGTCTGCTCAAAGAAAGAGTACAAGAAGAAGTCACTGGAAAGTTTCTGCCTATACAAACTCCCAACAAGGGCGTGATTTTAGTCAAGTACAAATAATCTAATAGTGAGAAAATAGTGCAAGAGACGACGCGGCTAGAACAAGGCAGAGCATGCAATCAAATCGCAAAGGCACCATTCAAAACTTGGATTGCCTCCAACTTGTTTGAATTATAGACCTCCCCGCCCTCGTCCCTCTCGCGTCTAATAAAATAGTTTAAATTCGAGTCGGATTTGAACTCTCTTAGTTTCGGATCTCTTGTCAGATTTTATGATTTACCTGAGACTTTAGCTTCTTGAACAGAGCTCAAGTTTTAGAAAGAGGTTCTTTTACTTTTCCTTATTTAGCTTTTATTTAGATTTTTATCGAAGAATGGTAAACAGACTGATGAGGGTTATTTCCAGTCTACCGTCCCGGAAGAGTACCATGTACCACCACTTTCAAGTAACGCCCAATGATCAAGACAATGAAATAAACGTTATAGCCGGGTATACGGATGGTTCATATTCGTCTACAGTCTAAAGACTGCCTACCACCAGACTGACGATGGTTATTTGTCCAGTCTGTCGTCCTGGGGAAGTACCACCACTTTCGAATGTAACACCCGTGACCTTGTCGCGTTTCGGGAATAGTTTGAAAGTAGCCAGGTATAAAAGAGGAGTGTGAACTGTCAATCTAGATGGTACATGTGCAGTGGAAGCGACTGCTGCCCGTAGAGATTTCTCTGTAGTAGCAGTTGTTTCCATTCATGGACCGCACTCTAGCTTTACATCAGGCGGAGTGTTGTCACATGCCGAGCTACAATAATAAAAAAAAGTCTACACCGATCGGAAGCGACATAGCAGAGGCAACTGCTACTTCCAAATATTTATTTGTGATAGCAATTGTTTTTGCCGACTCTAGATTAATATCAGGCGGAGTGTTGTCACATGCATGTCAGGCTGCTGTTTATTTTTTTATTATTTTGCTTAATTTTCTTGTGAAGGTTATGCGGTTAATAAACTATCGGTAAGCTTGTTCTGATTTATAGTGTCATTAATATTGAGTTATAAATATTTCGTGGGAAGCGTTTTACCATAAATTATGTCAGAAAAACCTCAACAAATTAGCTAGTTAAAACTGTATGCCTTAAATGTTGAATCACAATTCTGATAATTTTTGTTTATAAATTGGTATATTTTTCATCTGATTCATAAAGGTATTGTTTAGTGAACGTCTACTCATAATGAGAATTGCTGAATCATGAAATTTATTAACATTTGATTTGCTATGTGGGTCTGAGAGACTATGCAATTTTTTTTTCATCGAAATCCCTGTGGGAAAAAGGCGTGACAATTGTATTGTATTGTATGAAATGAACTGGGCAATGTTTACCATTAAGTGGATTCCAGATCGCAAAAGACATCATTGCAGAATTGCAGGTACAATTGAACAATATGAAGAGTTTGAAACAGTAAGTAGAGATAATTAGCAAAAAAATAACATGACTCGTGTGAAGGAGAATTAAATTATATTTTTTATTTATTTTAGATAATATGTACATACGCTTATATAGAAGGTCTACTAGAGAGCGGCCGTGGTCTAGCGGTAAGACTCAAGATCGATGAGACCCATGTTCGAACCTCGCTAACTCTGACCGGTACCAATGTAACTTTGATATATGTGCTTTCGTCGCTCAGTGCCTATAGGCATTATTAAAGAGTGGTAGGCAGACTGATGATGATTATTTGTCCTGTCTGTCGTCCTGGGGTAGTACCACCATTTTCGAATGTAACACCCGTGAACGGGCCTTGTCGCGTTTCGGGAATAGTTTGAAAGTAGCCAGGTATAGCGACAGTAGTGTGCACTGTCAATCTAGATGGTACATGCTCGTCCCCTCAAGCCGGCATAGTGGGGGCGACTGCTGCCCGTACAGGTTTCTCTGTAGTAGCAGTTGTTTCCATTCATGGACCGCTCTCTAAAATAAATAAAAACATGAAATGAGCGAGTATATTAAAATTTTAAAATATCGATATGAATTTTGAAAAAATAACTTACATCACATGTACATATTTAAATTGTCGATACTATTTATTGTAATACGACACTAATCATAATATAGCTTTCATTTAAAATTATTGTTCGAAATAAAATATTCAATATAATCATTATACTTCTTTTTTTTTACACAGTAAAGATATTAAAGTTTTGAGTCTTCCAAATCATTTAACCGTGATTCAGCTGTTTTTGCCTCATTGATCCTCTATCACCTGTCATAATCCTAAGCTTACAACTTACATTATCCCAATTGATCTAAACCGCGGTTTTATTTCTTTACAAAACAAAATCGGTAATAACACTTATCGTTTATTTGACGTAAGATTACAAACGAAAGGTTAATTAAGATTTAATAAATAGATTTGTGTTTTTATTTTTCCTTATTTATTTAATCAATAATATACAATATTGACAAAGCAATGTTTCTTAGAATTAAAATTGGATTTTAGTCAAGGCTCATCTAATTTTTTAACCGCAACCATGACAGAAATGCAAGCCTGTCAAGTCATCGCTGTCAATGTACTGTCGCATTAAATTGATTACCAACACGAAGTTTATTTAAATTAAATATAAAAAAACTTCGATTCACCCTCTGTTAAATGGTTAGTACTTTTTAGGGTAGATTTTTAGGGTTCCGTAATTATTTTTTTTTGTGTGAATTTTGTTACTTTTATAATAAAATCAAATGTAGGTGATTATATGGTCATTATAAACAACCAAAATTAAATAATTTATTTTAAATTTACTGACATAATTTAATTAATATCGAATTGTTTAAATATTAAAAAAAAAACTTTTTTTAAAAATATTTTAATCTAATTTATTTTACATTCCGAGAAGAACCCTAAATATCACATGACATCATTATCAATCCCCATCACTTTTTCATATAAAAAAAAAATAAGGAAATCCCTTCAAAGACCCTTCATGTATACACACAAAGCTGGCTAAACACTCGTATCAATTTGTGCCTTATTACCTTAGTAACTAGAGCTATGTTTGTAGCTAATATTGTAGTCGGTGTGGTTAAATGATTTTGCTTTATCATTACGTTTTCATTAGACCCTATATTGGGTCTTGTGTGTATCTTAATGGGTCGCTGGGGCACCACGGAATTGTTAAAATTGGATATGTTACCATAACTGTTTAACCCTCATTTTATTTAAATCGTTAACCAATTATAAGTTTATAACATGCATGAAAAATTATGAAAATATGTAAAATATAAGAATTGTAGGTAGAGTGAGGATGGTTATTAGCCTAGTCTGCGTTCTGACTACTTTCAAGTGAAGTGACCCAGTGGCGCTTTGGGATGAGCTTGACCGGGTGAAAAGCTAGCAACACTATTCTGTTTTATTTTATTTTTTGGTTTTAAATAACTAATCGTTCTCTCTTTTAGTTAAAATTGTGTTTAGGGATAAATATATTTTAAATATTGTGCTATCCAGAAATATTATTAATTCTATGTTCAGTGTTCATTTAGTAGAAGTTGTTTTACCTTATTGTTTATCTTTACGATACATCGTTACGATAATGACATTTAGGAGTTTGAACTCTTCATCAGAACGGAATAATGATGAATACGCAGATTTTTAATATGCCTACTACAACTCTATAATGTAGTACTCGATACAAAAGAAACAATAACTTTTTAGTATTCGATTACTATAATAGTTGTTACTGATTAGGACAAGGACAACACAAACTCATATTACACCCAATTTTTTTTTAAATTATTTAATATCTAATTTATACCTTAATAAAATTTGCTTCGACCGGGAATCGAAGCCTTAACCTTCGTGTAACAGACTAGCACCACAACAATTACGCTACAGAGGTCGACAAAAAAAATATTAAGGGATATAGAGGCTGGCAGGAAATACATCAAAATTAAAGTCAAAAATACAGACCAGAGCGGCCGTGGTCTAGCGGTAAGACGCGTGAACTCACGATCGATGAGACCCGTGTTCGAACCTCGCTAATTCTGCCGTCCTGGGGTAGTACCACCACTTTCGAATGAAACGTGAAGTGACTTTGTCGCGTTTCGGGAATAGTTTGAAAGTAGCCAGGTATAGCGAGAGGAATGTGCACTGTCAATAGATGGTACATGCTCGTCTCCTCAAGCCGGCATAGTGGAGGCGACTGCTGCCCGCACCTGTTTCTCTGTAGTAGCAGTTGTTTCCATTCATAGACCGCACTCTAGCTTTACATCAGGCGGAGTGTTGTCACATGTCGAGCTACAATAAAAAAAAAGATTGTTATTTTGTACAAAACTCAGTCTTATTAAACTTTCCTAAATTATATAATATAAAATAATATAAAAAGAAAGAAAACACATTTATATCTAAACATTTTGCTGATTTAAATCTAGTTTAAAACAAACAGTTTTCTTGTTTTGGGTTTTCCGCAGAGGAAAATGGATTAAAATGGCCCACAGCTACAAAGGAGAATGCGGAAGGATGGCAGATTAAAAATGCAGAAACAGTGCTTTTTCTTTTCAAACAAAAGCCTGATGACAATGCAAGCCTTGTGAGAAATTAAAATTGTTATAATATTAAACAAACACTAAGCAATAAAAACAATTAAAGTGTGGTAGGCAGACTGATGATGGTTATTAGCCCAGTCTGCCGTCCTGGGGTAGTATCACCACATCAGATTATAAGACCTGTGAAGTGACCATGTCCCGTGCACATTCAGCGGAGGCGACTACTGCCTTGTAGAAATCTGTAATAACAATTTTTTTTCCATTGATGGACCGCAGTCTAGCTTTACATCAGGCGGAGTATTATCATATGCCGAGCTATAATGAAAAAATAAACGGATGCATGAATTATTTAAGAAATTCTTTAAAAAATATTTTAGTTCAGATTTTTATAGCGAGCGGCCGAGTGAGACGAGGGACGTGTGTTCGAATCTTCCAATAATGCCAATTTGTTATTATTTAATTTAACTATACTAGGACATATTAAGAATCTCCAATGTATGCATTAATATAGACGTTATTAAAAATACAACAAATAAAAATAATTATATTTTTTAACGTAAAAAATCAAGTTATAAGTGTTAATTCAAAATAAACATAACATTAGAAGGGATCTCATCAAAATCCTAATCTAATGCACAGTGGGTCAGTAATGAGGTGATTTTTAAACAAAAATACAACAAAAACACGTGTCCAAAGTCCTGCTGTGTCTCGACCATTAAATGCATCCCTGGAGTGACCAACTGGGGCAGGGTCATTTCTCTAAAATCCACTTTGTCCGTATTTACTTAATACACCCACTGGGCATTTAATAGTCGTAATAATAAAATAATTTGTGGATTGAAATAATATGTACGAAAGATTTTTATTGCTTTTTAATTATATTATTGAGATTTTGATGTCTCTATATGTGTAATCCAAAAATCAGCGTAATAAATTAACTAAATAAATAAAGTTTTTGAATACAAAATCCATTTACCTCTTCCTACGCTAATATGGTATGACGTAAGACTAAAAGTTAAACTTCGTTAAGAAATACCTTTTCCAACCATCGAGGGACCCTGGCCGGTACCAATGTATTTTATACTACTTATAATAATAATAATACAAAATGAATACAAAATATATGAACTTATATTTATGAATTAATATCAAATTTCTTCAAATTTATTATATTTAACAACAGGTGAGGAAATTTAATAGCAGACTCTTTGGTATCCGTACTAGGAAAAGAAAACCTGTGTTACGGATGCCATTGAATGACTGGTAGGCAGACCTGTAAAGTGACCTAGTTGTGTTCGGGAGCAACTATAACGAGTGGCCTGCCAACCTGGATGGTACACATTCGTCTCCTCAAGCCGGAATAGCGGAGGCAACTGCAGCATGTATTTTTCTGTGATGATGAACAGCGTATGGCAGCGTTACCAGATATTTTTTCTGCCAAGTCGGGATTTCGGAACTTTTTGAGTGAAAAAAGCGGGATTTATTTTTCGAAAGCAGGACATAGTAAAAAACATCCATACAAAATTGACGGATCGTAAACGATAGTTATATTAAAGTGTATGGGGAATGTGTCCGTTAGAAAAATGTGGTATTTCGAATAATTGTCTGAAGAGTGATTTACAAATTGTAACTCCTTTTACACAGTTTACAGTAAGCTTTATACTCATCCGACGTCACAATACGTCCGAGAAGCGGGACGTTTAATTTTGGTTTAAAAATCGGGACGTCTCGCAACGCTGGCGTATGGGTACATTTATAATACAAAACAATTTTATGTAGAACATTCATTCAAATTTAAAATAAAATAAAATTAAGACATAAAAAAGTACAAACAAGCCGACCGCGGTCCCTTTTCGCGGCACGTCGCGTCACCCACTCGCTATACGTGACTGTAACGTGACCCGTTTCTAACTGACCGTAAAAAGTTGTCCCAGGACTTTATCTTTGATATAATCCAGATTGTCACCGAAAGTTGATATGCTACGTGAAACTATGATCGTTTTGGTCAAGCCCTTTGACGTTTTGTCATATGTTTTTTCTGATCTAATCTATTTTTGGTGAGTTTTGTTTAGGTGTAAAATGTTATGTCATACCATCTTTATGGTGATATCATATCATATAAGGCGTCCCAACCCGTCTAAAAACAAGTCTAACTGTCTATTATGCCAAGATGAAGACGCAACGGCCATAATTCTGCACAACACTCTTTGATCTCTTTAGAAAAACTGACAATACACGGATCTTAAACCATGATATGGGTCAACAAACCAAACTCGCCCGTCTACATAATGGCTATTAATTAATACTATGACAACACCATTGGTACACACCTTGACTGACGTATTGTGACTCCTCCAAAAGCTAAAATAAGCTACCAAAACAGCATTTGCTAAAGAGAGAAAATACATGAGGTGTCGCTAGATTCCCCTAAGGCTGATGTGCAACGAAGCAAAACATGTTTCAACATACGCGAAACTTGGCAAACTATACCTCTACGTGCTTTGTGTTTCGGGACCTTTAGTTTGGTTCGTTAACCATCGGCTACTTGATTCCTGATTTGCAGATTTTGCAATATTTCCTTACCTTTTTTATATTAATATTATATTCTGATGCTAAGTCAATAAATGGAATGTAATAAACTGCTTCTATCCTAGAAAATCAAATGGGCGTTCGAATATAAAAGAAGTTAATATTTAATATTATCTATAACATAGCTAAAACTAAAAACATATCTATATCGTCGGAATGATGCTGGTTGATGACTTTCAAGTACCTGTGAAGTGACCTAGGTGTGTTTCGGGATCAGCCTGGAAGTAACCCGGTACAACGAGAGGCAGTGCCCTTCCTGGATGGTGCACCTTCGTCTCGCGAATCCTGCATATCGAAGGCGATTGCTGTTTAAAGGCTTTAGTATCAATTGCCTCATCGACCGCACACTAGTTTAACATCATGCGGTTTTTTTTTATAAATAAATGATGAATCTCATTCAAAATCAAAGTGCACAAGACAATATCTGCCATGGCAGCAAAATTGATTTACTTTATCACTATGTACTTTCCTATGATTCCTTGTATTTGCACATAGCTGAGGGTTTGTGGAGGTCTATTGTGGGGACATTTGGTATGCAACCCGTAGGCGAGTCGGCCGTGTCACCTCGCCCGAATAACCCTCGTTTTGCCAAAGAAAGATTTATCAAGATAATTTTAAAGATACTCGTATATGAATATGTTTTAATAGATAATTTTTAAAATAACATGCTTTGTTTAACTCTATCTTCTAATTTCATTTTAGTATTAGAAAGAAGTTTAAGTATTCTAGATATTAGGAAACTTTGGCGCATGCAATTTAGAAATACTTTCAAACAAAAAGGTACTTTTAGGATTAGAAGCGTCAAACTTGATTAAACATATTTCTGAGAGGGAGAGTTATAATTTGAGTTAGAAATGAAAATTAAATGAGATTAAACTTAACTTTAGACTAATTATCAAATGAACATAGTAAAAAATAAATTTGAACGAGGTTGTCCTTCTGTTAGTAGTCTCATCTTGGTTTCCCGCGACATTCGATAAGTTTACGCCTTCAGGCCAGGAAAGCCCTCCTTCAAACTTCTTACCAAATTATTTGAACAAGACTTCCGACCCTACCGAGGTGATCGTATCAATTCAAACGAAAATAGACCTTGCAAAATGTCTAATCTTTAGGCACACAGTTCTGAATTTGGCAAACATTAGGGTCGTGTTTGCTGCGAAGGTTTTGTGTAAAAAAGAAAAGAATGGATATAAAATACTAGGTTAAATTGCTAGTACTTATACAGTGACTTCGCGAGATGTGTGTGAGTGTAATACGGAATACGGGGATCAATTTAGTAAGAGTTACTAGCAAAAGTATATACTATATATATCTATAAAGATATACTTTTACTCTCTTGTAAGATCACTGAACACATTAACATGATTGTTATGTGTTTCTATTGAGCCAAGAATGATTCATAGCTGTATTATATCCGTCATAGTACTGTATATATCATGTATTATTATGTAGGTATTTATCGTGGTTGTAGACGCACGTGGTGTTAATTACCCAAAAACTTATGGAAGAAAGAAGGCGGTGGCTACTACTTAATTAGATGTCAAAATTTAAGCTATTCTCAACTTTCATAGTTTAAGAGGTTATATTGGTATAACAAAGTTATTTATTTTTTATATATCAGTTTTTTTTTTCAGAAACATTTCCGTTTTTTTAATAAGTCAAATTGTGCAACACTCCCACGTCTTTCATACCAAAGAGTGGTTGGCGGAGTGATGAAGATTATGGTCTGTCGTCCTGGGGTAGTAGCACCAGTTTCAAGCATAACAGCGACTTAGACATAAGCTGACTAGCTTGGAAGTAGCCGGAAATAACGAAAGGGCTTGCCCTGTTAATTAATGGTGCACATCAAACCTGCATGGTGAACGGCTATGCCGTCTGTGGATATTTTTTATAGGTATTTATATTTATAATGCCTTTTTTGTCATTTAAGTTCGCTATCACCTAGACTATAATGGAACCGGATGCCCCCAAAGTAGTTCATCATAGCTGTCATCGTACAAGGAATGTCCTACACCGCCACTGAATTTAATTATATCAGTTTAATGATATATAAAATTAACTCTTATGAATTTATATACTATACCATAAATGTATCTATTTTTACGAATATATAAATAATTGTTATCGTTGAATATACATCTTATTCGCTTGAAATCTGTTTCACAGTATTTCTATTTTATTGTGACGGCTTCTATAGCGTAGTGAGCGCGCCGGTCTTACACGGACGTCCTGGGTTTGATTTCCGACTGAAACAATTTTGTATTTGTTTCGGGTCTGGATTTTATGTACTTTATGGACGTTACGAATTTTAACACGGGTCTAATCGATTGTAAATTCACGCCCACTCACTTAATCTTCAGGCGACTGTCGTCTCCGCCATGCCGACCTGAGAAGATGAATGTGCATCATCCATACTTATAAACTGATTATTATTATTAATTATTCATGTATAATAATATAAAAGTATATACCTACGTAAAATGCTAATTTTATCTCAATCAAATGAAATAAAAAATTCAACTCGGCACTGTTTAACTTCCTAATTTATACACAGATAGACATCGGGACGAGTTGCAGTCATAAATTAGACCCGTACGCTCGGAATGTGTCCGATGTGTTTTTTTTTTTTTACTTTTATATTTTTGTCTACAAAATTTTGATGAACGGTCCACTGTTCGTCATAAAGGAAGAGTTATAATATGTTATTTAAAGAATCTTTCGGATGATTTGTGTTTTGATTTCAGTTTTTTTTTATTATGTTAATAGAGAAGATATATATTATTATACTAGCTGATCCGGCAAAGTTCGTACCGAATGATTCAACTTTAGTAAAAAATGTGGTCAAAACTTAATTGGAACAAAAAGATTTCTTAATCAAACCAAAAAAATTAAATTAAATTTGATTTCTGAACGATTTTTAAATTTAATTGATTTCTAAACGACGAATATCAAATGTTTGACATTCAAAACCAAAGGAATAGTTTCTAAGGGAAAGCGAAATTGTTCTTTTTACTATATTCCAAACAGTTTTTTCCATATTTACTCACCTTTTAAACCTTCCCTGGACTTCCACAAATAATTTAAAACTAAAATTAGCCATATGAGTCCAGCCGTTCTAGAGTTTTAGCGAGACTAACGAACAGCAATTGATTTATATATATAGATGAAATTTTCTGTATTTTAATTGTACTTTTTTTTTAAGAATTCGAGTATATTATACCTTTCCTTTAAAAACATTGTAGTCGAAATAAAATAAACGAGTGAGTTTAAAGAGTGGTAAATTTTATTCGAGTACTGTTTAAATGTTTTTCTGAATTTTCGGGAACGTTATCGAGGAAAAATTGTTAGGAAAGGTTGTATTCGATTTTAGCTCACTTTCAAATACATATTTTGATCAGTCGCCTGTTGGATTTAATTGGCTAGAGTGAGAAAAAAAATTATTTTTGATAAACAATTTTTAAATATTCACTTTTATTATTTTATAGCTTTCTTTTGTTAAAAATTGTCAACGTTTAAATAGAATGGGGTATCTATATTTATACGTAACTTTTTACGTTACGTTTTTATTTACTTTTATCGTAGACTGTGTATATGTTTAGGAGTGGTAGGCAGACAGATGATGGTTATTAGCCCTGTCTGCCGTCCTGGAGTAGCAGGACAACTTTTGAATCTAACACTCGTGAAGTGACATAGTCTGCATAGCGGAGGTATGCAGTAGCAGTTGTTTCCGTTCATGGACCGCACTCTAGCTTAACATTGGGCGGAATGTTGTCTAATGCCGAACTACAATAAAAAAGAAATACACGCTTTCACCTGCGTAAGCAGCAATGTCTATGCATAAAACTGCGCAATAATTAGCGCATTAAACATTATGGCTACATTAAAGGTTTTGCTCGAATTAACGTGTAACGTGTAATATTGGCATTAACATTGGTATTGACGTTAACAAAATAAAGCGTGAAGAGTTTGGACATGTTAATGTAATTCATTAATTATTGCACTAATTAACGTGTTAAGACACAGGTGGAGCCGTAGCAGTGTTTTACGTACCTAACAATGGTATTACAATGTAACAACAAAGTAATTTTTACGGCGCACATCTTAAACAGAGGCATCCAGAACATTCTCTCTTAATGAGGTGTCGTAAAAAACTTAGAAGCATTTATAATTTATCGTCGACTATTTTGTACGAAAAAGCGTTGAAAATTATTTAATTATTGAAGTCCATAATGCTTTTAATCATGCAATAAAGTTGGTGAAGGGTATAATAAGTTAAGTGTGTATTGTCAACACGTGGAATGTGTCAGCCAATGGAAGGTGCATTTTCGTCTCCTAAACAGGCATAGCGGAGGCGACTGCTACTTATCTACCTCTAGCTTAAGTTTTTTAAAAATGTAGTTCTGACAAATAACGCACGCATTACTTACATGCTGAGCTACTATAAAAAATGTATATACAGTCCTTAATACAGTTAGTGTATTGATAAAATTCACTAAAATCAGCTCATGCATTATTCATAAGTAATAAAAACAATATCGTAAATACTATGTCCCTTTTTCTTCATAGTTTTTATACAAAAATATATCTTAAACGATTTCTCGTGTCAGACAGATTTTTATGATTCTATTTCCTTCTAAGAGACGTATTCAATAAAATGAAAGTTTGGAATCAAATATTTCTATATATATTATTAAATTATGAAGAAAATTCTGTAGAGAAACGTTCCTCGTGCCGGTACGCACGACTGTGGAACTCCCTCCCGGTGTCTGTGTTTCCCGAGAAGTACATGCAATACGGGCATCTTCAAATTAAGGGTAAATAGGTACCTAACAGGCAAGGGTGCTCCACCTTAGACCGCACCAATGCTTAACACCAGGCAGTGGTTAAACGCTTGCCTATTAATCATAAAAAATAAATTTAAAAAAAAAACTGTGAAGTGACGTACCTTATCGCGTTTCGGGAGCAGTTTGAAAGTAGCCAGGTATAACGAGAGGAGTGTGCACTATCAATCTAGATGGTGCACACTGCATACTCAGGCCGGCATAGCGGAAGTGACTGCTGCTCGTAGAGATTTCTCTGTAATAGCAGTTGTTTTCGTTCATAGACCGCACTCTAGCTTTTGCTAGCGGAGAGTTGAGACTTGTTTGACTACAGTAAAAAAATGTTATCCAGGAAAATAAATCAATAAACGGACTAAGAAACGCAATAAAGGGCTTATTATTGAATCGTATATCTAGCAAAACGTCTAAGACATCCGGTGATGCGATCCATGAACCGAGACAACTGCTACCACAGAGAAACAGCAGGCGGCAGTTGCCTCCGCCACCTAGGTTTTCGATGCACATTCGTCTCGTTTCTACATCCAAAGTGATCCCGAAACGCGACTTCACTTCACGGATGTTAGTTAAAAGTAGGATAGCCTAGTCTGGCCTAATAACCATCATCATTCTTTTTTTATTGTAGCTCGGCAATGACTACGACTCTTTGAAAATTGAAAGTTTTTGTATTGAAATGTTTTTTTTTTCTTGAAAAAGTAAGAACAAATGTTAAATTAATAAAATTGTAGTTATAATGTATTTAAAATTGCACCAGATAATAATGAGAGTTTAATATAATGTAATCGCTTTTGAATTTAGTTTGAAAACAAACAAAATATCTAGTAACCCCGTACTCATATTGTATGTAAATGAGTCACTAACAATGTTTTAGTTACGAGGGGGGCCGTGTTGTAACAAATTAATACGTAGGTAGGTTTTGAAACTACTAAAAGGACCTGTTTGACCTGTAAAATTTGACCTTTTTGATGACAATCAACGACTATCAGCGTACGATTATTATTTTAGTCTCGCCGCGACCAGGATTGCATAAAGATATAGCAGTAGGCCGTATTTTAATTAAGTTGAATCTCTTTACAATTCATATGTGTAAATTATTATTTTTTATAAAATTAGACAAAGTATGAGCGGAGCTACGTGAAAATAAATATTTCACATCACAAACTAAATCATTATAATTAGTCAAAATTTATTAATAAAAGAAAATATAAAGGGTCAAATTTTCTATATGAATTTGTACTTGAAATTAAACACAGTTTTCCGTCAGATGAACTATGATTCCCTAGAGAGCTGTATAATACACATTTAGGTAGGAAACTAGAATAGTACAGGTAACCTAGTTAATATAAATTGCATAATTAACATAACGAGAAATATTGATGTCGGTTACAAGCATATAATTTAAATATATTAATTTTAGCCTTACTATCGTACTATCGTCCAAAAAGCCCCTAAAGAGAATGCAACCGAAATTTGTATATTTAGGGTCGGCAACTCAATTCCGATTTAAGTCAGGTGGTTATCTAAGAACGTCTTAGCTTAGGTACTTAAGTAAGCTCATATAGGAAAATGTCCCTAAAATTTTCTGAACAGAGGAAGTAGGTCCGATCCCCATCTTAAATATCGCAGATCAATTGTATTTTCAGAATTTTTATTTAGTTTTTACAATATATTTTTTTGTTTTTAATTTTATTTATATGTAATATGCTTTTGTTTTTAAATGCCTATGCTAAACTACAGTTTATATTATGAGCACTGAATGGCCAAAGTACATAATAACATAGTTACATTGGTATCCATCAGAATTAGCGAGATTTGAACACGGATCTTATCAATCGTGAGTTCACCGCTACCGCTAGACCACGGCCGCTCTTATCTAAGTCCAATTGAAAGGACTAAAAAATCTCGGTGAAGTCTTGTGTTTGCTATATTTTATTTATAACATTCTTTCTAAAACTATGAAATTACCACAATGTTTTTGCGGAGCATTATAAATAGTTAGTGATAGTTAAATTCAATCCGATTCTATCTACTCGATTCATCCGTATGCTACTTTCGACCACCTATATGTGACCTATGGGTCATAATTCTTTGGACGAGTTGATGCACGAACGTTAATCAATATGTGTTAGATAAATAGTTAATAAGAAAGAGTGGTAAGGATACTGATGATGGCTTTCAGCCCAGTCTGGTGTACTGGTGTAGTTAGTACGACCCTTTTTAAATGTAACATCATTGTAAGTGTTCAGACGTATTTCGGGATTAATTTGGAAGTAGCCGTGTATAACGGAGACGTTTGACTGTGGTGCAGTTGTGTTCGTTTCTTCGGTTCGAATTTTATCTTAACGTCAGCAAGAATCTGGTCAACACTATAAAAATGACCTATTTAAAGTGTTTTAGAGCATTTCAATACGTTATATTATTATAAATCATACAAATAATTGAATATATAAACTTGGGGCCTAAAACAAGGGTTTAACAGAGAATAACCCGTGCATCCAGCATTCGTCCACCGTGCATTCGATTGCAATTAAATTTTTAGTGCACGAAATTGCTCCATCGCTTTTTCATTTGTTTCCATTTGTGTGTGTGAACAAATAAAGTGAGGAACTAAGTGCTTTCCCTGTTTTGTATTGGCGGAAAACTGTTTGGTTTAACTTTAATAATTTAATAGTATTGATGGCGTCTCGTTTGCGTCCTCAATGTTTTATGCATATTATACATATATGTGTAGTATATAGAAAATTGCAGACATAAGCCTACAAAATTCAAATGTACCACTTCAAAGACTGGTTAATAACTAAACAAAACACAACACAAAACAAACAAAAGTTTTTCTCTCCGTCTAAGTAGACAACTCTTAGACCAAATATCTATTGTGGGTATGGAAAAACAAGGTATTGATAAAGGAAAAATAACGTCCAGATTTCTATTAAAAATACACACGTGTACGGAATATGTCCTTTAAATAAAAAATGAAATATTAAAACGTATATTCTTCCTTAACACAAGAAACCTGTTTAAATTTATATAACAATCTAAAACAAAGGAATAAGCGTTTATCATGTAACATTTCCACTTAGAAAATTAAATAAGAAAATATGATTTATAATGTGTCACTTGACAGTTTATTCTTAGGTGGCTGTATGAACAAGAATACCAATATTAAAAGGTACGGTCACGTTTCCACTGGAATAGAAGTGGAAGAATTATAATTTTATTGCTTTATATAATTTACGAGCGAATTACGATGCTTTGTTCTACGTACGACGATTTATAGTGCGATGACTTTTGTATAGTAGTCCAGCTTATGACTTCAAGGCCTAATATGAAGCTAAACTTTTACCACAGATAGAACGAGTTGAGAACGTTTGCAAAGCTGGCTCCTCACGGTGAGAGACATTGCGGATGTATCGTCTGTAGAAGCATAGGCAATGTCATTTCGGATGACAAATGAAATTTAGTCTCAAGAGTCACACAGATGGAAGAGCCTTCGTGTGCAGTGCGTGACTGTCCGTGGGCGTCGGCCATCCTTCATAATGCGCACTTTAGGAATCCAAAATCCATCCTGAATTCCAGGAATCTCAGTCTTATGAGAGATAGTTTTGGAAGTCCATAGTATGATTTATAATGATAAATATGAAGAAAGGGTTTTGGGCAAAATAATATGAAGAGACGGAACAAATAAAAAAAGTAAAATCGCACCGAAATAAGTTGTATGAATAATATCAAATTTTCATTGGCGCGAATACGTAACACGCTTTTATAAGGGTACCGTGAAATTATCATTTCCCTAGCTTCGAGGTTGCACATTTAAATTTCAAATTGGCATCTCTGCCACCGAGATTACAACGGCTCTTAGGTCTACTCCCTTATTAAAGGACCACAGTATTTTTACTCTTTAGTCATGATATTAGTTTTTTTTTTTTGTCATCTTTAAAATGACAAAGTCGAGGATGTGGAGGAACACATGTTGAGGGATTGTGTCAGGAGCGAAGCCAATAGACCGTGACTCCATAGTAAATTTTGCATAAACAGATGGGGTATGGGCACATACAATAGTATGTCCCAGCACGATTCAGTAGCCGATATAGAATTATATAAATTTGGTTTTTTTTTTAAGATAGATAAATTGTTTGTGTTTTTGTTTTTTTTTTTTAAATTTATTTATGGATTAGTTTTAGTTATATTTATGTTTCAGCTTCAATGGGGCTGACATCGCCACGACACGTGAGCGTAAGCCCCTAATTAAATAAAGATTTTTAAAAAAAACTTTTTTTTTAATATTCAGGATAATGGCATGCCTGAAGTTTAGCTTGAGCGTAGTCTATGAGCAAACTGTTACAACGGACACATGTCGCCACCACTATGCGTCTACCTGACTAGGCGATACCGACTTGATGCGACAACCACACCCCGCGCACACCACACTGGTCCATGAGCGGAGTCGACTGCTACGACAGCAAAATGTCTACAGGCCTAAGTCGCCTCCAATATGCCGACTTGATGTGACGAGTATTCACTGTTCTCGATATACTCTGGCACATCTGTAAGGAAAGACTTCCTTAGACTTCTTCCTTCATTCATCCTCCCTTAGACCTTCATCACTCTGCCTACCCCTCTTAAATTTTATGTGGGTATTGTTATGGTGTATCTTATAGCAAGTTTCAAGCTGCAATCTTTATTCTAAATTAAAATTATAGGTTTTCGAATTTAAGATCATTTAAGAAATATAAATTTAACTTTGTAATAAATCCTAAAGGTGTCTAGATTAGATAAAATATTTTGCTACTTAGCAATAGTCTAGAGAACTATTCTGTTTAACCTTAAACTTTGGTCCGATTTGTAAATTTTAAACCCTTACTTATTACTATTAAACACTACAGATGTCTGTATTTTTTTAGCTAATTTACAATAATGTTACCAAAAAAAAAGTTGCCAAGCAGTTGCCTCCACTTTACCTGCTTTAAAGCTGATCTCAAAACGTGGCTTTTTCACACGGGTGTTATAGGTACTTTAAAGTGGTGATATTAACAGAAAACTGACTGGAACAACCAATATGTCTCCCTATAAAAATAAACAAAAAAGAAATAAAATAAACTGGATAAATTAACACGAATAAAACAATCGGGATAAAAAGTCGGGTTAAAGTAGAATTACAGTTGTAAACGTGAACCGACTACAGAAGTCTTAAAGACGCAGGTTCTTGCACTTTACACTATTAAGATGAAATTGCATTAATGTCAGGTGAATGAGTCGTGTTAGAGAAAAACATATTTAAGAGTGCTGATAAAGAAATATACGTGATTAAAAATAAAACTAAATAAAATAACACAACTCTTTTATTCTAGCGGTAAGACGCGTGAACCCATGATCGATGAGACTCATATTCGAACCTCGCTAAATTCTGACCGGTACCAATGTAACTTTGTTATATGGACTTTGGTCGCTCAGTGTCTATAGGCACTACTAAAGAGTGTTAGGCAGACTGACGATGGTTATTTGTCCAGTCTGCCGTCTTGGAGTAGTACGACCACTTTCGAATGTAGCACCCATGAAGTGATCTTGTCGCGTTTCGCGAGCAGTTTGAAAGTAGCCAGTTATAGCGAGAGGAGTGTACACTGTCAATCTAGATGGTGCATACTCGTCAGCTCAGGCCGGCAAAGCGGAGGCGATTGCTATCCGTAGAGTTTTCTCTGTAGTAGCTGTGGTTTCCTTCATGGATAGCACTCTTTACATCAGGCGGAGTGTTGTCATATGCCGAGCTACAATTAAAAAAAATATCGTAAGAGAGAAATTTAAAAACGTTCAAAGCCAAAAAGTGCTGCTGTAATCTGAATTATTCAATTAAAAAGTGTTTGAAAAGGCGCGGTGAAATGTTAATTGATTTGTTGCCACATCAAAAAGGGGTTGGAATTCTCTACAATTATTTAATCACGTCGTTATTGGTTAACATGTCCAGGACCTAAATCTGAATATTTAAGTAGAATACGCGACTGTTGTAGATTGTAAATTACTCGTGGATTCTTTTTTCGCAATTGGATGGCTCGTCTCATTACTGCAGCCACTCGACTTTTCACAGAAGGGCAAAAAAACCTTCACGTTTTAAGAGTGGCCGTAGTCTAAAGACCTGTGTTCGAACCTCGCTAATCCTGACCGGTATCAATGTAACTTTGTTATGTGTACGAGTACTGTGGTCGTTCAGTTTCTTTTCAATTTCATTTCATTTCAGAGCCTATAGCCACAATTAAAGAGTGGTAGGCAACCTGACGATGGTTATTTGTCCAGTCTGCCGTCCTGGGGTAGTACCACCACTTGTAGATTGTAGAAGGTGGAGTATTACCACATGCCGAGCTACAATAAAAAAAAGAAACACCTCCGGAAGTGTCTTTTCAATGAACTTCTAACGTGGTTCGTCCACTCTACTGCAATCTAGGACCACATGTGTGACTGTCTCTCCAACCATGCAATTTCTGCACAGGGAGCTATCTGGAACTTTAATGGTGAATCAGTGTTTGGTTGGTCCAGCAGTGCCTCGGTATAGTGCTTTTTTGTGAGATGCTTGTCGAAACAAGTTTCCTTGGACAGTGGATTTAAATGTAGGTAAAGTCAAACTTAGATAACGATTTCCAATAAATTCTCTTTTGAATCACTGTTTAATTTTCGTCCAGTTTTGTTACATTAAAGCTGTTGCCAGAAGATGTTTGATTAGCTTTTTTACTGGTTAGAGGACATTTTATAAAGGCTGTGTGGTTTACTAATTGGATTAAATTGTACAATGGATAGATACAATTCTTACATCAAATTTTTATTTTGCTTTTCACTAGACGATCTTTTTTACGATTCCGTATTATTAATTGCATTCTTAAAAGATCCAATTTAATGACCTGATAGACAGCATTGTTGACAATATGATGGGAAATGGGATTATATAGATGTGTAAAGACAAGTTAGCAATAATGATTTATTGATTGGTCCAGTTTTCAAGACTCCTTATCCTAAGTTTGATTTAAAAGACGATAAAACTTATCAAGTCTTAGTCAATGATTTGAGCGGCCGTGGTCTACCCGGACCTAGCGTTTGATGAGATCCGTATTCAAACCTCGCTTAATCGGTCTGATACTTCCAAGCTTCACAGGTGTTATATTTGAAAGTTGTAGTGAATAAAAATAAAGTTTTGGGTTCTTATAAGGTATATCATTATACTTGTTTAAAACGTAATATTATGAACAATAACTGTTTTTAAAGAATAAAAACCGAAATGGAGTGTTAATTTACTTTGGAAAGAATTTTTTAACACACTTATTATTTCACGCTTATTTCGTAAGGAAATAGCTACTGTATAATTTGCGGTAACAATTATTCTTAACGAGGTTTTAAACATCTGCGCCGAAGCATCTGGCTGTTTGTGGTTTTCAAAAAAAAAAAAATCTGTGTTTTTTATTATTTATTACTATTATAATAGAGTTTTTATAGTTATTCGGCTAATATCTTTTGGAGTAGGTAGGGGTGAATAATTTCAAGACTAATATTAAAAGCTGTAAAGAAAAATAATGGTTAATTAGAAAATGAAGAAGACCGATCTATAACTTTTTTGCTCGGTCTAAATTTGAGTCTACTTTCGGCTAAGAAATTATAAACGATTCTATAAAATTTGTAAAAATTGTGAGACGAGTGTGTACAATGAACCTGAATCAAATTCGTCTCCTCAGGCCGGTATAGCGAAGGATACTGCAACATTCGTTCATAAATATGTTTAATAGTATTAGGCGTTACTTTGCGGAAATCCATAATATAATTTTTTAAACACTACTTTGAAACTAATTTTCGCTAATTAATGTTAGTGAGGGTAGGTACACAGCCTTTGGAACGAAGTCGAAGCGACCACACGTCTCCTGAGGATGCCACGTGGAGTGGAGAACCGCGTCGAGAGGTTTTTGCATGTCGGTGAAGGGTCTAACATTGACAGCTGATGTGACTGTGTACCTACCCTCACCAACATTGATTAGCAAAGTAGTCTTTAAAAAATAATTTCCGTTGATAGACTGCACTCTAGCTTAACAATAGGTTTTACATATGTCGAGTTACTATAAAAAACAATCACTAATACAAGTTATTGTTTTGATTCTCTTGTCCACAAATCAGAACATCGTGTGGTTCAATTATCGGAACGGAATAAGTTGGTAAGAACATTGTATAACTGAAAAACCTAAATAATTATCAAAAAGTGAAAACTTTTGAAAAGATTTAATTTCTAGATTTTCTTTTACTGAAAACTGAAAAACACCTATACTTAAACTTACGCCTTTCGTTCGACGTGAAATGCAAATGTTTCCTCATTTACCAGATGTTCAGAATGTCGTTTGTGATACACAAAAAAGGCACTCTAGATTCTGTGAATAAGGCTTTTCCCCGTTTGACCTGTATTTTTTGACCTTTTATTTGTATCCAATATATTACAGTATATTTTTTGTGAATTGATGATTGAGTGAAAAAAAATTGTTTATGTTGAAATATAACAACAAAAAAATCGATACAAAATATCCGTGAAGCACCCGGCACTTTCAGCTAGTCGTTCATATAATTACACCGACATTAGTACAAGTCAAAGAGGTATAGAAATAGATGATAGAATCTCTATTTAGCTTTATGGAGCGACCGTGGTCTAGCGGTAAGACGCGTGAACTCACGATCATTGAAACCCGTGTTCGAACCTCGCTAATTCCGACCGGTACCAATGTAACTTTGTTATATGTACTTTGGACGCTCAGTGCTTATAGGCACTACTAAAGAGTGGTAGGCAGACTAATGATGGTTATTTACCCAGTCTGCCGTCCTGGGGCAGTACCACTACTTTCGAATGTAACACCCGTGAAGTGGCCTCGTCGCGCTTCAGGACCAATTTTACTTACTTAGACAGCTTTATTTATAAGCACTTTAGACAATAAACATCTTTTTATAATTTTAAGAGGTTAAACCATAAGGGTCGAAATAACTGTTTGTGGGTGGGTGAGAAATGTAATAAATTTGCATTAATCGTATTTTCTCTAGGGCCTTCTTTTCGAATTAAATGCGGAATGATAGCATTTTTGTAATAAATTTAAGGAACATTGAAACAAAGCACCAAATACTATCTTTTAATTATTTAAAATAAATGTAAAAATTACTAAAATACACAATTTTAACACTCACTCGCTTAGTTTAGGTACTTTAACACTAATCAATCAATATAATCTGCATCACTACATTCAGTTTTGTTTCATATACCGTTTTCTTAGATTTTGTCCAATACTCCATAATATTGTCGTGACAGTTGTGCAGATAAATAAGGCTAATAAACTTTAAAGTCAAAATTAGACCCTTATTTGCATCTCATATACACTTTTGTTTCGCTGGCATGGACCCCTTGTAGATGGTCGTCGATATAGAGCGGCCGTGGTCTAGCGGTAAGACGCGTGAACTCACGTTCGATGAGACCCGTGTTCGAACCTCGCTAATTATGACCAATTAACTTTGTTATATGTACTTTGGTCGCTCAGTGCCTATAGGCACTATTAAAGAGTGGTAGGCAGATTGATTATGGTTATTAGCCCAATCTGCCGTCCTGGGGTAGTGCCACCACTTTCGAATGTAACACCCGTGAAGTGACTTTGTCGCGTTTCGGGAATAGTTTGAAAGAAGCCAGGTATAACGAGAGGCATAGTGGAGGCGACTGCTGCTCGCACAGGTTTCTCTATAGTAGCAGTTGTTTGTATTCATGGACCGCACTTTAGCTGTACATCAGGCGGAGTGTTGTCACATGCCGAGCTACAATAAAAATATATATAGATCATTTTGTGAAGCCCAGAGCTAAATATTATTTAGAAAGCCTAGTGTAGGCTTGACTAGTGCCAATCAGAAATTAGCGAGATTTGAACACGGGTTTCTCTAAAAACTTCGTAAGATCTCTCTGCTAATACATGGTAAATAATATTAAACAAATAGAAACTATAGGCGGTGGTCATCAAAGAGAACTATTAATTTCCGACCTTTGTGTCAAGCGTCCAACGTCTGTGGTACGCCCACGGCGGGATGACGATGGCGCCCGACACATCACAACACAATAACCTAATATACATCGACCATAGTAAACCCCCATTTAAAATTTTGTCACACTCTATTAGGCCCATTTTTAATTAATATTGTAGCACCCGTGAAGTGACCTTATCGCGTTTCAGGATCAGTTTGAAAGTAACCAGATCAAACGAGAGGATTGTGCACATATGGATGGTGCACATTCGTCTCCTCAAGCCGGCATAGCGGAGGCGATTGCTGCCTGTAGACATTTATATTATTTTGACTGTTTTGCCTTTATTCAATAATTTTAGATTTATTTATTTTTCATTTATTTATTCTTATATTTATGTTTCTACACTGAAAACACTTTTCCACCACACCAAAGGTTAACTGGTAGAAAATGCCTCAAGGCATTAAGTTTGCCTTTTGCAATTTTTATATTGTGCAATAAAGTATTTTTATTATTATTATTATTATTTATCTCTTCATGAACTGCACTCTAGGAACAATAAAAAAATAATAGTTTGCCGAGGTTACAATAAAATATTAAATTGTAATTGTGACTAAATCTTATAAACTATTTCTAACCAAATTAATAAGTGAAACTATTTCAACATTCAATTTGATTTAAGGTCCAAAGAAAAGAAAGCCGCGGTTCCTTTCCAAGTCGTCCATTCGGCCACAACAAAAGAATGCCGTATCCCCAAACAACGCAGACTACAATATGGACAGTACTCTATTAGGATCTTTGGCAGCGAAATAAAGCATCGGCCATTAGAGGCCGAACCCGCATCCGGGATCGGCAAATTGTAACAAATGGGCACCCATCCCCCTCCAACCCTCCCACTCGGCAAAGTCGCTCACTTTTTGTTTGTGTCGCATATAAAAAATAATTTTATAAAGTAGACTTTTGTAGAGTTACTAGTTTATAAGTACGTTCCTAAATTAATAAAGTCGCAGTAGATTTTAAAGGTTTTTGGAAGGTTAAGTGAGGAGAGTAATGGATGTGGTCGAAGGGAAAGAGGAGTCGTTGGAGCTCCATAATTTCTGTTTACCCAGTGAGAACAGGGGAACTGTCACCTAGGTGATAACAAATCGTCAAATCCCATACATTTTGTTGTCGATTCGATCAAGTGACAACTAGCTTTAGGCTTTAGCCCTTAAATAATAGTAGTAGCAGTGAGGGTCAGTATAAAAATTAAATGGCAACCTTTTTTAAATTAAAACTTAGAAAGAAAATGTCACTTTTAATAAGAGATAAAATGAGATTTATTTATTTATTATCTAGGGGCTAAAGTTAAAAGCAATTCGACAGTTTTCGGGATTCGGGATTTGACGTTTCGTTATCATTTAGGTGACATTTTTTGTTTTCGATTCGATCAAGTGACAAAAGTCGATCGGCTCTTGAATTCAGGCCCAGATATACGCATGCATTTTGTTAAAAAAATATATAGTAGCTCGGCATGTGATTATATCTCATCTGATATTACGCTAGGGTGCAGTCCTGTGCAGCTACAACTGCCGCTACCACGAAGAAATGCCTACAAGGAGCAGTTACATGCACGCGTCAAATATAAAAAATAAAATAATCGATATATTAATTTAGTAGGTATTTATAAAAAAGTAACTAGTATTTTGATATTACCCGCAACATTACATAGCAAATAAATAATGGCAAACGTAATATTGTTTACGTCTCTTGTTTTTTTCTCTCAAGTTGATTTATTCGTCCGCAAAAGTGATACAGATCTAATTTGACCGCTAAGTGTCTCCTAACAAAGTGATGTGGGTTAACAAATATACAACTACGATTTATTGCTCAAACTACGTCAAAAAGACGTATTTACAAATACTAATTATCCTTAGATGTTTGCTTTAATCTATAGAGTATAATTTTGTTGTACATAACTTTTCTGTTAATTCCATTGAATACTGTGTAAGTATTGTGTAAAAGCCACAGTTCATTAAAATCTTAACTCTGAAGCACAGCGATAAAAGATCAATAAAATTCCACATACTTAACCCTACATTGCCTATCCCAAAAAAGGAGCTAAACAAATCCGTCTATGACACAGCAAATAACACGACCACACGCAACAATCAACAAATAAAAATTCCTATATGAATCAACCAAATTAAGGCCCACATTTCGCCTTCGCCCCTAACTTGTGACTGATGACCGTTTATTTAAAAAAAAAGACGTCGACCATTTATTAACCCTTTAGCTTTAATAATCTTTTTGAGTTTGGTAATAAATACCCTTGCTTTAAACCGGGGCTTTATAAATTGACTTGTAATCATAACAGAATAAAAAAATAAAAGTGAGCACTTTAAATAATAAAGAATCAAAGTCAAAGAAAAATTAAGTGCAAATAGCTCAATTACACGAAAAGGTTTAAATGAAGTTCAAATTCAAAATATCGCAACTTCGATGTGTATAATTATTATCCTGTAAAACTTATATTATTCCAAGGCCCAGCAATAGATAGGATATCTAACCTAAAAAAGGTTCAAATTTTACGAAATAAATATTTTAAATTATTTCTGCATTATTTTAGATTTTTGTTTTTAATTTAGTAAAACTTAATAATGATTTGCTGTTTAATAAAGACAAGCTATATCTATATACCCGTATATTATACGAGTATACAGAGTTAAAGCCCTTAGACATTTAAATTTTGATACCCTTGATGGTTTAAGATTGATCTAGGTTTTATTCAGGGCTGGTATTTCATTTAATAATTAAATACAATTTTAAATATAAAATCGTTTAATTCAAATATTAAATTTATTTAAAACATTATTATTAGAGTTGTTAAAACGTTGAGTGATTAAAAATGAATTTAAAAATTGTTTTTGCGTTAGGTAGCGTTTTTATTGGGGAAGGTTTAGAACTTTAGACTTTTGTTTTTTTGGATTAATGTGAGTGAAGGCAAAAGTCTTTTTTTTTTATTATGACACGACATGTGACCTCGACTGGCCTGGTAAGCACACTGAAGGTCCATGAGCACTGATGACTCGAGAACCGCTTACTCAGTGGCTTTAGTCGCCATTACTATGCCCGGTCTGAGAAGGTGCTTTTTCACGCCCCGTTTGAAGGATCCAATGTTAAAGGACTGGGAGAACATATGGGCGGGCACTTGATCGAATCGAAAACAAAATAAGAAGGAATTTTACGTTTCACTGTCACCTAAGTGACAACAAAACGTCAACTGTCTTTTGAGTGGCTAAACTCGAGTTATATATATATAAATGGTTCCTGAAAGATGAAACAGTATCGTTAAATGGCACGATATCAGTATACGGATAGGAAGTATTAAAAAAAAAGGTTTTTTTGAACAATTATATCAGTTTAATGTCAATAGTACGAATAACATTAAGTCTTAGTTATGTGACGATTAATACACCGGCCTCAAGTAATGGGGTGGTATTAAGAGCCTTCTTAGTTTTGAATAATAAATTACAGTTTTGAAATGAAATATTCATGTGGGTATTATTAAACTATACATCTTAATCAACGCGACAATAACAGGGTTAAGTTTTGACATATTACTATAGTTTGTGTTTAAAAAAATTGGAAGGACTACCAATGGTAAGATCTTACCGCGCTCAAAGCGGAGGACTTGTGTTCGATTCCTACCTCAAGCTGTTTGTACTTCTTAAACTAATAGCATTTGGACTATGCCTAAAAATTGCAGTAAAAAGAAATTAGTAAGCGTTATTATACTCGTCATACAAATTCTGTTTCATGGCTGACGTCTACTAGACTCGCCGAATCGAGTCGCGTCGACGCATCTCTCGACAGGCAATTCATCGCGTTCTACAATGTGTGGTTCGTCTATGATGATGCACGCGGAAAAATGAGATTCGATTCGGCGCGTTTCGATTCGTCTCTATTAGCCGCCGGCCTTAAAATGGGATATAAAATGAAACAAAAATATTTGTGTTAAATTTCGTTCGTTCGTTTACCGCAAAATGAAATTATTTGTAAAAGTTGTGGTCGCGTCGTATTTAATTACCTTTTTAAAGAAAAATATTTTAAAAGTCACTAATCATTAAATAAATAATCCTTTATATGTATTTTTTAACATTATACAAAAACATGTTTTAATATATGTATATTTATTTATTGTAGCTCGGCATGTGACAACACTCCGCCTGATGTAAAGCTAGAGTGCGGTCCATGAATGGAAACAACTGCTACTACAGAGAAACCTGTGCGGGCAGCAGTCGTTTCCACTATGCCGGCTTAAGGAGACGAGCATGTACCATCTATTGACAGTGCACACTCCTCTCGCTATACCTGGCTACTTTCAAACAATTCCCGAAACGCGACAAGGTCACTTCACGGGTGTTACATTCGAAAGTGGTGGTACTTCCCTAGGACGGCAGACTGGGCTAATAACCACCACTCCTTAAATATCATTTGTTTTGGATATTTTCATCCGAAATATGTACTAAGCCGCATTAAATATTTCAACTTAATAAATGTTATAACAAACATAATTTGAGAAACTGACTAAAATTTTTCAAAAGACTTGCTTTCGCAGATCCATGATTAATCCCTCCTGTCTCACATGAACTCACATCGCTCGAGGTCGACGCGTGCGGGTGAACGAATGCATCGCCTCACCGTTGAAACGATTCTCGCACGGACGTAAAGATTCGGGTAGTCATTTTTCTGTCGTTTTACTAAATTGTGGAATGACCTTCCCAGCCACGTCTTTCCTTCTCCTAGAACCCTTAAAGCGCAGTTTGCCTACGTTCATAGATCGCACTCTGACGGTCCTATGACAAGTTAAAAAATTAAAATAAAAGCTGGCTAACGCAAATGTTCTCGCGTTACGTTACGTTACAGCAGTGTAACGCACGCACTTTAGGAAAAAATGCTCTTTAAAAATGTAATACAAAACTAATAAACAAAACTCTTAAGAGCGGCCGTGGTCTAGCGGTAAGACGCGTGAACTCACGATCGATGAGACCTGTGTTCGAACCTCGCTAAAAGACCGGTACCAATGTAACTTTGTTACATGTACTTTGGTCGCTCAGTGCCTATAGGCACTATTAAAGAGTGGTAGGCAGACTGATGATGGTTATTTGTCCAGTCTGTAGTCCTGGGGCCACCACTTTCGAATGTAACACCCGTGAAGCGACCTTGTCGCGTTTCGGGAATAGTTTGAAAGTAGCCAGGTATAAGAGAGGAGTATGCACTGTCAATCTAGATGGTACATGCTCGTCTCCTCAAGCCGGCATAGTGGAGACGACTGCTGCCCGCACAGGTTTCTCTGTAGTAGCAGTTGTTTCCATTCATGGACCGCACTCTAGCTTTACATCAGTTCCGTTCGATGGAAGCACCAATATGTAGAAAAATATCGAAACAAAACTGATTATGATAATTATTCTCGCCGGGTCCCGCACGATTTCCTAGATTTATTTCGTACGATTATATTCACTTAATAAAAGTAAATAACTTCAATAACATTTTTTTGTTGAAAAATAAATAAATATGCAATTTGCGAAATCTTTTAATTTTGAAAATGGTATTGGTATTGCACTTCATGCATCACTATCTGTTTTTGTAAAGGTGCAAATGGTGTTCTCGTTCACTCTTTGGCAGTATGTTCTCAGATCTACTCCGCGATTCGCCACAAGTTTCCACCGCTCGTGTCGAAGAGATTCTGCCACTCATATACAATTATTTGGAGAAGACAATTCATTTATTTTAATAATATTGTCATGGAACCCTCAATATTTTCTTCCCTCCCATTTCCTTGACCAAGTCTGATGGTTTAGATAATCAAAGGTTACATTCGCCATAATTTTTTTTTTGGGAAATTCGTACAGAATAATTATCGAAAGCATAACGCGGCATAATTAAGGCAACTGCTACTATGTATATGTGGCAGCAGTTGTCTCCACTCATGGACCACACTTTAGTTAATCAGAATATAGTAAAACAAAAATAAATATCATCTCCACAAAAGAAGTCAGTGTGATATCATTGGCGTCGGTTGCACTCTCTGTGGAAGGGCGGGCCTACGTGCACTACATATCGAATGCAGTTATTTATTCGATACACCACCATTGCGATTATTCGAGATATTTCTAGAGAATAGCTCGCTATTGCTTCTACTATTTGTAAATTGTATGTTTGTTAGGTTTATTTAGTGAATCTGTTTTATATTCCGTAGACACGTGTCGAGAATTTTATGCTCTTTTCAACAATTATATTTCACTTGATCTAGTGGTAGAAGGTGTGAGCTCACAGTCGATGAGGCCCGTGTTCACATCCGGTACCAATGTAACTATGATATATTTATTTTGGTCGCTCAGTTTATTTTTATTAATTTTTTTTAAATACCTGTACTGAGCAGGCTAGTGGCCTCGGCCTACAAAAAATTAAAATTTTCTTAATAATTGATTGCAGTTAAAATGTGCACAATATTAAAAAAAATTGTAGGTATAATAATGGTATGAATAAACATCTGTACTAAAAAAAACCCTTATTGTAAAAGTTAAGCAACCATTAATAATTGTTTATAACTATAATACAACAAATACGTGGCCCTAAAATTAAACTCAAATTGAAGAAAAAAACCTTAACCAAAAACTGTTCAAAATGCTAAACCCTCTTTTACAATTGGTCTAGGGTTTAGTGCCAATTGACTCGTGCAATTTAGTTCCAGTGGATCTAATAGGAATTAGAACATATCTTTAGTTAAGAAAGCCCGAGTGGTGCGAGTACGAAAAAGAATTGGTGTTCTTAATTTAGAGCTCACTTTTTAAATCATATTTATAGGATCATACAAAACCAAACAAAACTTGATATATATTGTTTAATACACAGGGTGTCCCAAAAGTCAACGTCAATTTAAAAAAGTACGCTGCGCACATCCTTATTCCTTAACAGCAAGTATTATTTGTACACAAAGTTGAAATTGAAAGTACACTGATACTAGTATGATAATAGTTCATAATATATCATAACAAAATCAGATCAAGAAGAACTGACCCATTATTGAGATATCAAATAAAAATAAAAACCTCAACATTTAACAAGCTTAAGTAAATGCTAACCGAACAAATTCAGTATCTAAAATCAATGCAGTAAAGTCCAAATTATAATAACAATTTCGCTTGACAAGTTAACAATACAGTCTTGATTTGACCCTAAATTTATTGTATAAAGTTATTTGTATAAAAAATATAAAAATATGTGAGATGAATGCAAATAAAAGATGTCTAAAATGTACCTATATATTTTGACTACAAAGTACAGTCAGAGCTGGTCAAAATTGTAAGGTAGGGGGAGAACTTCTTTTTAATTATTAATATTTAAAAACACTAATAATCTAAAATATATAGATATGAGGAATGTTAACACTGATGATGGTTATTTGCTCTGTTTGCCCAAGGAGGGCTAGTACCACCAATTTGAAGTGTACTACTGCATTTTGTGTAACGTTTGGGTGAGTGTGCACTGTCAACTGCCTATAGATATTTAATGGACATCACTCTAGGTTAACTTCAGGACGAGTACCATACTACAATTGTCTCTTTTTAACACTGTAGTTTTACCACTAGGTCTTCTCCAATGCACGCCATTCTTTTCTATCTTCGCCTTTTCGCATTCTCTGATTTTCTGTGACTTTATCAATGACGTGCTTCCACGTGGTTGGGGCCTAACCTAAACGAATAAATAATATTAATTATACGCATACGAAGTCGCGAATAACAGCTAGTTAAAATTAAATATTCAATCAATAAATATATATAATTATTTTATCAATGAATTGTAAATAGGAGTAAAATTGCTCCATTATTACTGGCGTTTCGTAGATATTCACAGTGGGCGATGCAAATCATTGAAATATTTCAGACAAAACGTTTTCGATTCAGTTATCCCTTTCGTTCGAATTATTCGGGCTGCGTCCGTAAATTGCCACGAAATTGTACTCAATTTTAATCCAATAAAAGATTTAATTAATAAAAAAGGACATCAAATTTAACTACTAAGTAATTAATTAATTAATTTATAAATATTAATTAAACCTTATTATTATTATTATATTTTTACAGTAGCTCGACTCGATTACATATTATGCCTGTACTAAGCTATAGCACTTATATCACAGGCACTAAGCGACCAAAGTATATAACATAGTTACATTGGTACCGGTCAGAATTTAGCGAGGTTTGAACATAGGCAAGCCAAACCACGGTCGCTCAGTTAAGTCACGCCTATGGCGACCATTTTCGGTTAAAAAAAATCACAGCAATTTAATTTTATATTTGATTCAAAACTATTCCTAATAAAATGAAAAACTTATGATGGTTATTTGTCCAGTCTGCCGTCCGGTAGTATCACCACTTTCGCATGTAACACTTTTTTAATTTAAAAGCAGTCAGCTATAACGAGAGGAGTGTGCACTGTCAATCTAGATGGTACATGCTCCTCAAGCCGGTATAGTAGAGGCGACAGCTGCCCGCACAGGTTTCTCTGAGTACAGCTAAGATGAAAAAAAAAAGATTTACATCTTAGTGCTTAGGAGTGTTCCATCGCCATATACAATTAAAGAACCTACTTGTTGTGACAACATTAGTGGATTTTTATTTCGTATTTAGTAGTAGCAGTTGTTTCCATTCATGGCCCGCACTCTAGCTTTACACCAGGCGGAGTTTTGTCACATGCCGAGCTACAATAAAATATAAGTATAAAAACAATAATGGAAAAAGATAGCAGCCTACCCTAAAACACTAAAGCGTTTATGTATTATAATATAGTCCTTACACATTCAATTGAAACTAAACACTCTAACTATACGTTTTGCCAAAAATAACCATCTCAGCTGTCACAACAAGCAATTAAACCCAATAAATGCGTAAGCAACTTGTAATTCACCCTTTAAGTGTCTCTCTATATCTATTTAAGTTACTTAAAGGCTAGTATTTCAATAGCTATTTTAACTAAAGATTAATACAGCATACAAATAAATACTCACTCGAATTAACTCATTTATTCCGCTTGCGTTCATTATAGATGAATCGCACCGAATTGCCATTAGGTATATCTATTACCTATACCCTAGGGCTATCCTATGGGTATCAGAACAAAGACCCCACAAACACCCAGACCCGAATATTTTACTTTATTTTTTAAAAACTAAAAAAATATATAAATGGAATAATATCACATTAGAAAATGTAAAGAAGAATGCCCATTTTTGACACTTGTTACCTAATAGTATGGTAACAAAACAATATTCTAAAATAATATATTATTTTTTTATTAATTCATTTTAATTATATCAACACATCACTTACTAATCAATAGACAATATTTAATTACATAAAACACAGATATAATCTATTATTTAAATTATTTCATCAGAAAACATCTAATTACTCAATAACTGGGTGAAAAAATTAAAACTGATTGGTAATGAGGAAGTAGATCTATTTTTCTACAAAATTAATTAAATATCATCGACAAACTCGAGAAAAAAATTGTGGGCCCATTTTTCACGCACATTCGCCACAAAACTGGGGCACTAACCACTACACCACAGGGGCCGTTAAATAAAAAGTTGCAATAAATATTAATTAATCATTAGAAACTGTAACAAGTTCTATATTCGAAAATCAATGCGCTTCTTAATGACTATAGATAATTTAAACCAAGTTTATGGTTTGAAATAACGTTCCTCGACCATGCTATATAAGGTGTTGTGATAAATTACGTGTTATGAGGATACGAATAGGATATCCACGTAGTTAAGGGTGTTGCAGACAGTTTTATGGTACAGAGTCTTTTGTTTCGTAGGAATTTAGTTATTTATTACTCAATTCAAGTGTGTTATTGGCCTTAACATTACTTTTCCTCAATAAGAACTATCTATGAAAACTGTCCTATTTTCCTAATAAAGTTTTTTTAGGGACTTTTGTCTGTGAGACATGCTAGTATTGAACCCTAATTTTTAATAGTCTGACACTTCTTTGGTTTTATTTATTTATAAATTATATACTTAATCCAGAATCCTTATTAACGACACTATCGCAGATCGATCACATTATGTTTTATTTTTCAAGAACAATGGAATCGATTCCTAGATGTGAAAATGGATTTTTCAAGTTTCAGTTTTCATAAAAGCTAGAGTTCGGTCCATTAACCGATAACGAACAACTGCTGCTTTTTTTTACTTTAGCCCGGCATATGACAACACTGATGTAAAGCTAGAGTGCGGTCCATGAATGGAAACAACTGCTACTACAGAGAAACCTGTGCGGGTAGCAGTCGCCTCCACTATGCCGGTTTGAGGAGACGAGCATGTACCATCTTAGATTGACAGTGCATACTCCTCTCGTTATACCTGGCTACTTTTAAACTATTTCCGAAACGCGACAAGGTCACTTCACGGGTGTTACATTCAAAAGTAGTGGTACTACCCCAGGACGGCAGACTGGACTGGACAGAATAACCATCATCAGTCTGCCTACTACTCTTTAGTGGTAGATACTTATCTACAGATAAATTTCTACATGCAGCAGTCGCTTCCGCTATGCCAGCCTGAGGAGACGAAACATTCGATGGTGAACATCACCATCCAGATTGACAGTACACACTTTATTCGCTATACCTAAGTCTTGAAAGATTTTAGGCAGTTCATAAGCGGTGATGACTGTTGCACTGCTAAGATGTCGCCGGCTCCACTTGGTAAAGTGCTGTTATCAGGTTGACAGTGCACATACTCCTCTGATTTCTAACTAATCGCGTCATTTCACGGCTTGATGCTAATAACATATCTGCCCGTACACTTAGTAAAAATCATATCAGAGAGGTAGTGAAAAAAAAAAGAAATTGCCAAAAAGTAGCTTCAACGAACGCCGCAGGGGTTTTATAAGATGTGTTATAAATCTTGGGGGTGGAAATATTTAAAGGCCGACCACGACCCCTAACGTTGGAAGCTACAAGTTATGTAACACAAGCATCAATGATATGTTGCTATTTTAAGATATTAATATTCTTGTAAATTTTGAGCGGTAAGACGCGTGAACTCACGATCGATGAGACCCGTGTTCGAACCTCGCTAATTCTGACCGGTACCGATGTAACTTTGTTATATGTACTTTGGTCGCTCAGTGCCTAAAGAGTGGTAGGCAAACTGATTATGGTTATTTGTCCAGTCTGCCGTCCCGGGGTAGTACCACCACTTTCGAATGTAACACCTGTGAAGTGACCTTGTCGCGTTTCGGGAATAGTTTGAAAGTAACCAGGTACAGCTAGAGGAGTGTGCGCTGTCAATCTAGATGGTGCGTGCTCGACTCCTTAAGTCTGTAGTAGCAGTTGTTTCCATTCATGGACCGCACTCTAGCTTTACATCAGGCGGAGTGTTGTCACATGCCGAGCTACAATAAAAAAAATATTTATGTGCCAAGTAAATATGTGAAAATTTATTATAAAAATTGTTCTTTATTTCCATCGTGTAAACACGAAAAATAAATCTTGGTTTTCCAAATATAATGGTGTAAAATATAATTTAATTCGATGAGTTTTCACCGAGCAAAACTGCACCAAAAATTGATTTAGAAGCTCACTTTACAAAGAAAAAAAACCAGGCAATCCCCTATATTCTGTAGTTTAATATTTATTTTTTTGAGACTCGTAAGTGTTATAGTGTAAGAGTATTTCAAAAAGAGCGCTGGCAACAGTAGTCGTGTTACTATAAATCGATATAATTAATAAAATAAAACATCAAAAGAACAAAAACAATAAAACATAAAGGGACATAGTAAAATTATGAACAAATTACTGAAAATGAGACGTAATTTATTTTACGAAACACTTCAAACGATTTTAAACTAAATTAGAAACGGGCATATTCCCTGAGGTAAAATTAATACATTCGATTCTTTGTGACTGGAGCCAAAACAAACTATTTAACTCTGAGAGGTTCAAACTAAAAATAAATGGCTAATAATTACTTTTATAATAACTTTGGACGTACATAAAATATTAACAAAGATAAATTAGATTCAGAAGTCCCGGACTCGATTTTCGTATCTAGCGTCAGTAGAAGATTAAAAAGAAAAAGTAATTGTGGTATTATTATTGCATGTTTTGATTCTACGGGATAAAGGCTCTCCTTTCCATTTTCCATGCCTCACAATTTACGATCATCTCCGTTTGGGGCAGTCACGGTTTGAATTCTATAATAATAATAATAATGTTGAATTAAATGTACCTTTGCATGCAAACAGCGTTGGACATGCGGAAGAAGGAACCAGTGCAATTCCACTCCAAAGTCTGTCGTCCTGGGGCAGTACCACCACTTTCGAATGTAACACCCGTGAAGCGACCTTGTCGCGTTTCGGGAATAGTTTGCAAGTAGCCAGGTATAAGAGAGGAGTGTGCACTGTCAATCTAGATGGTACATGCTCGTCTCCTCAAGCCGGCATAGTGGAGGCGACTGCAGCCCGTAGAGATTTCTCTGTGGTAGCAGTTGTTTCCATTCATGGACCGCACTCTAGCTTTACATCAGGCGGAGTGTTGTCACATGTCGAGCTACAATAGAAAAAAAAATACACGGATTTTTATGTTTATCTAAAATTTTAAATTACTATTTAAACCATCACCTCTCAGACTATACTGCGACCTATTTTTGAATGTACTAATTGCATCTCACTCTAAATGCAATATGTTAGAAAGAGAGATGTTGCAAGTTGCATTCGATGTTTATTTTGTGAGCAAAAATAAGTAAGTAATAAAGCTACATTGTAATGAATTGGTCATTGTTACTGCTTTGACATTAATGAATTTATTTTACAGAAACTTTATTTTTAAAGTTGCTCTTGAAACCCAAACAGTTTCTTTTTATTAATATTGATTCATATTTTTTATTTCACATATTTTAACGAAAAGAATTTTTAAAATATATATTAAAAATTTAATTTTCTTTTGTGGTAACTGTACCACTATACATCACAACACTATATCATTTCATCATCATCATCATCATCATCATCGGTTTGCGTTCAAAGGTCGTATGCATGTGTATGTATGTGGTATGTATGCTGTGAACATTTTTATTAAAAAATAAATCTACTAATAAAAAATAAATAATAGTTATTAGTCCAGTCAGCCGTCTTGGAGTAGTAACTTCTCTTTCAACTGTAACACCCGTGAAGTGACCTGGTCGCGTTTTGGGATCAGCTTGCATGTAGCTGGGTATGGTTGCAAGACTGTACTGGTGAAAATTCCCTGTCGTAACAGTTATTTCCGTACTCTAGCTTCAACGAAAAGAAACTCAAAGTCATTTATACATATTATACGACGGAAAAAGCATTTAATATAATAATTACCCTAAAGGGTAATATACAAAAGCGTTTGTCTTTGTGTTTAAATTGTTGGACAGTGACAAATAAGTAGCTACAGTATCTTTATTATCGGTTGTGACGTGTGACAAAGTGACAGATGAAAGTTAAACATTAGGCCGAGAGCTGACTGTCAACTTCATAACTAAAATATTTTACTATAGCGTTTATTTTGATTAATTTCATCCGACATTTCATCTTTTATTCAATTAAAATCTAAAAATATGCAAATTAAATCCAACTCGACTCTAGCATATTAGAAACTGACTTTATTTTTCCAATATTTTTCCAATTTTCCAAATAATATATATTTTTATAGTAGATCGACACCAGATGTTAAGCTAGACTGCGGTCCATGAGCGAAAACAAAGAAATATTTACAGGCAGTAGCCACCTATACGACGGCTTGAGGAAACGAATGTGCACCCATTGAAATAGCTTACTGGCCACTTGGTGTTAGATATGAAAGTTTTTTTTTAATTATTGTAGTTCGGCATATGACAACACCCCGCCTGATGTAAAGCTAGAGTGCGGTCCATTAACGGAAATAAATGCTATTACAGAGAAGCAGGCAGGCAGCAGTCGCCTCCACTATGCCGGCCTGAGGAGGCATGAGCATGCACCATCTAGATGCATGCTGGATGCATGCGTGCACGCTCCTCTCGCTATACCTGGCTACTTTCAAACTGCTCACGAAACGCGACAAGGTCATTTCACGGGTGTTACATTCGAAAGTGGTGGTACTACCCCAGGACGGCAGACTGGGCTAATAACCACCATCAGTCTGCCTACCACTCTGTAATAGTGCCTATAGGCACTGAGCGACCGAAGTACATATAACAAAGTTCATTGGTACCGGTCAGAATTAGCGAGGTTCGAACACGGGTCACATAGATCGTGATTTCACGCGTCTTACCGCTAGACCACGGCCGCTCTAAAAATTATCCCAATTAACAACATACAAGACTGTTGAATAGCTAACCTGAATAGGGAGCGGATTAGTTGTGATGCGCCTGATCTCGGAACAGGTAAGAGATTAATCCTGAGTACCAAGTGATAACATTATCGAATCGCCATTGCATAATTTCGTATCGAAATTGTAGTTCTTTTTCTTTCTTTTTATTTTATATGGCATTATAACAATTTGCCAGTGTCAAAGTAAATATTTTTGTATCAAGTTAACAATACATCACGAGTCATTCATTCATCACACTAAACAGTCAGGTCAAGTCTCAGTCAAGTCAAAAATTGCTACAGTAAAGTTGTGGAATCTTTACTGAAACTTCCTAGGGAGTTTTGGAGGGAAAATGGAAACACAGGTTCTCTTCTTTTGAATTGTTTGCCCACACTCACGCACGTTCACGAACACTTAATGGTTAATAATCCACCATTATTACGCATTAACACTCGAAGAAACACAAGTTTAGGAAAATAATTCGAAACAGATAACCTGATGTCTCAAGATGGCTGCCAAAACTCAATTGTAGTTCTATTTACAACCGTTGTTTAAAAGCATAAAACTGAACACTGTCTCCTAGTCTATCACATGCTTCCGGCAGTATGTCATCTCAAATGAGTGAACTGTCACGTTTCTTGCTTACTCGTCTCACCCTTATACCAGCAAAAGTATCTGTTAAACTCGTGTACATTTTGTTTTTGACAAATTAAACTTATTATGATATGATAAAGTTTATTTATTATTTTAAATACTTAAATTTAAAATATTCGCTCCGAAAAAGAAAGAGATCGGTTTTTTTCTAATCTGTCTTTGGTTGGTTTAATTTGATTGAATACAAATACTAACTATGTAAATACCAATTGATAATGAATAGTACATCAAAAATTTAAATTAAGGTATAATATGTGCACTGTCAATCTGGATTGTAGTGCACTTTCGTTTCCTCAAGCCGGCATAGCGACTGCTACCTGTAGAAATTTATCTGTAGTAGGCCGAGTGTTGTCATATTATGTTGAACAACAATAAAAAAACACACCATAGGAAACCAGAAGCTTTATTCGTCCTATAATAAAAACATGGTTTTTACCTTCTTTGACTCATTATATTTTATGAGCGGCCGTGGTCTAGCAGTAAGACGCGTGAACTCACGATCGATGAGACCCGTGTTCGAACCTCGCTAAAAGACCGGTACCAATGTACCTTTGGTCGCTCAGTGCCTATAGGCACTATTAAAGAGTGGTAGGCAGACTGATGATGGTTATTTGTCCAGTCTGTCGTCCTGGGGCAGTACCACCACTTTCAAATGTAACACCCGTGAAGCGACCTTGTCGCGTTTCGGGAATAGTTTGAAAGTAGCCAGGTATAAGAGAGGAGTGTGCACTGTCAATCTAGATGGTACATGCTCGTCTCCTCAAGCCGGGATAGTGTAGGCGACTGCAGCCCGTAGAGATTTCTCTGTGGTAGCAGTTGTTTCCACTCATGGACCGCACTCTAGCTTTACATCAGGCGGAGTGTTGTCACATGTCGAGCTAGAATAAAAAAAAAAAAATTAAAGAACAAATAGAATGTATACAGTAAAAAAATACTTCTTAAACTATTTTGCTAATAAAACAAAGCTATACACAGATAACTTGTAGAATGATATCAATTGAATAAAATTATCAATTTCTAACATTTCTGTGCATCAGCATGTTCGCTGTTGCGGACAGTCGACTGATTCCAAGTCATTTTTGTTTCGAATACATTTAGAACTCACGATTTTATTCTGAATATTATAAATGTATGTTATATCATACCTATAAAAACACGCGTTTTACGTTAACATATGAAATAAGAAGTATCATATATAATATTTTCGACTATTAATTTGATTCGACGTTTAGAAAGCTTTGCAGTCATAGTTTCAGGAATAGTAAGCCTTATAAAATACTTTATTAAGTTAAAATATGTTCGCGCAAAAGCAAAAAACACACTATATCATATTTTTATAATACTCCGACGGTCTAACAGAGAAATGAAGGCAACAGCCGCTCGCCACTGTCCCGGTTTGAGGAGACGTATGTTCTAAGGTACATATTTACATTTTTTTATTATTTATTAACATATTGTACAAAGTCTTCACGTGTAAAGAGTCCTTAAGAATTGTTATAAGTTTAGGACGGTGCAGTGACGTCGCGCGTCTCGATGTCAGCGGAGAATTTAATATCGTTCAACTTTTGGACGAGACGGAAATCGATTCCGGGACAAAATGTTATTTTTAAATCCGTAGCTTTTTGATATAAAGTTGACAATTAATGTTAAAATGATATTTTTAATAATATAGATTATCTCTATCGTGGGCACTGACGTCTCAATGTACCTTCATAGTTTCAGGTCAAAATTTAACGAGACAGTGTCGAGCTACGTGTGTCCCTTAAACACTGCTGTTTGCGACTGACAATAAAATCAGATGTTAACGATGGTATTTGACAAAAGAATGAGTTTATACAATTGATATTTTTATGTAAATATTTAGTTATATATATATATATATATATATATACATATATATAAAAATATAAATACTTATTTAGTAACTTATATGTATAAATGTTTAAAACTCGCTGGTATTCACTTGAGAATTGTATAGAAGAAAATTTTACGTCCCAATTTCCTAAACTACAAAAGAAGTCGACACTTCTAACACAAGACGTTTCTCGTCTCCTTAAAGACGTGGCTATAAGATAGCAAAGCGATTTTTAAAAGTCATTTTACTATACAAAATTAGACGGACTATTGTTAGTGCTTGTTACAGTAAGCCAGTGCAGAATTTAGCGAATTTGAATACGGGTCTCATCGATCGTGAGTTTACACGTTTTACCGCTAGACCACGGCCGCTCTAAGAGATTATGATATTTTTTGTTTTTTTTTTTATTTGGTAAATACAACAGGCCACAGTCAACAGGAAATCACGTTAACTGAACTAGACTGTGGCCCAAAGCGTATTGTACACGGTGAACATATTAAATAGAAAACATAACTGTCACGTTAACAACTAATAAAAACAAAAATTTAAAAAAAAATTGAATAATACAATGTCTGATACTTATTAACAAAATCAACTTGCATACAGAGTGCGCGTCAAAGAAGAGTAGAAGTGGAGCTGAGGACACTACGCACCTGTCTTTAAAGGACTTCAGTTTAGGGTTAAATATGTCCAGGTTTTGTCACTTTCGGTCAGGTCATTGTACAAGCTACACATGCGAGTAATCGGATTATATTACGAGGTGTTGTTTTTATGCACTTTCATTTGGAAAGTTTTTACATTTTTTATTATTATTTTTATTACATTACATTATTTACATAGACTCTAGAGTTTTGAACAATAATTAAGTCTGAATAGCAACTTGTTTTCAATTACTATAAATTTATCGTCATCGTCAAGTGCAGGTTAGATTTTTATTCCGTTCTCAGCAACAGATGGACTGATTCACAAAGAATTTATGATTGATGATGAATAATCAGAGGAATGTGCCCTGTCAATAGTTTCACATTCTTATCGGCATAGTGGAGGAGACTGTTGCCTGGACACAATTCTCTATAGTAGCAGTTGTTTAACATAGCTCATCAAGTGGAGTGCGGTCACCTTTTTTTTTATTGTAGCTCGGCATGTGACAACACTTCGTCTGATGTAAAGCTAGAGTGCGGTCCATGAATGGAGACAACTGCTACTACACAGTGACCTGTGTGGGCAGCAGTCGCCTCCACTATGCCGGCTTTAGGAGACGATCGTATAACATCTAGATTGACAGTGCACACTCTTCTCGCTATACCTCAAACTATTTCCGAAACGCGACAAAGTCACTTCACGAGTTTTACATTCGAAAGTGGTAGTACCCAGGACGGCAGACAGGACAAATAACCATCATCAGTCTGCCTACCACTCCTTAATAGTGCCTATAGGTATATATGCGCCTATAGTTCACGCGCCTTATCGCTAGACCACGGCCGCTCTAAAGTTGTGGATGAACTAAAAAAAGTATCCAGTTTTAAAATCACGAGTTGCATTTTTTCAAAAAGATTCAGATTAAAATAACCTCAAAAATAAGCTCGCTAACCCAAAAGCTTTTAGCCTAGCCTCTATCCGCTTTCGTTCCATTAAACCGTTAGTCTTAACGTAGGAAAGTGGTATTGGAGCTAATGCAATTTCTAATCAGCACCCACCCGCAGCCGGCTCTGGATTTACGGCCTTCTACGTTAAGTAGGCCTCGAAATAAAGTATCGTAACTGATTTATATGCGGTGCACACGAAAAGAAACAGCCTGTATAAGCGGCGATGTAACAAGCTTTGAATATTTCTCTTCATTTATCTAAGAGATAACTGAAATATACAGTTTCCTTCTAGCTAGCGATAAAAATTAAACATTGTGACGCATGTTTTTTTAAATTTTATTTTCTCTATTTTAACTTCTGCCAATTTACATAACAAATAAAATATGACAAATTAATGAATTATCCTTGTACCTTAATATGTAAAAATTTTATCACTAACTCTTAGTACTGATCAAATAACGAGAGAATTATTTATTCCCTATGAATGGCCGGCTTGAGGAATATGCACCATATATTCGTCTTCGTCAAGCCGGCATAGCGGAGAGGACTGTTGCCTGCAGACATTTCTTTGTGGTAGTAATTGTTTCCATTCATGGACCGCATCTATCTTAAGATCGGGCGGAGTGTTGTCTTGCGCCTAGCTATAATAATTAAAACGAGATTTCAACACGTGTCTCATCGATTATGAGTTCACACCTTTTGCCGCTAGACCACAGCTGTACAAGGTATAAAAGAGTCGTCGAAGAGACCACACGTCTCCTGAGGATGTCACGTGGAGTGGCGAAGAGGTTTCTGCATGTTGGTGAAGGGTCTAACATTGACAGCTGATGTGACTGTGTACCTACTCTCACTAACATTGATTAGCGGAAGTTAGTTGCAAAGTAGTGTTTAAAAAATAATTTTGGTTATGGATTTCAACAAAGTAACGCCTAATACTATTAAAGATGTATAAAAAAAACTGTCTAGATGTTGGATAGTTGCTCTAAGTGTCCTTTAACAAAATGTACACACAAGAAAGCTTCTAATCTGAGCCGCTGTGAAATAAATAATCCGTGTCGAGTACAGTCGGAGGTAACAAAGGCGCAACTTAGTGTACAGTTCTGAGTATTTCATTTCTTACACATATTTATAAACCGCTCTTAACGCTAAAGACGAGATCAATATTTAAAAAAATAATTTTATTTGTAATAGATGAATCTCTTAACGTTTGCTACCACGACATCCTATTAAACTTTCTTACTGTCTTCCTCACTAGCTAGTTCTGTACAAACGTATCCAGAAGTACCAAATTGTTAACTTACTGGCTTGAAAAACTGGTCTCGCTATTCCAAGCGTTATAGATATTCAAATTATTTGTGAATTTTTTTTTATAGTAGCTCGGCAAGTCACCACACTGAAGTTAAGCTAGAGTGTGGTCAAGAACGAGATTAGGTCACTTCATCAGACCTCTGAAAATTCTAGGGATAAGTCTACTGTCAATCGTGTATACTCGCTTCATCAAGTCAGCATAGCGGAGGCGACAGCAGCCTGCATAGAGCAGAAGCTGTGTCTGCTTATTGACCGTATCTATTCTAGCTCAGATAAGATTTATAAAAAAAAAGAAAATGCCTTTTTCGCCTAAGAGAAATGGGCCCACAATGTTTTTCTTGAGTTTGTCGATGATTTTTAGTTAATTTTGTAGAAAAATAAATCTACATTCCTTATCAACAATTAGTTTTTTTATCACCCGGGTTATTGAATAACCCTGTGGGAAAAGGCGTGACACTTGTATTGTATTGAATAATTACACTTTTTCTGGTGCAATATTTGTGGTTTATGCTTTAATAATTGATAATATCTGTTTTTATGTAATTGAGTGGTAAACGATATGTTGATATAATTGAAATTAATTATTGAAAAAATAAGATATTATTTTAGAATATTGTTTTGTTAACAAACTATTAGATATAAAGTGGTTCCAAAAATGGGAATTGTCCTTTATATATATATATATATCTGAAATATTCCCGCTGACACCAACTCAAGTGACGTCTCAAGATCAGCCTGTATAAATACGGGTCCTGGTGTATAAGGTACAGAGAATAAGCGTTCATTCGTAGCGTAGTTCCATTAGTAGCCTGTCAACGGCGAGCGCTGTTCTTCAAAAGGAAATAAAAGGAAAAAAAGGAAAGTTGTATCGCATTCTATCGCAATGTATCGCGGAACGATTTCCCGGGCTTTTTTGGGGTGGAAAGTTTTTTTCCGACGCATGACCTACTGGCATCATTTCTTCTAAATTGTTTATTTAGTTAATACAATGTATAAAAGCAGTAAATTAGCGCATAGGCGTCTCGGCATAGACGCGTCACAAAAGATAACCATTATCGAAATCGTAGCATGCTGTTAGCCGTAGCTGATATTTTTTTTGCATTATCGTATATTGTAGAGTTATATACTCTGCATGCCACAGATAAATAAATGTCTACAACCAACAGTCGCCTCCCTTATGCCGGCTGGAGGAGACGAATATGCTTCATCTAGTTTGACAGTGCACACTCTTTTCGTTATGTCCGGTTAGTCCAAGCCGCTCTCGAAAGACTTGAAACTGGTAGTAATACATCACGCTAAGCGAAAAAATACAGCCATTTAAAAAATATAATGTAATAATATTGGGACCAGTCAGAAGTTAGCGAGATTCGAACACGAGTTTATTGATAGAGAGTTCAACCGCTTTTTTTTTTTTATTGTAGCTCGACATGTGACAACACTCCGCCTGATGTAAAGCTAGAGTGCGGTCCATGAATGGAAACAACTGCTACCACAGAGAAATCTCTACGGGCTGCAGTCGCCTCCACTATGCCGGCTCGAGGAGACGAGCATGTACCATATAGATTGACAGTGCACACTCCTCTCTTATACCTGGCTACTTTCAAACTATCCCCGAAACGCGACAAGGTCACTTCACGGGTGTTACATTCGAAAGTGGTGGTACTGCCCCAGGATGACAGACTGGACAAATAATCATCATCAGTCTGCCTACCACTCTTTAATAGTGCCTACAGGCACTGAGCGACCAAAGTACATATAACAAAGTTACATTGGTACCGGTGCTTAGCGAGGTTCGAACACGGGTCTCATTGATCGTGAGTTCACGCGTCTTACCGCTAGACCACGGCCGCTCATCTTGAACACAGCTGCAAGTATGTGCAAATACAATAAATGTTTGGGATGGTATTATTGTAATAGTAAAACAAAATGCAAGATGCAAATGTGAAATTGAAAATGGTTAACAATGCATTCAAGAAACCGCATAAAGTATTCAAAACAGATCGGGCGTAAAATTCATGCTTCAATACATAATATGATATAAAATGTAGCATAAAGGTTTTATGTAAAAGTTCAAATAAATACGTGCATACTTTAGTTTGCATATTTAATTATTTTAGATATACAGGGTGCTGCGTAATAGTGGTATAAAAGGTATTTACAGATAGAGGGGTTCAATATCAACAATATAATTTGCTGTTATTTTGTTATGTCTGCTAGTTTAAAAGTTATAACATTTTAAAAAGGTTATCATATTTTCCCCATTTTTAACCCAAAAGAATGTTTTAAAAATGTGTTTATAGGGCTTTCTAATTAAAATGTTATTTGTAACCAATTAATAATCATGATTAAATAAAAAATTGAAATCAAAACAAGATTTAATTTAATTTACGACTACTTACGGGACACTTGTATAAATAACTTACTATAAGTTTTTATGACATTAGACAACACGCCGCCTGATGTAAAGCTAGAGTGCGGTCCATGAACGGAAACAACTGCTAGGTAATACAGATAAATTTATACATGCAACAGTCGCCTCCGCTATGCCGGCCTGAGCAGACGAGTATGCACCATCTAGATTGACAGTGCACACTCTCTCGCTACTTTGAAACTATTCCCGAAACGCGACAAGGTCACTTCACGGGTGTTACATTCAAAAGTGGTGGTACTACCCCAGGACGACAGATTGGGTTAATAACCATCATCAGTCTGCTTACTACTCTTTAATAGTGCCTATAGGCACTGAGCGACCAAAGTACATATAACAAAGTTACATTGGTACCGGTCAGAATTTAGTGAGTATAAGTTTACAGCGGTCAAAATAGTATTGTCTGATTGGTGTCACTTTACGCCGTGACAACGTAAATATAAACACAAGCTTGCCTTTACGTTACTACCACGAAATAATGTGTGTAAAATATACCCACTGAACCTAAGGTCCGTTTGCACCAGAAGGCCCTTTAAAGTTACTTTAACCCTTACGTTTACATTATGGTTTATGTGCACCATCGTCGCGCCTGTCATTTTTGACGTTTACTTTAACGTTAACCGTAACCAGAGAATCTTGCAAAGTAATCGTCATACCAATGTTACTAACGTCAAATATATAAAAAGAAGCCAAATATGTTTTTCTATACTATATTTTTTTCGAGATCAGCCACCCTTTTAATGATATCAATATGAATTTACACGATATTGCAACGCGTGTGGAGTAAATGTAAACGTTTTATGGTCGTCGTCGACGTAAAAGTAATAGTTAAAGTTACTTTAACGGGCCTTCTGGTGCAAACAAGGTGTACATTTACAAACCACAAAGATATGAAATTATATCCCAAAACAATAAACGTTAATTGTGTAGCTTATAGTGACGTACAATTTGATAATATCACTAATATTCCATATCAGTAGGTAATACCATTCATATTGTGTTCACAATTCAAGAGTCATCGGCATATTGCACTTTATACCGCTTTGATATGTATTTTAGAGAAAATGTGTAGTGTATCTATACTAAATAACCAAATAAGCTAGTTTATTAAAATTATATTGTTATAATTATCCATAAATTAAAGAAGAATGCCCATTGGCCATTTCTTCCCGAGTTTATAGATGATTTTTAGTTAATTTTGTAGAAAAATAAATCTATATTCCTTATCACAAATCAGTTTTAATTTTTTTATCCGGATTAATGAATTAATAGTCTTGTTCTGATGCAATATTTAATGTTTAATTGATTAGTATACGATATGTTGATATCATTGAAATAAATTAATGAAAAATAAGATATTATTTTAGAATATTGTTTTGTTTGTTTGTGCAATTTATAATATTGTACCTCTCAAATAAGCCAGCGTGGGAGAAGTACACTGTGTTTTTTTTAAAGATATTTAATAAATTAATATTAATAAAATAAAGTTTGTCATGATAACTTGTTTTTTATTATTATTATTATTAAATGATATAGGTTGAATTAATGTGGGATATCCACGCGGATGTTCTCACTTTTGACCACTAAACTAAACATTTTTCTATTCAATTTTCATCATAATTTAATAATGATTACGCATTACAAACATCACCAACCCCTATTCCTTTCAACCCCCGGTACAATAAATTACAATTTAATAAAAACACCTGACCGTTTTCACATAATAATCTACTTTAGAAAGAGATAACAAAAAAGAATTAGAAAATAATGGAATTTCAATTATTATGTTTCAATATACACGCAAGTACATACAGATATAATATATGTATCTACTAAATAAAAATAACCAAAGAAAAGTAAACTACAAAGAACTACAATCTAAACACTAAAAAGCAATTTATTACACATAATAAAACATCCTTTGTGATCAAACTACAGGGTGTACCAAAAAATGTCACACTGACAGCCGAAATGTTAGGCACGTCACTTGTCATGTCAAAGTTGATGAACGATCCAAATAAAATATAGCCACTAGTTCCCAGGACGCGATGACGTCATCCGTCAATAGTAGCCTGTCAAAAAGTGGTTTAACAAAATTGTTATTTAATATTTTCAGTACGACAGGTAAGACCTAAGCAGTCGACAACAAAATAGCAAACAAATTGACTTATATCCTTTTATATATATTTTATAGTAGCTCGGCATATAACAACATTCCGTTTGATGTTAAGCTGCTACTACAGATAAACTTCTACAGGCAGCATCACCTCCGCTATACCAACTTCAGGAGATGCACTATCCAGATTGACATTGCACACTCCTCTCGTTATACCTGGCTACCGAAACGCGACAGGCTCAATTCACGGGTGTTACATTACAAAACAAATCTAGTACAAATTCTGTGATAGTGCATTTTAATTCAGGCATCATTTATTCTATTAACTTCTAGGACCAACTACGTTGAGCACCCTTGGGAGATTGGAGTGGGGGGTGTGAGATGACGTCATCTGTCACCGACGGAGCGTGGCGGCGTGAATTAATGGCTTCTATGAGCCCTGTGGATATTGCCGAGGATATGTCGTGAAGGTTCGGGTATATTGAGTGGAATTCTAATTTCATGTCTTTAAAGAACAGCTGTACTTATTTATTACTAGGTTTGACTCCGATCATCGGCTAAGACTTAACTCTATGACTCTAGAAAATTATGGACTCACTTCGATGTCAATTAAGATTCCTTTTTTTAGATGCCCATACAAAGCTAGTGCTTGTATCATGGACACTGAGCGACAAAAGTATATATGTATCATAATTACATTGGTACCAGTCAAAAGTTAGCGAGGCGAGGTTCGTCCTCTACAGTTAAACAGTTTTTCTAAATTAGTCCAAGTTATTAGAATGCCTAATGTGTAATTATTAAATTATGATCTAAATCAACACGTAACATGCTGAATTGAGGTGGGAATCAAACTCACGTATAATATCGGTTTGTGCACGAAAGCATTGATCACTAAGCAACTGGTATTGGCGATTGGAAATTTTTCGGTTGTAGATACATTTCCATTTTCCACCAGTAGCCTAGTTGATTTATTTTGTTAAAATTTATTAAAATTGTTTAATTTATCTCTTTAAATGTTTGTACCGATTTAATATTATTAATTAAAGTTTTCGTATTTTTTGAATAAAATTTTAGCACAAATTTCTCGCATTACTTTTGTATTTAATAAAATATTTTAAGCGAATTTTTTCTTTGGCACTTTTTAATATTTTATATAGGTACTTTTGTTTACCGTATAATAAAACTTTATTTTTAAAATACGTTTATTATACTCATATTTATTAAATTATCTACTTTCAAATGTATTTTTTAAAATGTTTCTCTCTGGTTGAAGGTCTATGGACATTACTTTTTTTTTATTTAACATCACCTGCTGTTGTACGCGTGTCTATTTTTTCTAATAATTTCTCATTATAATTTAATAATCTAATTTTAGAATTGTTGATTTTTTCCCGAGTTTATTTCTGCAACGTCTATGCCAGCTGTACTTTCGAAGAGTCTAAAAAATATAAGGGTATAAAGTTGGCTTTGGTTATTTTTTCTTTTTTAGTTTTCTCTCTAAATCAATTTTTGATGCAATTTTTCTCGGCGAAAACCGATAGAATTATTTTTTCACATCATTATATTTGCAAAATTATAATCTAGATCCTAGTTTCTTTTAAAATTCAGCATATATTAGTGTAATGTGAAAATACTAGCGCGCTGTCAAGGTCGAAGCAATTAATCTTAATAGGGTTTAAAAAAAGTATGAGTATCTTAAGACAATGTAAAGCTGTAGAGAGAAAAACACTTTTCTATATACGAAAGTAGTGGCGTAGTTTAATTTGAATTTCGATACAGAAAAGTGAATCTAAATTGACTTTACCTCACCCTTCATCCGTTTACACCTGAGCTCCACGTGATGGTAAAATTGTTGGCTTTTGTCACGTAAAAGATAAACTACCTACGTTCATGTAAATAGGTTTTTTTTTTTCACGAAAACAGTGTTATGAAATTTCTGTTATACAGAATGTAAAAAGAAAGGTGGCATCCCCGTGAACTGGAAGTTGTATACATCATTCTGATGCGGTATAAGTTTTTTTTTATTTTTTTAACATAGAAATATATACTAGAGGAGCAAACCTTATACATCGGACATGAAAAAAGCATAAGTGGCTTCAAATAATTTGACAATATTGCCGTCAAGTCAAATACTAACTAACAGAGAACCTAAAACTGACTGCGGTCATCTTTTCTTTCGCGTCACATAGGGAGTGTTATTGCATATTTCTAAATTATTTTATTTGCACAATTTTTGACGTTTATTTTTTTCTTTCTTTTCCCATTTTCATTATTTTTTATAGTTTCATACATTCATACTGTTTATTCGTACGCTTTCAGCCTATTCCACACTCCCATCTACAGTCGTCAGATATACAGATTTCTATACCATATCTGCATAAAGAATATGTACTAATTACTTACAAATCTTCATCGAGTCGGAGACGACCGCCTTTAAGCTTTTCTCTGTGGACTTTAAGATATACAGAACTTCTATGCCGGATTACTGTTAAAAATAGTGTAACACAGCTTTTCTATATTTGTCAGTAATACGTATCTAAGATGTCCATTCTTCGGTAGGCCCTAAACCGCTATTAATTGCAATAACACAAATGTTACCGAGTGGTTACAATGTGACATATTGTTAGTAATCAATAGCGCCACCTGATGGACAGTTTGACTAATAGAGGGAGATTGAAACTGGCACCAATATTGGTAGTGACGTCACTGATGAATGACAGCCACTAGCCGTTGAATTGAAAAAAAAAATATTGGAGCATTTTTGGTAATTGAATAATATTTTTATTTTCAAAAATATATGTATTAAATAAAAAGTGGTTTGATGTACATTCTCCTCGAGCCGGAATAGGGGAGGTGATTGCTGCCTGAAGAAATTTCTCTGTAGTAGTAGCGGAATGTTATCGTATACCGAGTAGAGTTAAAATGATATATTTCTACAGAAATGTTGGTAGAAAAGAGGAGATTTACCGCTATTTTTAGGTAATACTAAATCAGTAAAGTAGAGAAATCTTTATTAAACATATTTGGAGAGTAAAAGTAAATATGTACACTCACGTCCATTAAAATTGGATAGAACTAATCTTTTATAACACAATCGAACAAACACTAACTAAATAAATCAAGACAGATAACCTACTATACTAATTATCTCAAGAAAACATTCAATTAAAATTATATTGAACATTGTTATACCTTTTTAGAATCTGTGTGAATTGTAGATATTTTTAAAATAATGGTCCACTCATCTGACATACATTTTTTTTACACCAGCTTCGTTTAAATATTTTGCTAAAAATTTGAAAAATTAAATCTTAAATTTAATTACAAAAAGAAAATAACCGATGAGAAACCGTGGTAAGACGAGTGAACTCACGATCGATGAGACCCGTGTTCGAACTTCGCTAATTCTGACCGGTACCAATGTAACTTCGTTATAAGTATGTACTTTGGTCGCTCAGTGCCTATAGGCACTATTAAAGAGTAGTAGGCAGACTGATGATGGTTATTTGTAAGTTTGTCGTCCTGGGGTAGTACCACCACTTTTGAATGTAACACCCGTGAAGTGACCTAGTCGCGTTTCGGGAATAGTTTGAAAGTAGCCAGGTATAACGAGACGAGTGTGCACTGTCAATCTATATGGCGCGTGCTCGTCTCCTCAAGCCGGCGTAGTGGAGGCGACTGCTACCCGCACAGGTTTCTCTGTAGAGTAGCAGTTGTTTCCATTCATGGACCGCACTCTAGCTTCACATCAAGCGGAGTGTTGTCACATGCCGAGCTACAATAAAAAAAAATGTATTGTTGAAAAATAAATGCGTGTTATTTTTAGAAATAAAACCGTACTTTCATTTCCGTAGTGACATAACATTTAATGTTTAGTTTTAATCCAAGAGACGGGAGCAGGGGACGTATTTCCACACAAAATATTTAAACAAAAATTTTAATTGAACGAGCAGAGGGTGGAGATATAATTGCTTAATTTTTTATGGTACCTCTTGATACGTTTTATTATTCCTATCATGTACGAGTATAGCTACTAGCTACGTAACGAGCTAAAAATCATCGACAAACTGGGGAGAAAAAAATTGTGGGCCCATTTCTCGTAGGCGAGAATGGGCATTCCGTTTTATTTTAGACCGTGTTAACTCCAAAAATGAAATTAAAAATTGACGTTACCTTCCAGAATTAATAGGCTATTTTTACATCGAAATATTCAATTATTACTTTACAAAAGTCATGTTACCTTTCAAATCGGTCCATACGAAATTTGTACTATCTAATCTATGTACGACCGGGATTTTCGACTTTTTTATTGTAGCTCGACATTTGGATGTTAAGCTAGAGTGGGGTCCATGTACGGAAACAACTGCTACTACTGAGAATTTTGCCACAGGCCGCAGTCGCCTCCGCTATGCCGACTTGCGGAGACGACTGTGCGCCATCTTTATACTTGGCTACTTCCAAACTGATCTCTAGAACGCGATAAGGTCAGTTCACGAGTGTTATATTTTGAAGTGGTAGTACTACCTTAGGACGGCAGACTGGGCTAATAATTACCATCTGTCTGCTTACCACACTTTAATATGAACCAATCACGGCACGTTGTTTCACTTAAAGCAGCATCTCCGTAAACTTATTGCAGTTCTCGATGCGCTTCGAATGAAGCAACACTTCCCGCAAATGACGATTATTTGGCACAAAATCAGACATTTTCAGACAACCAAAAGTATATAACGCAAAAACAAAATCACTAATGTGTCAAAGCGGTTTGCTTGGTTCATGACGTTTTGGTTATGTCACAAACGTCCAGCACTCACTACTGGAGCCATCTCTTGAAAAACAGCGGGAACTTAGTATAGTTGATATTATAATATTATTTCTTGGTCATATAGATAAATATAGGTAAATCAACTGCAAATATATGTATGGTAATTTCTTATTATACACCAAAGATAATATAATATAATCCTCCATGTTATACACGCAGAGATGTCCCAGAATTATTACGGGAAGTTCAAGAGCAGTACCTTTATGTCAAAATTATAGATGATTCTCAAAGGAGATCCTCGTCTATTCCCCCTAAAGTCTATCGATCATATTACACATAAAAATAATAACTAATATATTATAGTAAATGGGCGATAGATTATATGAATATCTAACCGGAATTATAATATATTATACAGTGCACACTCCTCTCGTTATACCTGGCTACTTTCAAACTATTCACCTAACGCGACAAGGTCACTTCACGGGTTTTACATTCGAAAGTGGTGATACTACCCCAGGACGGCAGACTGGGCTAATAATCATCATCAGTCTGCCTACCACTCTTTAATAGTGCCTATAGGCACAAAGTTACATTGCTACCGGTCAGAATTAGCAAGGTTCGAACACGGGTCTCATCAATCGTGAGTTCATGCGTCTTAACGCTAGACCACGGCCGCTCTATTAACATGTAAATCGGGAGAAACAGTACAAGCTCGGGCGAAAAATACGGGTGAGAATAAAACTATTTCAGTATTTTATAAACCCTTGCAAAAGCTAATAGAAAAGCGGTCGGATATTATTCTCTTTAGTATAGGGTAACTCTTTGTTTTGTCTGCGAATAGATTTTGAAATTATACGGTTCTTTACAGCTTGTACTGTTTTGGTTTGAATAATATTTAAAAAAAAACCGCAGGCCTGTAATTGGAGGTAAGGAATGGGTATTAAAAGTTTATAATAATTATTGTTATAATTCTTGCAAACAAACACATATCGCCATCCGACTAACACTGTTCCCTTGCTCTAGGCCCGCGAACATGTTAGTAACCGGCTACAGGCCGAGAATATATAAAAATAAATAAATAATAATAATAATGTATTTATTTGCATAAAATATGGTAAAATAAGATGTCAAAAGAATTATAATGTTAGAACGATCATATTTGCTAAATATGTAATAAAAAAAAATCAAATATAAGTTAGGAACAAGAAAAATTTGACGAAAAACCAAAAAAAAGAAATGAATCGCCATTGCTTGTGTAACTTAGATGCTCAAACTGGAAGACGTGGGTTCGATTCCAGGCTTATTGTGTGCGCGTTAATTTATCTATTTAATTTTACACACAATAATATATATATTTTTTATTTTACTATACCAAAAAATAATACAAAACTCATATTTAAATAACTAAACAATTTAATTAAAAGAACATTTCAAGTGAAAACTTAAGTACAACATCGGATTTGCACGCTTCAGGACATACCCTCCTCTGATACGCTCCCCCACGCTTACGTTACGCTACGCTCGCTACTGAAGCGTAATCAATGAATGGACCGTGCACTCAATCATAAATACTACATAATGTAACTATGCTTTTCAACGTATATTGCTCCTTTTTAGTTGTAGCTCGGCATACGATATCAATCAACGTGATGTAAAGCTAGAGTGCGGTTCGTGAACGAAAACAACTGCTACTACAGAGAAATCTCTACAGGCAGCAGTCGCCTTCGCTATGCCAGCCTAAGGAGACGAGTATGCACCATCTAGATTAACAGAGCACACTCCTCTCGCTATACCTGGCCACTTTCAAACTGTTCCTGAAACGCGACAAGGTCACATCACGGGTGTTACATTCGAAAGTGGTGGCACTACCCCAGGACGGCAGACTGGTCTAATAGCCATCATCAGTCTGCCTACCACTCTTTAATAGTGCCTATAGGCACTGAGCGACCAAAGTACATATAACAAAGTTACATTGGTAGCGGTCTTTTAGCGAGGTTCGAACACGGGTCTCATCGATTGTGAGTTCACGCGTCTTATTGCTAGACCACGGCCGTTATTGGGCGACTGAACATCATGTCGATTGCGCGAGAGAAAGTTATAAAATTAGTTAATTTCAACATAAATCTGCTATGTTTCAAACAATGTTGTAAAACAAAATGTATGGACGCTTAGGTGTTGGCTTTCACCTTAATTACGCCGGGCAACAATAAAAATAATACTTAGCAAAAATATTAACAGCCTATTTTTTAATAAACAATTTATTAGTGACGTCATATTGTGAATATCACATTGATATACTCGTAGATTCCAATTATCATAACAATCGAGACAATGGTGGAATATTAATAGATGTAGACCTTTTCGAGACAATTATCCCCTGAAATGTCATGATAATATTGTGATAATAGCTTATTGTTATTACCTGACCCTATACATAACTTTTCTTGCGATATTATTCGTAATGAATTGGGAATCGAACCGGCATCAATGCGAAAAAATATCACCTATATAATGACAACACTCCGCCAATAACCTACAGATAAGTCTACAGACAGAGAGGAGTGTGCACTGTCAATCTAGATAGATGGTACATGCTCGTCTCCTCAAGCCGGCATAGTGGAGGCAATTTCTCTGTAGTAGCAGTTGTTTCCATTCATGGACCGCACTCTAGCTTTTCATCAGGCGGAGTGTTGTCAGATGCCGAAATACAATTTAAAAAAGACAGCAGTCGCCTCCGCTATGCCGGATTGAGGAGACGAGTATGCACCATCCAGATTGGCAGTGCACACTCCTCTCGTTATACCTGGCTACTTACAAACTCGCTCCCGAAACGCGACAAGGTCACTTTACGAGTGTTACTACTCCAGGACGGCAGACTGGGCTAATAACCATCATTATAGTCTGTCTACAGGCTTTCTACAGGCAGTAGTCGCCTCCGCTATGCTGTCTTGAAGAGACGAATTTGCACCACTCCTCTACCCTGTATAACAGCATTAACTACAGGGTGTATTATTCTGTATTCGTATACTACCCGAAGCTACTGAATATAAAGCGTGTTCGGATATCGTCGAGCTAATTAAATTAATTAGAACGTACCCTGTATAGTTGATATTGGGAAGTATTTGTAGAGGGTGTTGCTTTGAGATTAATTTAATTATTGTTTAAGAATTCCTCTCGGGAACGTCTATGGTGTATATTATAATTTACTTTTCTTAATATTGTTAATTTTATTTAATTATATTGCCTTACTAGGCATATTAGTTTTAGTCGCGCTCCGGTGCGCGTGTGCCCTGTCAATGGATGATGCAGTTACCCAAGCCGGCATTGCGGATACTACTCTGCACGTTATATGAAAAAATGATTGAAAACTACATTTAGTCATTTTTTTTTATTCACAATATACCTTGACTTACTTCATATTTGAAATTGTTTTCAAGCATATACGTTGCGTCTGTCTCCTCGAGCCGGCACAGCGGTGGCGATTGCTGCCTATAAATATTTAATTTTATCTTAACATCAGGCGGAGTGTTACCATATGTCGAGCTACCATAAAATAGTAATTTTTTCGACAACATACTTACCTACTTTCAAAAGATAACATTTGAGAAGATTTTACTTTGGTATTGAAGAAAAATACATTTTTATCCGCTTGTGAAATATACGAAAACCTCTATCAACACATGTTGACAAAGCAAACAATGTTACTGACACTTTTACTTGGAATTTACATACAAAATAAGATATCAGTACTTAGGTTTTATATTTTGTACTTATATCAGGACATATGGACCGTACAGCCTATTCCTAATAACCTTAAGCACTCGTGAAGAGACCTAGTCAGCTTGGAATCCAAAATGTGACCAGAGGATTTCGCCGGGGTACCTCAGGGATGTATCCCGGGACCTACTATCCACCACCTGAGGACGCTACCGATGGGAGACCAGCAACTCCAATAGTGCCCTTCATTTTACATTGTCGCTCACGGTCAAAAAATTATTATTATCATTTCAAAATTACCCTACTAGGTTAGTTAATACAAGAGCGGCCGCGGTCTGGTTGTAAGACGCGTGAACTCACGATCGATGAGACCCGTGTTCAAACCCCGCTAAATTCCGACCAATGTAACTAACTATGTTATATGTACTTTGGTCACTCAGTGCCTATAAGCACTATTAAAGAGTGGTAGGCAGACTCATGAGGGTTATTTGTCCAGTTTGGCGTCCTGGGGTGGTACCACCACTTTCGAATGTAACACTCGCCGCGTTTCGGGAATAGTTTATAAGTAGCCAGGTATAACGAGTGTGCACTGTCAATCTAGATGGTACATGTTCGTCTCTTCAAGCCGGCATAGTGGAGGTGACTGCTGCCTGTAGAGATTTCTCTGTGGTAGCAGTTGTTTTCATTCTTGGACCGCACTCTAGCTTTACATCAGGCGGAGTGTTGTCACATGCCGAGCTACAATAAAAAAAAAATTATTTCGAAAGAGAATTTGATAGAAATACATTTTGTTACTGTCACTCTATTTGTCGCCGATTTAATTCCAGCGTCCACCAGTAAAAAGCGGAACGGTTATATTAAAATGAAATAAAATTAATTTAAATGCTAATGAGGGAATGAAATGAAGAGAGGCTTTCCTAGTGATGTAGTGCGCTCGGGGGATTTTTCGGGAACGGATTTTGGGGGGAAGTATTGCCCGCAAGGGGGATATCATGTTCGTGGTTCCGCTTGCGTATACGAAATTTGTTTTAGAGTCATAAAAGTCAGTTTTACTTACTATGTTGTTTATAAGAAAAATCTTGTTGCTATTTTTTTATTTTTTATTGTAGCTCGGCATGTGACAACACTCCGCCTGATGTAAAGCTGGAGTGCGGTCCATGAATGGAAACAACTGCTACTACAGAGAAACCTGTAAGGGCATCAGTCGCCTCCGCTATACCGCCTTGAGGAGACGAGCATATACCATCTAGATTGACAGTGCACACTCCTCTCATTATACCATTATTGTCATAGGTGATTTATTCACTTTATTTTATCTCTGTATTGGGTAACCTTATGTTTTCAGGTTTTTCAAAAAAAAAGCTCATAGCTTCCTCAAGAAATTTTAGATTAAGATTCGTTCAGACGTTTAAGCGCGATTTGGTGACAAACAAACAAACATACATTTACAATATTAGTTTTAGATAACACTACGTAACAAAGTCTAAACTTTTGTCCGTATTGGTGCAAATGATAAACTTTTTTTTAACATAGCTCGGCATACGACAACACTCTTTGCAGCTTTGCACCCAATGTGTATGCCAAAGTCATCGCGATCAAATTAATGAAATTAAATGCGATAGATAGTAAGGAGCACAAAATCTTTTTCAGTTGGCAAATTAATAGTCAATTTCTATAGAATAACCAGTGGTAATGTTGCACCCGAGTCGCACCTAACTACTTAACATTGCTAAGTGTCCATTGTATGCACATTTAGCAGAGATACCATCAGGTAGTGCAGCTTATCGTTTTAGTTCCTATTTCACCTCTTAATTGGTCTTAGTATTTTAATCATAGACTTAGTAATGGTAGTGTGATTTTGAGCACTTAAGAAAGCCGTTCTGTCCTTTTTGAGTCTGCACTGATGATGGTTATTAACCCAGTCTGTCATCCTGAGGTAACACCACCACTTTCAACTGCAGAAGTAAAGTGATCTTTTCGCGATCAATTTGGAAGTCTCTGGATGGTGCACAAGCCTGCATAACAAAGGTGGGTGCTGCCTGTCGAAAGTTATCTGTAGTAACAATTGTTTTCGTTCATGAATCGCACTCTAGAAGGAGTCTTGTCGTATGCCGAGCTACAATATAAAAAAATATTTTGGGACACTGGAGAACTTGGAGAATAAGATTTAAAAATGACGAAAGGAGTGTGATCTGTCAACTTGTTCCCTGCATTCTCGTCTCACCAATTCGCCATAGTATTGGATACTGTTCATTAACCTTATAAATTAGGATCAGCACTTAAAATACCGCTTTAGTCTATTAAGCATTAGTCCCAATTATTTTCTGGACCAATAGCAAGCCGTATAAATTGGACAACACAGTTCCCATCAGATGTAATGTTGCGGTTAAGATGGCATCTCGACCGTCCCTTCCTCGTTGCTAACTTATTGTTCACGACTTCTAAGCAAGTGAAACTACAAGCCCAGATCATTTGGCTACTTGCTTTTAATGTTTTTTTTTAATTGTAGCTCGGCGTGTGACAACGTTCCGCCTGATGTTAAGCTAGTATGAGATCCATGAACCTCCGCTATGCTGGCTCCTCTCTACTTCCAAACTGATCCCGAAAAGCGACTAGGCCACTTCATGAATTTTACTTTTGAAAGTGGTGGTACTACCCCAGGAGCGGATACTGGGCTAATACCCATCATCAGTCTGCCTACCACTCTTTAATTGACGCCTATATTATATACGACAGGCGCTGAGTGACTAAAGTATAAAATTATAGCATAGTTCCATTGGTACTGAATCTCATCGATCGTGAGTTCACACTTTCTACCATCACGGTCGCTGTACAAGTTTTATCAACTGGCCCAATTAAAACTTTACCAGTCCGTGAGGACGTATAAAAGACCTCCGCTATGCTAAACGTAAAGTGAAAATAAAGATACCACAAATTGGGCTACTAACTTCAAAAAATATATAAAGTATTAAAAAACACAAATATTTTCTTTGTATAATGCGTTCTGTTTCCGAAGCTTTTACTTGCTTTAAGTTGCTTTTAAGTAAAGCTTTCATGCAAACCGATTCCTATTGCCTTTTTTTTAAATTGATTGGAAATACAGTGTTGTGAATTTATTTCATAGTTAAGGAAAAGTAATTAATTTTAAAATTCATACATTCTCTTTTTTTGCCATTTTTTAATTGGTTTGTAGTTTTGGAGTATTTACATCGGCCATTTTATCTACCCTTTGCTACACTAATATCTACTTATCATATATTTTATATAATTAATCGAAATACAGGAAAAACTTGTAACAATATTTGGTTACATATTAAGAAACGTTCTGATAAGTGTTAAAGTTTTTTGGGTCAGGAAAAAAGTCGTGACAGGTGACTTTACGATAACGATTGCGTTGATCGAGATTTTTTCGAGATCGATTTTTAACATTTACAGCGAAAGTTCATTGCGTTGCGTAAATAACACGACCTTTGTTGTGGTAATTTTAATTTAAAATATCTTAGATTAATTAACTTTTATTGACATACCCTACGTGATAATAATGTTACGAAGAAAGGAGAATGCCCATTTTTGGGCCCACATGATACCCAATGGTTTGGTAACAAAACAATATTCTAAAATAATATCTTATTTTTTTATTAATTCATTTTAATATCATCTTTTACCAATCAATAGACAATGTTTAATTACATAAAAAAACAGATATTATCAATTATTATTAAAGCATTTAAAATAATAATAAACTCAAATATTGCATCAGAAAACATCTAATGACTCAATAACCCGGGAGAAAATATTAAAACTGATTAGTAATAAGGAAGTAGATTTAATTTTCTACAATAATAACTAAAAATCATCGACAAACTCGAGAAAAAAATTGTAGGCCCAATTAAGCGAATGGGCATTCTCCTTTACTGTACGATATTGAAATTTTTGGAGGTGACTGTTGACTTTACGCGGCCGTGGTCTAGAGGTGATGAGACGCGTGAACTCACGATCGATGAGACCCGTGTTCGAAACTCGCTAAATTCTGACCATGTAACTATGTTATATGTACTTTAGTACTAGGAGTGGTAGGCAGACTGCTGATGGTTATAAGCCACCACTTTCGAATGTAACACCTATGAAGTGACTATATCGTGTTTCGGGAACAGTTTGGAAATAGCCAGGTATTAGGAGAGGAGTGGACACTGTCAATCTAGATGGTGCATACACGTCTTCTCAAGCCGGTATAGCGGAGGAGACTATCCCTGTAGAGATTTTATCTATAGTAGCAGTTGTATCCGTTCATGGACCGCATTCTAGCTTTACATCAGGCGGAGGAATATGTCGAGCTGTATTAAAAAAAAAATTAAAATTGAATAGTTTTAGGGTCTGGCTACATATGCGTGCGTTGTAATGTACCAAGTAAGCGCGAACTCTTTCTTAAAGTTTCATTTCTTGGTACACGCATAATTGCATCGATTTTTAAGGACATTGGCCATTGGACATTGACAACGGTTATCTATAGCAATAACAAACTCGATTACTCACCACTAAACAATAATACAATTTAGTGGAATAGTAAATTCATCTATTTGAAATGTAGACGTAAGAAAACTTATAACATAAATAACCAGGCAGATAACGAGTGAGACGATGTCATTGAAGCAATAATTACTTTCATGATACAACGGTTAAACAAAGAGAGGGGTTCAACTTTGTTATACAGTTTGTAAGAACACTTACACATTATACAAATGAACTGTTACTGTAACATAATGTAACATAGTCTAATTGCAGAGTTGTAGGCGATTCCCGATAGGTAGTTCTTATTACTTCCAGTTGGCTAGGCGCATAGCACATGTCGGCTCCGTGGTACTCTTGTCAAGTATGTACGTCGCTAATGTATAAATAAAACTAAATATCTGTATGAGTGTTTTGTGTCGTCCTTGCAGAATGGAAATTAGTTCTATAGTTTGGGATCTAGCCATTAATACTCATGGAAAAGTTTATGTAGTAACTAAAATTGCATTTTGAAAGTCAGCTATCTTGCACCACTTTCAAGTGTAACCTAATCAGGATCAGATTCAAAGTATAACAAGAGGAGTCAGTTCTGTTGTATTCACAAACGCCTCATTAACAAATCGCCTATACCATGGAGAATGCTCCGAAGAGCTCTTTAACCTAATACCTGTCTCATCCTTCCACACCCGTAATATCCGCACTGGGAGGGGGAAGCATTCACATTATGTCGACCGAATTGGTCGCCGAACAAAACGGTTCGGCGCGTCCTTTTTGTGTCGCACAATTGACAAGTGGAATGCTTTGCCCTCCCATGTGTTCTCCCAGTCCTTTCACCTTGAATCCTTCAAGCATAGTAGTGGCGACTTGAGCCACCGTGCGAGCGGTTCTCTAATCGTCAATGCTCATGGACCTCCACTGAGTTTACCATCAGACCAGTCGAGGTCACATGTCGTGCCAAAATTAAAAAAAATTCTAAGGTTCGCGGAAAATGTCTATAAACGTCTTAACTAACTGTGTAACGAAGCGACACGCGACACTGGCATACGTTGGAGTTTGGGTCTTTCACAATTTATGGACTCACTTGTAATGTTTGCGAAAGTATGTGACTAAGAACATTTTAGAATAATAATAATAATAACATGCTGTATTTACGTAGTTATACTTCTATAAATAGAAACAATCATAATATGTATTTATTCTCTTTTGACTTTGTACTTTGACTTTGTGCTTTGATTGTGTTTTCACATTAATTTAAATAAGTATTATTCTTTTAAAATACTTTATGTAGTTTATTTTCAGTAATTTTATCGCGACATTCCGAAAACTTTGCATCTATCGTGGTCACGACGAGACTGCGTCTGGAAGCTTTATATCTTCTTATCTATTCTTATTTTATTCTTTCTTTCTCTTTTCTCTCTTATTTATCTTATTATTATATGTCTTTTATTTACTCCTTTTCTCCTATACATCGATTTACAGTACAGCATTTTAAAATAAATACATAAACATACACTGTCGCCATACTAGTATACCCTATGCTATTGGTAGAAGAACAAGGACAAGGGTAATAATCAAGACACCTAACCCGGAACAAATACTTTATTTGGAACCGGGAATCGAACCCGGGATATCCGAATAACAGACTGGCGCCACAACCAGTACACCACAAAAGCTGTCTAAATAAAAATAATTATCTAATTAAGCGATGATTTCTTACAGTTACTTTTTTAATACTTGAAGAAAAAGTCCGCATACTAACACGCTTTCAAATCAACGAAGCAGACTCAATGGCCCTTTTCCTTTATAACCTCTCATTATTTTGTCCACAGAAATTATAGGGCAGGTTAAGTTATTTCTTAAATTGACCAGTTTTATTAGTCCGATGGGACGAGTTTAGAACTAAATAAAATTATACATATCATTAAATTGAATTTAAAAAGAAAACAACTTGGAATCGAACCTACTACATCCTTGTTCTATAGAACTCTATTCTACAAGAATTTCGACAAGCTTACGTAAAGAGCTAATGGCTGTGCAACTTCGTGGTCAGAGCATCCGTGTCCAAACCGAAGTGCCCGTCAAATCTCATCTCAGGTAAGGCTACCACGCGAATACTGATTTTTTATTTATTGTAGCTCGACATGTGACAACACTCCGCCTGATGTAAAGCTAGAGTGCGGTCCATGAATGGAAACAACTGCTACCACAGATAAATCTGCAGTCACCTCCACTATGCCGGCTTGAGGAGACGAGCATGTACCATCTAGATTGACAGTGCACACTCCTCCCTTATACCTGGCTACTTTCAAACTATTACCGAAACGCGACAAGGTCGCTTCACGGGTGTTACATTCGAAAGTGGTGGTACTGCCCCAGGACGACAGACTGGACAAATAACCATCATCAGTCTGCCTACCACTCTTTAATAGAGCCTACAGGCACTGAGCGACCAAAGTACATGCAACAAAATTACATTGGTACCGGTCTTTTAGCGAGGTTCGAACACGGGTCTTATCGATCGCGAGTTCACGTGTCTTACCGCTAGATTTTTTTAATGTTGAATTTTCATCGTAAATAATAAACAAAATTATGTCGAACTTATCTTAAAGAATAAAATATTCGACCCATAGTCCGAAAAAAATATTACGAATTGAATCAAATCCTTTCAGATTTTACCACCTCGAGGTAAATTTAACGAGAGCAGAGGTCTATGGGCGTAGATTATATGCTGTAGCTGTTTACATTGTGGGTTATGAAGCGTCAAAATATGTTACTTCCTCTGACAATAACATGTCTGAATAAGAAATATATTTTGCAATTGATTTTCTATGTGGGTGTGTGAAAATACAAAAGCTACTATGTCTTAATAATAATAAGTTCTTTATTGCAATTAACAAAGATACAGAAAAGAAGCATAAACAACGTACTGCAATTGGCGGCTTAATTGTATTGATTTTAATTTTTCGGGTATAACAAGCGAAATAAGATGCTTGGAAGGTACACATTTGTCTGCTCAAGCCGGCACAGTGGAGGCGAGTACTGACTGTATAATTTTATTAAAAAGTACATTCAAATGCCTTCCAATACCTAGCCAAATAATCGAAACCTTCTTTTTGGACTGCCTTAACTTCACACAAATAAAAAAAACACACACACACACATGCAAAACTCCCATGTACATACGTCATACATAGATATTATACTGAACAAAGAAGCTTAAAAGTAGCTGGTCTCAGCTCACTGCAACAATTAGGATGGTGTGCCTCAAGGCTTACGATAAGCACCGCCCTGTATCGTACCTGCCCATTACTGCAAAACTACAGTATTGTTCGCAAGCACAAAGATCTGACGCAGCCTGCCTTAAGAAACTCGCGGCCTTTGAATTAATATTTACATTACTGTGTTGTAAATTTAACTGACAGCTTGATTATACTTGCCAAATAATGTTATGGAATTGAATTATTTCGGTTTATTATTAAACGACTCAAGCTTAAGAGCAGTCCATGCAATACGTGGAATATATACAACAATTGCCTTAGCTATGCCGGCTTAAGGAAATGAATTTGAACCATCAAATCAAATCAAATCAAATCAAGATAATTTAATATAAACATAGGTTTTACATTTGTAGATGTAAAAATAATTTTTAAGTCTTCTATGTTTTGCCCATAGGGCATACAATATTTGTAATAGAATAATCAAAATGTCAGAATATAATGAAAATAGGAATTAAGAGAAAAAAAAATTTACAATACAATAAAATAAAATGTCAAAAATAATTAAAAAATAGTAAAAATAAAACAAAAATTAATCCTATTAATAAGTATTTTATATTTTTATATCTAAGTTGACAATGCATACTCCTCTTGAAATGCCTAGCTAACTTCAAGCTGACCCTAGAACTCAACTAGGTTGAAAGTGGGGCTCATCAGTCTGCCTACCATTATTTGATTAAACCTATATTATATCATAGACACTGAAAGACCAAAGTACATTGGTACCGCTCAGAATTTAGTGAGATGTGAACACGGGAGACCCGATAGTAAGTCCGCGTTTTACCGCTAGACCACGGCCGCTTCAAATGGGCAAGGTCCTCAAAAACTAACCCATGTTAAATCGAAAACCATTTCGAGATATTACTTCAATCAGATGTATTTTTTGATTTCCGTTTGAAAAAACTTTAAAATCACAGAGATATTTGAAAAACTGTAATGACCTTCTTTGGAGAGTTTGACAAGATAGGATACAAAGTACCAACCTAACAACAATTCTGTAGATTATTTTGTTGTCTATGGTTGTCGCCTCACAAGTTTGTCAAATATCTTTTGTTTGTGTTTCCTAACAATAACAGTGTTTTATACAAATAACTATTGTAATTTTTAAAACAAAACTACACTATAAACACGATGTTTAAATTAATAGGAATTTTTAAAAATCAAAAGTTTGTTTGAACTTTTGACAACTGATTATTTTTCTTGTTCATTGGCATTGGTTTAGTTCCGGCCGAAACGTCACGATTACTATATTTACAATCGCAATTTTTAAAAATTAATACAAAAGGAACAAAGCAATTATAAAAGTTTTCCAGGAACACGTATCGACTAAATTAATCTATATTATCTAAAAAAATATGTAAAAAAAGATAGCAGTCACCAGATACACCTCCCCAATTGTTCAGAACTTCATTAATTTTCCCATAAGACAATATATTCGGTTGAAAACAATAAGAACAATTCACTAAGCAATTGGGACGATAGAATAGTCCTCTACGTTAGGATGACTATAATCTAGAGAGCTTTAGACTTGGACATAATTAAGTGCTCTACAAACTTCTTTGGGACACAATTCCTAATTGTTAAGGATGCTGTAATTTTAATTTATTGTTAAGATAGTATTTTGGACTAAGCTAATTTATTATTTAGTTTCTACTGACAATTAGACAAGCCTCATCGCACTCTCGCTTAATATCAAGCGGAGTGTTGTCATGTAAAGCTACAATGCAAAAAGCTAACCCCTGTTAATCTAATTCGACTAGTAGGTCACTTCACTTGAAAATGTACTACTCCTAATTCATCGACGAAAATAAATGATAATCGCCCATAGGTTAGGCATTGACGTTATGGACGTTTGAGAACCGTAATGGGCCCGCAGGACGGCAGACAGCTAATAACCATCATGATTTTTTATGCCAATACTAAGTTATACTGTGTTACATAATATTACAACATTGGTACCAGTCAGCGAGATTTGTACATGGGTCACATCGATGGGTGAGTTCACTCCTTCTATCGCTAGACAACGGCAGCTCTATTATTTTTATTATATCAATTACTATGTTAATCTATGCTTATATTATACCAAACATTTGCCAATTTATACCAGTCATTAGATTCACTGATTCCAGCATACACCGTTAATTATAATCAATTACCCATCAACATTGCAGAAGTTAAATTCTATTTCTTCTAAGAAATCAACTCAAAGCTATCGAGTAATTAAAATTTTATGAACAACTTATGTAATTGAAATTTCAAACTGTTTCTTGACTTTATTTCGAAAACAAAATACCTACTCAAAAACTTCGCTTTTTCGCCTTTAAATGGCGTGTACAAAGTTGTGATTAATACTGAAAATAATTAAATTAATATAAAGTTTATAATTAGGCCATCGTCTACATATTTAAGGAATTATCTTATAAAAAAACTTTCTAACAAATAAAGGCCAGTGCACATCTGGCGAAGAGGTTTTTATTACCAAACAATTATCGACTTTGTCTACTTTGAAATAATATCGAACATCAATTAACACAGCTACTTCTCTAGTACAGACGCTTAACACTCTCGGAGCTGATGTGTTAATTTATTTTCGACATTATTGCAAAGGTTGCAAAGGGGATAATGGTTTGGCAATGATTACCTGCGCTGCGCCTCGTCGGTTGCGCGCCAGCCCTCATATTGTCATCGTTATTCCAAGTCATATTCCAAAAAATTAAACAATTAATTGGACACTATTTAACATAAACACTCAAATGGAAAATTAATAAATTTGATTTTACATAGTTTATATGTAATTGCCCAGAACTTCGTATGCTTGTAATTACCTTTACCTAAAAATAAAAAAAAAAGACCCCAAACACATTGTCGTGGCTTGTAACACTCCATGATAATTTTTCCCTGCCTTGGTGTTCCAAACTTCCATCCTCACTACGAACGTGTCTGAAATTCGCGTTCGTGAACGCATCCAACGACGGTGCTGCCCTCTCGCGGCGCGCGTAACATAGTAGTACAACGGTCTCGGTCGACGGCGCGCGCGCGAGATTCAAGTAAAGGCTAAAAACAATTAAAATCAACGTCGAGAGAGTTCAATCTGCATAATCATCGTGTAATCAGTGTGTCCTGTCTACTCCTCAAGCAGTAAGTCCACTTTACACACCTTTCCGTTGCATGCCTGGTATTTGTCTCCGTGTGAATTCGGCAGGTATAGGTATTCTCTGCGTGGGTCAATACCGACCACTGATCTGGCTGCGACCAGCCCTACACCGTACCCGGTGTACCCAAGACCAACCCAACGGCGAAAATATTGACGCATTCTAATTTCAAAAATCAGGGTTTGTGCCAAATACTCACGGCGAGCCCTAGGCTCCGTTCGAGTACCGTACACACATACTCGAACACATACTTAACACATACTTCGTGCAATCAAAGAAAATTGAGTATTAAATAGATTTAAATAGTGTATTAAGTGCATTCTTAACAAAATAGGTGTAAAAGAACACATTCGAAGAAACCTAATATTGCGAAGATTTTGTGCGCAAGAGCCGTAGCTATCATTTCTATCAAAAGTTAGTAGTCATTCATACTCAAAAGAGGAACTTCCTATATGCTATATAAGACTTTCATATTGATTATTCAACCTTGAAATTTTGACCCGTTCGTTATAAAGTAAATTTTATAGGATAACAATTTAAATTAAACTTCAGGTCATATAATGATGTCAAAAGCAGTATTAATTTAAAATAAAGGATAATAAAGTTCAAAATATATTACCAAATTATATAATTTGACAAAATTATGTCCGTTAGATGCAATTTCAATAATGTTTAGATATTATTTTTATTCTTACTTAATTTTGTTTTCGTGATATGCGTTTAGATTTATTAGGATTACTTACATTCCTTTTTTTCATACAATTTTAATTCGGATAGTAAACATCATCATTTAGAGACAAAACTCTTCTATTTTAAATTTAAAATATTTCACACAAAAATCGATTATTATTTTGCATTCTTACTAAAACTTGCATTTTTTTAAATAATAACACAATTTCACCTTCACACTCACGAAACAACGGGTCAAAATATAAAGATCATAATGATACAATACCGCCTAGACCTGTCTAAGACATCCTAGCCTGCCTTTGAATGCGGGTGAAGTTACTTGGAGCGTATGGAGTTGTATTGCCTCTGGATTAGTTTTATTTAAAGTTTGGTTAACCTACTTATATTTATATGTATATTTTTTTACATGTCAATTGCATCCAATTTATTAAAATTTTAAAGAAATAAATAAATAATATTAATTATATGTAATGCATACATACTACGAGTATTAGAATAACAAAAATACATATCACCCAGACAAAAAAAAACTATTTTTAATTATTTTTATACTGCAGACTGATGTTGATTAGGATCATGCTCCGCGTGACGATAAGCTAGAGTAATCCACGGAAACAATTGTTACCATCGAGAAATGTCTGAATGTAGCAATCGCCTTCGCTATGCCTGCTAGAAGAAACAAATATGCACCATTCTTTGACAGACCAAGCCAGAAACGCGACTAAGTAACTTTAAGGGTGTTACTCTCGAAATTAATGGTAGAACCTCAGGTCGGCAGAATGGTTATTAACTATCATGAGTCTGCTCACCATTATTTTTATTAAATATCGAATTTATATTCTTTTAAAATTATATAAACCAACACGTTACTCGATACAAGATGTGGCTACCTTATCACGATAACCCTGGAAGCAAAGCTATAAATCTACAAAATGAAATATGACACCCAGTCCCTAATCTTGTATCTCGTCTCGACGCTTTTCGTTTCGTAATTTTATCGTATTTTTTTTAAAGTGGCATGACGTAGTGAAGACATAACATAGGGTAAGCAGAGACTATAGATCCCCGATTTCCGACTAGACAGCTAGTTCACTTCATTCAGAGAAAGCTTTTTTTTTCAAGATGATGATGGTTATTAGTCCAGTCTGCCTTTCTGTACCAGTACTTTCAAGTGAAGTGACTTTGTCGCGTTTCAGGATCACTTTGTACTTTCAGGTATAATGAAAGGAGTGTGCACTGTCAACCTGTATGGTATATATTTAATTTAAACGCATTCATTTCTTTGTTAATTTTTACATAAACAAAAAAAATCATTTTAAGTTTTAATTATAATAAATGAAAGGAGAATGCCCATTCGCCTAAGAAAAATGGGCCCACAATTTTTTTTTCTAGTATCATGATGACTTTTAGTTCATTTTGCAGAAAAATAAATCAACTTCCTTATTACCAGTTTTAATTTTTTCACCCGGGTTCTTGAGTAATTAGATGTTTTCTGATGCAATATTTGAGGTTATTGTTATTTTAAATGTTTTAATAATTGAAGATATCTATTTTTTATGTAATTAAACATTGTCTATTGATTGGTAAATAATGTGTTGATATAATTAGAATGAATTAATAAAAAATAAGATATTATTTTAGGATATTGTTTTGTTACCAAACTATTAGGTATCAAGTGGGCCCAAAAATGGCCATTCTCCTTTGTAATTAAAATTTCTTATTTACTTAAAAGCAAACTAACACAAAAGTGCAAATACAATCGAATAGAAATTTTTGTCTACTTGAAAACAATTTCAATTTTAACATTAATCAGAGATTTTCTCGTTTATTTGAACAACTGATAAATCCTACAGAATCGATTAGAAATCCTCGAATCATATTAATTTAAATAATGCAAACCGAATCAGTAAATCAAATTTGTTCCTCGTTTCATTCCTTGAGTGAGACATAGACCAGGAGACTTATACAAACTAATTCCAACTACATAGTTTTTTTTGTTTGCTAATTTAAACTTTTTAATTCAAGAATTTTATTGTAATTCGACTGCCCACCACACACCGCCTGGTGTTAAACTAGATCGCGGTCCATGAGGGGCAATAACTGCTACCACAGAAGTATACCGTGTTAAGGAGACTGCTGTGAAACGTCTATGCACACAGGACCTTCCTCTTGTTAAATTACCAACTCGGCATGTGACAACACTGCCTGATGTAAAGCTAGAGTACGGTCCATCGGCAGCAGTCGCCTCCAATATGCCAGCTTGAGGAGATGAGCATGTACCATCTAGATTGGCAGTGCACACTCCTTTCGTTATATACCAGGCTACTTTCAAACTATTCCCGAAACGCGACAAAGTCACTTCACGGGTGTTACATTCGAAAGTGGTGGTACTACCCTAGGACGGCAGACTGGACAAATAAGCACATCAGTCTGCCTATCACTCTTTAATAGTGCCTATGGGCACTGAACGACCAAAGTACATATAACAAAGTTACATTGGTACTGGACAGAATTAGCGAGGTTCGAACACGGGTCTCATCGATCGTGAGTTCACGCGTCTTACCGCTAGACCATTTACTTGAAAATATTTAAAAAGCTAAAAATAAAAAAAATTATATGGAATAACGTTTTAGTACTGTTAGTAACACATGCCCGCTGTCCTTTTACACCCTGTATTATTCGTTAGAGTTAAATATTCAAGCCTCCAGTTCAACACCTATATACTAATAAAAAAATATATATATATACATTGCAAAGAGGTTCAAATTCGAGCCAGCTCTCGGTCTAGAAGGGATTCTAAATTCTGACAAAGTGTACAAATTAAATTGAAATTAAAGTCAACAAGGACGCTTGCTCGAGTACTAATTCAGGTTTACATTCTTAATAATCAATAAGGAAGTGCTGAAATTTTCATAATTTTCAGACGTAAGCTTTTCGTTTAATAGAATATTTTCATTTTGCAATGACAAAACGAGTTTTGGACCTGCTGTAACTTCTTAATAAAGTTTTACTGTTTTAATAGAAAAATTACATATAGTACAAATGCGGGTACGTAGCTTTCTACGATAAATATTGTAGAGCGACCATGGCCTAGCGGTTAAAAGACTCATTACTGTCAGACGCGTGGTCATGTAATTTTTATTGTAGCTCGGCATATGACAACACTCCGCCTGATGTAAAGCTAGAGTGTGGACAACTGCTACTACAGAGAAATCTGTATAGGCAGCAGTCGCCTCCGCTATGCCGGCTTAAAGAGACGAGCATGTACCATCCAGATTGACAGTGCACACTCTTCTCGTTATATCTGGCTACTTTCAAACTGCTCCCGAAACACGACAAGGTCACTTCACGGGTGTCACATTCGAAAGTGGTGGTACTGCCCCAGGACGGCAGACCGGGCGAATAAAAGTTTAGTCCGATACCAAGGTAACTTTCTTATATGCTTAGTATAATATAGGAATTAAAAGAGTGGTAGGAAGATTCGATGTTTGGATCATTTTGGAAGTAGCAGTAGGAGTCGATGCACGCTCATCATCAGACCGGTATAGCAGAGGCAAGTCTTATTTACAGACATGGTTTTTGGTAGCAGTTGTTTCCGCTCATATAACTACACGCCGGACTGCTATAAAAAAATTATAATAAAACATATATTTTTATACATTACTTAAAGCCAACTTACGGTAAAATACATCATAAACCCTAATAATTAATTTGATTAAAAACAATGACTATTTTAACCGTACACCGTTAACATTATAACAGTAAAACCAAACATCTGCCTTCGTCTTATATTTACGCTTATTATGTTGGGGTAGATAAATAAAATGAGATGAACATTTTACTATTATTGAATAAATACTTTAACAATACAGTGCACAGAATGAAGATTGTCCCATGTGTAACTTAAATCGTGGCCACAATCATCACGTTATTTGCATAGCTAATGTGACCAAATATTCTTGGTCGTATAGGAAATTCCCAGTTGGTAAATTAGATGATCGCAAATCGTGTTTGTTCAGGTAAGGATCATTTAGAATTTGAATTTGGAAGTGCAAATTTAAATCGTATTTACCTGCTAGTTTTGATAGCTTTCTTGATTCGATTTTCCTGGGTTCTTAGGTTATATTTTTTTAACAATTTTAATAACGTTGTGACATGTTATTCTTGTGTATGTTTTAGAATAGGTTAAAGGTAAAACTTAACTGTGAAACGATTTTACCAGACACGTCTTTCCATCTTACCTACTTCCTAAAACATGAGATCCTTCAAGCGCTGTCTGAAAAGGAATTTTACAGCGTACGCGACTGCTGTTGTAGATCACCTTCAGTGACGACACTAACGTCATAATTACGTGATATATAATGAAATAAAAAAAGCATCATATTTTAAACCAACGCAATAATAAACGATTTTCTACTTAATTATAGATTGAAAGCGGCTGTGTTGTTGGGATAAGGTAGGATTAGGTATCATGAGTGATGTTTTAGGGTTCGAAACCCATCAATGTATCTTAATACTTTTCTTATCAGAAAATGACCATCAAGCGGCTTATATAAACGTTATGGGCAAGGTGTTCAAAAATTAACCCATGTTGAATCGAAAACCATTTCGAGATATCACTTCTATTTGATGTATTTTTTACTCTCGCCTGAAAAAAACTTAAAATTGAAGAGATATTTGAAAAACTGGAATGACACGCGATGGACCTTTCTCGGGCAGTCATAAACATTTGTGTAGATAGGATAGGAAGTACCAACCTAACCATTGGTAGACTATTTTGTCGACTATGGTTGTCACCTCACAAGTTTGTCAAATATATTTTCTTTATGTTTCCTCAGAATAACAGTGTATCTGTTTAAAAGAAAATTATACTATAAACACGATGTTCCGGCCGAATCGCAATTTTCAAAAATTAATAAAAAAAGAACAAACGTCGTCTAAATTACTCTATATTATCCAAAGAATATGTAAAAAAGATAGCTGTCACGAGATATACCTTCCCAATTCTATTTATCTTGAGTCTGGTGGAGGCAACTGTAAGAGCATACAACATCCAGTTTGGCAGTACAGACTCCACTAGTTATACTAATTTTAAATTAATCCCGAAGCGTGATTAAGTGTAGGTTCCCGAAGTTAATAATCATTACTAGTTTGCCTACAACTCTTGCATCATGTTTCCATATTCATTGTCCGAATATATTCATAGCGTAGGGTCACCTATTTTTGTTTCAGAATTTAGTATGTATTTTATCGCCTAAGGTAAAAGGTTTACGTATTTTTGTTTTATTTTTTAAGTAGTGTTATATACGTCATTTTATTCTCAGACGGTGTCATTTATCCTTAATGAAAATAAACGTATGGTCACCTTGTAACCGCGCTACAAACCGTTTATTTGTTCTTTGCTCGGTCGTCTTAGCTTTTACTTGAGACAACAATGTGCGGTTTACGCATCCCTCTTCTGTTTTTACTCTGATTTCTAAATAAAGTCCATACTATGAAAGGAAGAGAAGGTTTCATACTGAAGTGTTTGATTTTTTAAGTGTTTTGTGTTATGTATGTCTTTTTTTATATTATATGACATAGTTTCTAATATATATATGTATATATTCATTTTTATTAACGACACTAACGGATGGTGCAATAATGCAGTGATTTATTTTTCAAAATCTGATAATACAGTTTTAGTTACAGTAATTTTCATTAAAATCCATGGCCATGTAAGCCCACTTGAAAAATTCACCTGCATACTCGTTGTACGATCTTGCGATATTTTTTATTGAGGGTAGGTACTCTGTTCGCTGTCGATGTAAGTAGCCCGCGGCGAGCCGCGGTGTCCAGTCTCGTCGTGTCCTCGGTCGAACAACGTGCAACCAGCAGCCGTGCTGCTGGAGCTCCTCGTAATCATCATCAAGAATAGTCCATAGTAGTGCATAGTGAGAATAGCCGTGCTAATTTAGTGACTGACTTTCGTTGTCTATTGTGGCCGTGCCACACGCAGTCGTACTGTTGGTGTAAGACTTCGAAGCAGCCCATCATCGTGCCAGGAATCGTATTCCTCAGGACATTCATCAGCGACGTTCGCTAAAACGTAATTAACTGTATGTGTACGCGAGTGACCACCACCAGCTAACTCTACCAGGACCGAGGAACCAAGGCTGTACCATAAGCTCAAGGTGGTGTGAAAGCAGGTCAGTGAACCTTGTATTTGTCCTCGTTAAAGTATCGCAAGATCTTGATTTCTAGTGCACATACATTCTGAGCTATCGATTCATAGGGTTAGGTAAATATAGCTGAGTTCCTACGAGGCTATTTGCCCCCCACATTTTGGTCCTTCGAGAACCGGATTTATTTTGGTCATTCAGAACCAGGATATATTTATTAAATTATTCGTAAAACTCTATCATAATTATCTATAAAATTCGTAATTATTCGTATTAGTATCCTAAATTGAAGGTAGATACAAAATATGGCGTCACATGATGACGAACGGGCACTGTCCAAAAGTGAAATTGCTGCCCACAAACAAATCAAAAGATTAATAATGATGAAGGAAAGAACCTTTTGTCAAATACAAAAAATTTATGACCTTAGTTTAAAAATTAATGACCCTAATTGTCTTGAGATGTTCTTGGTGCGCTCGGTGGAGATAGACGAATTACGTAAAAGATTCGAGGAAGTCGTACATAACATATATGATCAGGAAAGTTCGATAAGTACCGACGCAAATTTAAATTTTAACGAACTCGAACAGTTCGACGAGTTATATTTCAAAATCAAACTGTGCATATCTAAAAATAAAAATATAACGTCGAATGAAGGTACATCGAAAGTTCCAGAATCGCGTCCGCGGCTTCCTAAAATCGAATTATTCACATTCGACGGTAATATCGAAAATTTCCCCACATTTCTTGAAACTTTCAGTTCCTTAGTGGATAATCTACCTAATATTTCAAATATTGATAAATTTCATTATTTATTATCGTGCACTACTGGCACACCCCTAAATATCGTAAAAAGCGTACCCATTACATCGGATAATTATGTGGTAGTCTGGAATGCATTACTAGATAAATACCAAGACCAGAGAATACTGGCTGGAAAGTACCTAGACAAAATGTTAAACTTTGTACCACTCAAACATGAATCGCCTAATAATTTATCAAATTTCTTAGATGTTTTTGATAACTCTGTGAAGGCACTAGAAGCCCTAAAAATTGATAATTTGTCTAGTTACATTCTATGTCATATTGCTCTTAAAACGTTAGATCAAAATACGCATCGATTATTCGAACAGGAAATTGATCAAAAAACAATTCCCACTTATGAGCAATTAATGATATTTTTACATAAACATATAAAGGTCCTAGAACATTCCACAACGCATTCCTTAAACACAAATAACATAAATCAGTCATTTAAATCTAATCAACATAATAATAATAATAAAAACATTCGTAATAATAATTATAACAAAGGGTTCAATTCAAAGTCATATTCTCAAACTACTGAAAATAATATAAAATGTTTACATTGTAATAAAAATCACATAATTTATAGATGTGAATCATTTCGTAAATTAACTCCTTCAAAACGCATTAGCCGTGCTAATGAATTAAAATTATGTCATAATTGTTTAAAAACAAATCATAGTACATCGCAATGTAACAGTAATTTTAAATGTTTTATTTGTCAACAACCCCACCATGCTCTTTTACATACAAACCAATTAGCAAACGTAATAACCCGTGAATGTACTTCTTATGATAATAAAAGAGACGAATCATCCTGCCATACCTCTCTTTCTAACGAAGGCAATTATAACGTGATTCTAGGAACAGCTGTTGTTTACATAGTTGACGCGTTCGGTAAAAATCAACCATGTAGGGTACTTATAGATTCGGGCGCGCAGTCGAATTTCATATCGCGAACCTGTTTACAGCGCCTAGGGTTGCCTACGCGTAAATGTTCTTTTAATATTTTTGGTTTAGCTGGTGAACATGTTCGTAATTACGGAATAGTTTCATGTGAACTAAAATCTAGGCAAGATCTTAACATCGCGTTCAATATAGACGCGGTTGTTTTAAATAAATTAACGTCTGAGTTGCCTAACATAAACATTCCTCAATCAGTTATAATAAAATATAAAAACCTAGTTTTAGCGGATCCAGAATTTCATAAACGTTCGCCGATCGACATAATTTTGGCAGGTGATATCTTCCCTTATATTTATGACGGTGAAAGATTAATTATTAAACATAATTTGCCTGTCGCATTGAATAGTGTCTTTGGCTACGTAATATCGGGTAAATTAGAGAACACAAACCCAAATAATAAAAACGTAGTACATACGTCAACATCAAATTTAGTGTCGTACACTATTGATAATGACGTCATAAATAATTATTTATGTAAATTTTGGGAGGTAGAAAGTTCACCGGGAATGCCCATCCCTAGTGATCCCCTCGAAGAAACTGCCGAAGACATTTATTTATCAAAATATTATCGTGATAATAACGGTCGATATATTTCACCTTTGTTGCGCAACCCTATGCATCCGTCGTTGGGCGACTCATACAACAGCGCGCTCAGACGTTTCTTACAGTTGGAGCGCCGCCTGTTACGCGCGCCCGAGTTATACTCTGCCTACGTCGATTTCATGCGCGAGTATGAAGATCTCGGTCATATGCGGGTGTATAGTGGGAGTGACACAAAATATTATATACCTCATCACTGCGTAGTGCGTGCTAGCAGCAGTTCAACACCTGTACGTGTAGTTTTTGATGGTTCAGCAAAAACCAATAACGGATATTCATTAAATGATTTACTTTTAACAGGTAAAAAACTACACCACGACATTTTAAAAATAATACTGCAATTTAGGTTATATAAAATATGTTTTTCAGCAGATATATCTAAAATGTATAGACAGGTGTTAATCGACCCGTCCGAGCGTAATTATCAACACATCTTATGGCGCGAAAATCCTTCTGAACCCATAAAAACTTATGAATTAAATACAAATACATATGGTTTACGTAGTGCTCCTTTTATTGCGGTTCGCACTCTGCTTCAATTAGCGACCGATGAAGGCGCTCAATACCCGACTGCGAGCCGATTACTTCGAGAAGGTTTTTTCGTAGATGACCTACTTTGGTCTGTTGATAGTGAGGAAGAAGTGTATAATATACAAAGGGAATTAATTACATTATTAAATTTAGGCGGATTTAAATTACATAAATGGGCTTGTAGTAATAATAACTTATTAAATAATAAAAATAACAATATTAATTTTAATGATGACTCATCTCATAAAGTTCTCGGTCTAGAATGGTCGCCAAAGGGTGACTATTTTTGTTTTAAATATTCTTTTAATGATAACGTATATACCAAACGATCTGTATTAAAATTACTTGCAAGCATATTTGACCCGGTCGGTTTTATAGCACCCTGTACTTTTGTTGCTAAGTGTATTTTACAAGATCTTTGGAAATTGAGCATAGGATGGGATGAACGAATACCGAGTGATTCTAAAAATAAATGGGTCAAATTTATTGATGAATTATCACAACTTTCTAATTTAAAAATCGAACGTCATTTATTAACGTATAAATTTACAAAAATACAATTTATAGGTTTTTGTGACGCGTCGTCACGTGGTTACGGTGCCTGCATTTATGCTCGTAGTGTAAACAATGTAGGTGAAACCAAAGTTCAATTGCTCGTTAGCAAAACTAAAGTGGCTCCTTTAAAACCACTATCAATTCCACGCTTAGAATTAATGGCGGCCGTGCTGCTTTCTAAGTTATTCTTACTTATCATAAACAATTGTAATGATTTTAATTATGAAAAATTCGCACTCACTGACTCCAGTGTAGCACTAGCATGGTTAAAAACGCCACCTTACAAATTAAAAACGTTCGTATCAAATCGAGTATCTGAAGTAATAGAAATATTACCGCCCCTTTGTTGGTATCATGTAAACAGTGAAAACAATGCGGCCGACATATGCTCGCGCGGCGCCTGGCCGTCACAACTAGTATCATGCGCTCACGACTGGCTTCATGGCCCGTCTTGGCTACTCGATCCCGTGGACGAGTGGCCAATCTCACATTTTTATATAAAAAATGATGCTGATATATTAGAATTAAAATCTAATATTGATACTTTTGCATTGTTATCACAAACTCAAGTAGATAATCCTGAGGGCGTTTTTACAAATTTTTCTTGTTTCAATAAATTAAATCGCGTAATGTCATGGTGCTATAGATTTTATAATAATTGTAAACTTGTAAAAAATAAACGTAATTATAATAATTTATCATTTAGTGAATTACAACATTCACACAACGTAATTATTAGGGTTATTCAAAACATTTATTTTAACTCAGAAATAAATAACATAAAAAATAAAAATTATAAAAATTTACAGTTTAAAAAACTTGCACCATTTATTGATTGCGACGGACACCTCAGGGTGGGGGGTAGGCTGTCACAATCTAATTTATCTTTTAATCGTAAGCATCCGTTATTATTGCCTAAGAAATGTCACGTGACAATTTTATTAATTGAGTATTATCATAAGAAGTATCTTCACGTTGGACCCCGTACATTGCATAGTATATTAATGAAAACATATTGGATTGTTTCCGCGCGTAGTGTTATTAGGTCGGTGTTATCAAAATGCGTAATTTGTTTTAAATGTAATCCGATTTCAACGCAGCCGTATATGGGTGATTTACCTAGTGCTCGTGTGCGCCCTGAAAAACCGTTTAATCATGTCGGCTGTGATATCGGCGGCCCATTTTATATCAAAGAAAGTTTACGTAAAAACGCAAAAACACATAAGGCTTATTTGTGCCTATTTATTTGTTTTTCTACTAAGGCGGTTCACCTCGAAGTACTTAGTGACTTAACTAGCGATTGTTTTTTAGCCGCTCTCGATAGATTTGTATCTCGTCGCGGTTTATGTTCCTGTATTTATTCTGATTGCGGAACCAACTTCGTTGCTGCGGCTAAACATCTGACTGAAGTAAAACAATTTTTACGCTCATCTAATGACATCATACACAATGAGTGCTTAAACCGCCACATCGAGTGGAAATTTAACCCTCCAAGTGCACCACATATGGGTGGCCTGTGGGAGGCTGGTATAAAATCGGCCAAGTATCATTTATATCGTGTAATAGGTGACAGATTTCTCACTTTCGAGGAGCTGTCAACTATATTTTGCAAAATTGAAGCAATTTTAAATTCACGACCGCTTTGCCATATATCTGATAACCCCAACGAATGTGAAGTACTTACCGCCGGACATTTTCTCACCGGGCAGACTTTATTAAGTGTACCTGAATACAATCTAGACGACGTTAATATAAATAAATTAACTCGTTGGCAATACATTCAACGCACTTCCCAAACGTTTTGGAAAATCTGGGCGAATGATTATCTACACACTCTTCAACAAAGAGTAAAATGGCATCAATCTAATAACAATATCAAGGTTGGTGACGTCGTAATAATAAAATCGGACTTAGGAAAACCGTTACAATGGCCTCTAGCCAGGGTGCACCAGGTACATCCGGGTCTTGACAACCACATTAGGGTTGTTACTTTAAAAACTTCAAAGGGTTTTTTGAAGCGGCCAGTTAATAAATTATGTCCTCTTCCTAAGTCAAATTAAAAAAAATAAATTTTTTTTTACTTATTATTTTTAATTTTAGCTTGTAATTATTCTTTATTCCTTACATCATTACTTATCTTAGTTATTAAATATTTAGTTATTAATTAATTTTAATCATTATCTTAAATCGTAATTATTTTTGCTATGTCTATTGATCATAATAGAAAGGCAATTTACATTGTCAGCTAGTTACCTATCCCTACGTTTCGTTACCAAGTGTATGTGCCTGGGCTCTTCATAAAATCATCATGATGATTTTGGTGGGGGGTATGTACGATCTTGCGATATTTTTTATTGAGGGTAGGTACTCTGTTCGCTGTCGATGTAAGTAGCCCGCGGCGAGCCGCGGTGTCCAGTCTCGTCGTGTCCTCGGTCGAACAACGTGCAACCAGCAGCCGTGCTGCTGGAGCTCCTCGTAATCATCATCAAGAATAGTCCATAGTAGTGCATAGTGAGAATAGCCGTGCTAATTTAGTGACTGACTTTCGTTGTCTATTGTGGCCGTGCCACACGCAGTCGTACTGTTGGTGTAAGACTTCGAAGCAGCCCATCATCGTGCCAGGAATCGTATTCCTCAGGACATTCATCAGCGACGTTCGCTAAAACGTAATTAACTGTATGTGTACGCGAGTGACCACCACCAGCTAACTCTACCAGGACCGAGGAACCAAGGCTGTACCATAAGCTCAAGGTGGTGTGAAAGCAGGTCAGTGAACCTTGTATTTGTCCTCGTTAAAGTATCGCAAGATCTTGATTTCTAGTGCACATACATTCTGAGCTATCGATTCATAGGGTTAGATAAATATAGCTGAGTTCCTACGAGGCTATTTGCCCCCCACACTCGTATATTGCAATTTAAAATTTTCTTACTCTATACAAATGAAATTAGTAAAGAATATATTATTGTATTTTTGGAAAATAATAAAACAAATTAAGGTAATAAAGCAAATTGACAATGAAGCGTTTTACATTAAAAACAACAATAATTCATTGTAAATAAATGAATTTTGAACAATCTCAGACTGTGATCTTTACGATTAACATCAAAACGGAGGACGCTCCATTTGTCAGCTTTTAATTAAGTTGTAATAAAGAAAATAATTAATTCTCTAACGGTTGATATAATCTTGGGTGAATATTAATTTATTAAATTCACTCTGATAACGCACACGGGCGCTTCAAAATTGTTATTCACTGTTTTAACATTTAAATTTAAAACAAGTTTTTAATGGTTTAGCGTCGAATAAGTTAGTTTTTTAATTAGGAAAGTGTTATTATAGATTATTTTTATAGTAATACGGTATTAGTCAGATATAAACTTGTAGAAAATGCCTCAAGGCATTAAGTTCGCCTTTTGCAATTTTTATGTTGTGCAATAAAGTATTTTTATTATTATTATTATTATAAAAGCCTAGGACGAGGCTAGTTTTGCAAAGAGCTAGTTTAGCTACGTTTGTGCAGAACTAGCTTTATTCCCAGTCAGTAATTTAGTAAGGAAGTAGTAAACCAATTCAAGCCATAAAAGTTTAATAGTGTTTTTTGATGCAAATTGGCTCGCTGGATTGGAAAAAAGGGCCTTATGTATCCCGGGCGCAATTTTGAGTGCGGTTTATGACCAGAGGTAACTGTTAAGGCTACTATAGAAAATGTCTACAGGTATGATATTCACTATGCCGGGTTGTTGTGATGGGCCTACACCGTTTAGGATGAGTCTTGGCTGACTTCTTTACAAATAATTTTTAAGTTTCATTATTTTTAAAAATATTTTTGCTATTGAGTCAATACTTTTTTTTTCTTTCAAGAAATCAATTTTAGGATTATAAGTTAGATTGTAAAAAAAAACTGTTTTTACGGCTTACGAGCAACTAATTCTAAAACCAAACCTAATTAAAAAGCAAATTATTTTTAAATAAACAAATGCATCCGATTTATGTAATAACAGCCAACCGGAACGCAGGATTTACTTTTAAATCGTCCAATAATGCTCATTTAAGAGGGTAGATACGTTATATTGATAACATTAGGGTACAGGAGCAGTGACGCGCGGACTTTATCTCTACCATCGGCCGGCTTTACGGTAGAACGCGTAAGTGAACGCGTGCCGTAGGGCTTTGTAGCCCTTCGCCTAAATTGTACACATTATGTATAATTTACATAATAATAGGTAGGTAAGCGTTATGCGAATTTTTCTACAGATTCGTGGAATTTGGGCTTGACTCACGTTATATTTGTATTGTTGCGGCCCTCGTCTAGTGGTAGGAGAACTCACAATCGATGAGACTCATGTTCAAACCTCGCTAAATTCTGATAAGTAGCAATGTTTTGTGTACTTTGGTATCTATGGAAGACTCGTCAGATTTGAACACGTTCAAGCCTTCTCTCGCTAGATCACGGCCGATATTTAATTCATCACTAAATCATATTTTATAATCGCATTTAATATGGTAACATTAAACAATCAATACATGTTATTGTATCGTAAATTCAGTTAAAGATTTAACTAGAAATACTTGTTTAAAGTTTTCAAAGTAAGTGGTGTTCGGTTGAACGTATAAAGTTTTACCTCATACGGCACTAGAGAATGTGTTGAAAATTGTCCAAAATCTACAACTTTAGAATTGGGTCACACTTAGGATCGTATCGAGAAATGACGTTTTGTGGTATTTTAACTTTTTCACTTTATAAAATGTAACTATTAGGTACAGAAATGTAGAGATAAAAATAATAGACAGGCTGATGATGGTTACTAGCCCAGTCTGTCGTCCTGGGGTAGTACTTATCACAACCATTAAGTATATTTGTAACACCCGTGAAATGACTCGTGTACGTTTCCAGATCAGCTAGAAATATCGAGAAGTGTGGCATCGTCGCTTCTAGCCGGCATGGCACAGCGAAGTCCTTTGCTGACAATTTTTCGTGGTAGCAGCCGTTTCCCCTCTAGCTAAATATCACACGGAGTACAGTCTAATGGTGGTTATTATTCCTCCAATTTAAACCATTGAAGTGGCCTAGTGAACGACAGACAGGAACCAATCAGGAGTTGAAGTCACACCAGTGATCCACGCTTATTAGCCAAACGCGATTGCGGGTTACTCCATCTACTATGTGTGGCGCTACATGCGCTGTCAGCCTAGACAATCAATAAAATTGTTTGCATGTGGTAGACAGGGTACAATAATTATTCAGTACAATTAACATAATAATGAAAGTCATTATTAACATGTAAATATTCGCATACTGAACGACATAATGTTATTCAAATGGCAAGAGAACATACAACTTCAACAAATAAAGTTATAAATTCTAATATTCATATTACGAATTCAGTAAAAGCAACTTCATATAATTTAGTGATGTACCAACTCGGACTCGATAAAAAAAAAATTACTCGAATTTATCTCGATCTTATAATCTCTAGATCTTCGTTTCTTTGTCGTTTCGTTAAATTGTGAATTGACCTTTCCAGCCACGTCTTTCCTACATATCCTATTTGGAGCACTTAGCATCTCAGTAACTTTAATGTACCAAGATCCCTAACCTTAATGTTGCAGACATCTTCTCTAAATGTATGTATGGAGGCTGAAGAGACGTGGACAAAACAGGTTAGAAGTTCCTCGACACGCCAAGGACACTCCCGGAGCATTTCTGGGAGATATCGGATGGCAGCTGTGATGCGGACCACCTTACGCACAGTGAGATTGCGAAAAAAGAGGCCGCAAGGAATCTACAATTCACTTTTTTTTATTCTAAACCACACCCTGTCTAATGTGAAGGTGGGGCACGCTTGCCTATGAGATATCTACCTACGTCCTCATTTTTCAGTATTAAATTTATTTCTATTACAACACGTGAATATTTATGCCTTAAATGCGTTGCATTGGGGGTTTTAGTCAGTTGATTGACACTTACATAAGTGACAGAAAGATTCCATCACTATGATTCGCATTGAAATAAACTTATTCCAAAATTGTACTCGTTTCGCATCACTAATGAAATTTGGTTGCAAGTTTATGTAAAAACTTTGTTAATTAGTGTCGACTTCCGTCTCGAATGTGAGAGTTGGACGAAAGATTTCTCGTAACACTTTCCGACCTAATTAAACAATCGTTTTTGGGTATTAGGTAAACGAAATGTCGAATTTTCATTATGCGGTCGGTATAACTCCAATAAAGTTTGAATTACGTTTAATAAGTTATTATGAAATTAGAGTTTTAATAATTTTAATTCGTCCACGGAAGAGACCGATATAACGAGAGAAGTCTGTCAATGATCACTGCACTTTAGTAGCTGCAAGTCGGCAAATCGGAGGCGACTGCTGTCTGCACAGATTTATATTAACTACTTTTAAAAAACTAGGCGTTTTGTTAAATTGGTACCGACTCTCGTATCTCGGACGAGAGATTTTAACTGTTAGTCCCCATACATCACGTTTTTATTAAGTTCATAAAACTAGTTCCATTGCTGTGTTTCAAATGCATCTTTATTATCCACCAAAAATAATATATTATGTTACATAACAATAAAGTTTATTTTATATATTTTTCGGTGTTATATTTAACCTCATACAAAGCTGTAAATTCCAATGTTAGACTCCAAAATCATGCCACCACCACAGCACATAGTATTTTAGTTTGCACGACCACAGTTCACGCGCAATAAAAATGAATAATATCTAGCGACTACACCGGGAAATGGCTTCATACACGAGATCATACAATTTTTACGCGAAGAAAAATTTAAAAAATAAACTCTCAAAAGTTCGGTACGAGTTTCGTGTCGAAAGAAATTCTCAGCGCTAGCATTAAGTTGGGATATTATAGTTCTAAAAAAACTATGAAGTGTCTTGTTATATATATTTTTTCACAGTAGCTCGACATATTAAGCTAGAGTGCGATCCATGAACGGAAACAACTGCTACTACAGATATTTTTTTACAAGCAGCAGTCGCCTCCACTATAACAACTTCAGAAGACCATCCAGATTGACAGTACAGACTCCTCTCATTATACCAGGCTACTTCCAAACTGATGCCGAAACGCGACAAGTCACTTCACGGACGTTACATTCGAAAGTGGTGGTACTATGCCCGGACGGCAGATTCTTTTAATAGTGCTTACAAGCAGTTCTGATCTGATATCAGAACGGGAACGAAAAAGTCGTTGATTACATTTCATTAAGTAAAATAAAGAGGTCAGAATGACCAAGAACTGAACAAAATTCTGAGTAATAAACTGCTGAATAAATTACATAAAGTTAGCGAAACTCATAACCGGTAGAGTTACACTATAACAATATCCTTTAAGATTTATCCTCATTTTACTTGGAGAGGATATTAACTGTGAAACTTTAAGATGTTTAACATTTTAAATTATTCGTTAAAATATATATACATTTTTAAGGTCAGAGACTCAGAACACACTAGTTTCAAAGCGACCACGAGACAAGTCCGCGCCGACTTAGTCGGAACTATGAACCAAAAATAAAAATTGTTGGTTATTTTTTATAAACGATTTTAACCTTTAAAATGGCAAGAATTTAAGTAGAAGTTATATTTTCAATTCATTTCTACGGGTTAATAAAGGGTAAAATAAAATAAAACAAAAATAAATATTGCATTTTTTATTATTAAATTGTGATGAAAGTTGAATAGGAAAAATCGAACTCATGCGTGGTTACTTGACCACCGACGCTACACAGCCATTTTTGCTCTAGTTGACCCTGTCGAAATTTCCTTGTAGAACAGCAAGCTATACTTGATAGTTGGGTAGATTGCTCATTTTTCCTCTCTTAATTTTTCATCAAAAATAGCTATATCTAAAGGCAGTAAGAATGCGGATTCTAGGTACAAGATTTTAACTAAAGTTATGAGTTAAGAAAGTTTTGTTCAATTTATCAAGCGGAAGGCACCTGCAATGGACTCACTCAGGGAAGTTTCCCATCGATGGAACAACTTTCGTGAACAACAAGCTTAACTTCGTGAACGACTTTAAATAAAATATCACTGATTATGGTGAGATAAAGAACATTGTTTTTTTTTTATATCGTACTGTAGCTCGGCATATGACAACACTAGGCCTGAAATCTAGAGTGTAGTCAATGAACGGAAACAACTGCTACTACAGATAACTTTCTGTAGCAGTCGCCTCCACTATGATGTCGCGTTTCGAGAGGTAGAAATGTATCTGTAGTAGCAGTCCATGAATCGCACTTTAGCTTCACATCAGGATGTCATATGCCAAGTCAACATAAAAAAAATAATATAATTAATATATAAAATAGCAAAGGAGAATGCCCATTTCCCTAAGAAAAATAGGCCCACAATTTTTTTCTTTGTAGGAAAATAAATCTACATATTATAAATAAATCAGTTTTAATTTTTTCACCCGGGTTATTTAGTAATTAGATGTTTTCTGATGCAATATTTGAGGTTATAATTATTTTAAATGCTTTAATAATTGATGATATCTGTTTTTTATGTAATTAAACATTGTCTAGCGATTGGCAAATGATAATTAAAATTAATTAATAAAAAAATAAGATATTATTTTAGAATATTGTTTTTTTTAACAAACTATAAGGTATCAAGTGGGCCCAAAAATGGGCATTCTCCTTTATATACGGGTATCATTTATTAAGTTAATCAGAGAAAGTTAAAAAATTAAAAATTATTACTTTCAGAAAAACAAATTCGTAGTAACATTAACGGGCTAAAAAAGCAGCAAACTGAATTCCAACGTTAATAGCTTAAGTAATAGTTTTAGTTACCTCTTTAAGGATACGGTAAAGTGTAAACTGTTATTTTACTTGAAAAAGCTTTTACTAAAAAGTTCTACACGAGCTTTGGTTCTCTTATTTCGAGAGACTAAATTAATATCGTGCCATTTTATTTAAAGTGTATATTTTATACTTTCTTCGCATCTGTCAGTTTACTACACCTCCGCTATGGGTCCTCTAGTTATACCCGGTACTTATAATTTTTTTTTTTTTTTTTTTTTATTTTGGCACGACATGTGACCTCGACTGGTCTGATGGTAAACGCAGTGGAGGTCCATGAGGTCCCCATTAATAATAGGGCTGGACTTGCAACTAACTTCACTTGACAGATGTCAAATTATTTCAAATCGGGAATAGTTTGAAAGCAGCCAGGTATAGCGAGAGGAGTGTGCACTGTCAATCTAGATAGTACATTCTCGTCTTCTCAGGCCGGCATAGTGGAGGCGACTGCTGTCCGCACAGGTCTCTTTGTAGTAGCAGTTGTTTCCATTTATGGATCGTACTCTAGCTTTACATCAGGCTGAATGTTGTCACATGCCGAGCTACAATAAAAAAAGTTTTTTCGCTGGAAAAAAATTAGAATAAATACGATTGCTTTTTTTGTATTTAGCCAATAAAAATTTAATTAACGTCTTCAATTCGTCATAAACACATGGGAGGTTTATACTATATTTAATTTGTTTGTTTTTTTTAACACCTTACCTATCACTAATAAAACACTTGCGAATTGCGAAACAAAATGGCGTCTTAACAGTCCTGCTCGCATAGTAAATACCTTACTTCTTCACAACTATAATTTTCATCATTACATGATGCGACACTTAGATGAATAATAAGCATTGTGCGTCTTAACTCCGACACTTGGTAGTGCATTTTCTTGTTTGTAACCAAAATGTTAAGCATTAAATTGTAAAACTTCTTAGTTGAGATAAATTAAAATAAATTTAAATTTTAGAGTATGTTAACTTGAACTGAGTTTTTTAAATTCAATTAAGATAGTAAACTATGAAAGACATTTTATAATAGTGTCATGACGTCACTATTTTTTTTTTTATTGTAGCTCGACATGTGACAACACTCCGCCTGATGTAAAGCTAGAGTGCGGTCCATGAATGGAAACAACTGCTACCACAGAGAAATCTCTACGGGCTGCAGTCGCCTCCACTATGCCGGCTTAAGGCTAAATTGACAGTGCACACTCCTCTCGCTATACCTGGCTACTTTCAAACTATTCCCGAAACGCGACAAGGTCACTTCACGGGTGTTACATTTGAAAGTGGTGGTACTGCCCCAGGACGACAGACTGGACAAATAACCATCATCAGTCTGCCTACCACTAATTGCTAGATAGTCACTATATTAATAGATAAATGTAAAAGTGACACTGTTTGTTTGTTATCTTTTCAGGCCTAAATCACTCAACAGATTTCGTTAAAATTTGACAAGAGATAGATGGCATTCTGCGGAAGGCTACCTATTGACTCAAAAAGCTTAGTCGTCAAAACATCCGTACATAAGGAACGTGGGTTCAAATCTCAAAATACATGTACGCGACGCTTTTGTGTTTCTATTCAGTTTTTGTCATTATTAAATATTAACAACCACAGCATTTGCCAAATAAATTCAATAATAATCATAATAAGCAAGGGTTTAATCCATTATGCTAATTTACAAGGTCAAAAATTACATAAAAACGTACTAACATTCAATACTGTTATTAGTAAGCCGAACATATTGGCAACTTTTCTTACAAACTCAATATATCAAACACAACTTTCTTAGAACACTTGACCACTCTTTAAAATGAACCATTATTTATGAATAAAATCATTGATATGTACAACTAGGTGTGCAATAACGCTCCCAATGTGACGCGAGAAAAAAGATGACCACAGCCACTTCGAGGTTCTCTGTCAGTTAGTATTTGACTTGACGGCAATATTGTCAAATCGTTTGGAGCCACCTACGGTTTTTTATGTCAGATGTACGAAGTTTACACCAGTATATACGAGTATCTCAATGAGTAAAATAGTAGAAATGTAAAAATTATTTACATAGGAATTAAAGTCAACCAGTATATATTTCCACTCTTCAACATTTCCACATTACAAAAGTAGTCAGGCAGACTGATGATAGATACTAGCACGGCCGTATTTAGGTGAAATATTCGTAAAGTATCGCGTTTCAAAATCAATTTGGAAATAACCAGAATATAGCGAGAGGAGTGTGTCCTATCAGTGCATCTTCGTCTCCTCGTCCGAAATAGCGGAGGTGACTTCTGCTTACGGACATTTCTCTTTGGTAGCTTTTGTTTCCACTGAAGGATTGCACTCTGGCTTAACATCAGGTTGAAATTATGGAATGCATATGTGGACATGGATTTTTCGACCAGGCAGCTCGTTCCAGCGTTTCTTTTATGCAATTCGAAATGCTTGTGAGCTGCGTGAATTGAAAATACCCCAATATTAGTATTCTTAATTATATCATACTATTTCGTTTACATTTCGATCGCAGATTAGATTGAGATCGTATTAATTTTAAGAATGGTTCAGTTGCCCCTTTATTTCCTATTAGAAACATAAATCATATGAACATAGTCAGTAAGTAAAGAATGGTGGCGTGTCGTCGGAACTTTATACCAGATACACTCATATACTATATGATATGATGAAAATATATAATTTATTATTTATTTTTGAACTTAAATATTAGACGGAAATTAAATGTATAAAAACCTGCTGTTTGTGAGCGCTGTGTGGGTTAGTCGAAGAGGACGTCAGTTCGATTCCCACTTGAACAAGTTGGGTGTCGCTTTAATTTTTTTATGTTCAATTTTCTCTTAATATACCTCAGCATTTAAATATACGAAAAAATTAATAAAAAATCTATAAAGAAAAACCAATGTAACTTTGTATGAATATAAAAAAAGTAACTTGTGATATAAAAATATCAGTAGCGTACTTGTATTTATGTGTTTAAAATAGTTAAATTGAAGTACAAAGTTATTGTCAATATTTCTCACTTGGTCGTAGTGGGTCGGGTCATACTTCATAGTCCGAAGTGTCAGGATATCCTACATAAATCCTGCAAACTACATATAATATATTATGTTGTGTATGTTTGCTTTTAAAATGTTCACTCACTTGTATACAAACGTTTCTAAATATAATATTTTTATTTTTTATACATGTATCTACTAAAGCTTTCGATCGACTGTGGCGGTCTATACAGAAAAGAAGTGGGCTCACAATCAACCCCTGTACCTACTGTATTCATATCTTCCGAAATTCCTTTGCTTCCATCGCTCAATGCCTATAATACAGTTTTATTTCCCAATATAAAAACTTTCCCTTTGATTTCTTTATTGTTGAAGTATAACTTTTGTACCACGAACTATGTTAGAATGGGGTGTCAAACTGATGTAATCAAAAGACCTAATGAAAATCTTAACCTCTATTTTCGGGCATATTTAATTGTCACGCCTTAACGCCGTATATTTAATATCTAATAATTACACTTATATTGTGATTTTGGGAGTTTTCTACAACTTTCAAGTATAATACCATTTTGTTTTCAAGTATACCCGTGAAGCGACTTAGTAGCGTTACACATTTATCTCCTCAAGTCGGCATAGCGAAGGCGATTGCTTGCTATGGATATTTCTATGCATAACATCAGGCGAGATGTTGTGAAAAAAAAGGAAAACGTATCTTAAAGGGAGAGCTAAGTTAGGACGATTCTCTATTGTGTCAAAGGCATTGGATACTCTATAAGACTAAAAGAAAAAAATTGTTAATCTTGTAAAATTAAATATAACATAAAGCAACGTTTAGTGAAATGCTCGCAATGTTCCTAAACATAAACTTAAGAGCTTCTTAGACGTACAGACATTGTTGAAACAAAAAGAACATTTATATTTCACTAGAAACAACAGCAGCTGTAGAAAACACGACTTTACTATCTATTTCAATTGCAAACAATACTATTTATTCTTTTCCATTTTTCCTTGGCGTAGATTACATTTTTATAGTTTTAGGTTAACTAGGTTATGATTCCAAACGAGCAGGCCTAAGATATCACTTAGATCAAAAACGAATAAAAATATTTTTAAATAAATATCTCATGTGATCGGGAATCAAAACCGGGTCCTAATACATAGTAATAAATGCAATGCGATATAGGAGCATACGTATTAATAATAAAGACTAAATTAGGTTGTAAGCCCGCTCAAAACACAACCACCTTACTCTACATTTTTCAACATACGCGTCCATTGCGTCCATTGATAGCGTCGATGGACTAAATTAATCTATCCACTGCACAATGCGTCCGATGTCCGATATTTATTGCAAATTTATTATTGAGATACTCGTATTTTCACTATGGTTGCACTGAGAAATTGCTTCCCGACCAGATATTTCACTGATAACTGATATTTATGATCACGCCCGCTTTTACTTATGGATGTACGTGTTAGTCTAGTTAAAGAACTAAATAAGACAAAATAAAATATGTATGTCACGCATTCACGCAAAAATTTTATATCCATGTAATAAATGAAAAATGTAAAAAAAAACGCGAACGACCATAGTGTGTGAACCACCAAAAGTATAAGATAAAAAATCAGAATACGGTCACGTTAAAACAAATAATTTTGCACTCGACTGTACATCATACAACAAATAACTCGAGTTAGATGGACAATAATTACAAGAATTTGTCAGCACTGCAGGCACATCAAATGAAACGTAACTTGAGATATTTCTATCTCAAATAACTCTTAGCCACCTGTCGCTAAAGGAAGACAGGAAAATAAAACAATAGTCGAACAATTGGCATTGTATTTAAGCCCTAAAATAGCTGAAGCCATGAAGCTTGTAAAACCCAACATCGTCTCGGTATTCCAAAACCGCTATATTTTCTATAATTATCCATTGTCGCGAAACACAGCGACAGACAGTGCATTCGATTGTACACCATAATGCAACATGCAATAGAAATCATATTCTAGATAAATTAGGATTTAACTGCGATAGTGGTGGAATGAACAATTAGCTAGGGGACTCCCGACCGCGAGTGCTCGGCACCAGAACCGCAACATTGTCCCTGAACCCTCTCTACCTCTAACATTGTATGCACTTCCCATGCCAAGGTAAAGTTGCCTCAACTAATTGTACTCGATGGAATTTTGTAACGAGACATCTAATGTCTCATCCCAATCCAGTCCATTTTATTCATACACACAAACGAAAATGAAAAAATATTTTTATTTAGACATAAGAACACATATCCGCGTGTCATCAGTGATGCTTGTCGTATAATGTATTCAACTCTATAAATGTCAGAAGATGAAACACACATGTGTACGAATAACATACACTGATTTAGCTGGCATGTGTGCATCTGTCAGTTTCATACATTACAAACGTCTGACACGCGCATATGCGGCCTGATCTTTGAGTAAACTATTTGATTTTTTATGTCTCTGAATCGTCAGTTTTAGTAGCTTCACCGTTCGTAGTTGCTTTTTCACCTGTAACTCCAGTAACTCCTGTAACTTCAGTACCTCCAGTTGAGTCTGTTTCACCGGTTTCATCAGTACCTGTCACACTTGTAGTGGTTTCATTATCATCAATAATAATTACGTCATCAGATACATCTGTCTCTATCAAATTGTGGTAATGTTCTGGATATGCTCTACGTGCAAAGATACAAGTTTTTATGCATTCGTGCTCATCTGCAAACATATTTAAATTAGGTAGGCACCCTTTCCACATTGCTACCTCGCATCTTGATCCTGGTTTGTAGAAATACATCACGGGTGTCGGTTTCATGCCACAGTCGTCCCATCTGAAAGGTGCAAAACATTGGTCTGGAGGCACTGAAATATAAAAAATACATCTCAATATGAATAATACTTTGATTTTATAAAAAAATGTACTTACTTGTATTTATTCTTAAAATTAACTGGAGAAAGTAAAATAATAACACGATCATTGTTAATAATTTTTCAACAATTAGCTTTATAGAAACTTAAACATTTCTCCTGAACATAAAACGTTAAAGCGAATGAAGCGTGAAATAACAAATGTGTTAATTAAGATAAAGAAAATTGCCACTCCATTTTTCTATTGTGTTAAGTTTAGACCGTTTTGAAATATATACTTTTTGTTACAATTCGCAAAAGAAAAAAAAAAAACAAATTTAACGAATAATCATATTTTTAAATTTCCTGTGATATTTTGCATGCAAACTTAACGCTATGATACGAATTAATACCTTATGGCATTAACAATAAAGATGCGATTTGTATTTCGTGTCTAGTGTTCAAGGCCCACCGTGCCACACAACGGTTTTACGTCATTACAAACTCTGAGGCCGACACCTGCTTTCATAAATGTTTGAAACTTATAACGGGTGTAGTACACCGCAAACACACGCCTCTACACTCATTTATAATTTTTAACAACGTCCATTTTGTTGAAATACTTCAAATTTATTACTGTAACTTTAAATTTGTCGATCTTGTTTTTTGTAATATTTTGTAGATTTGTATAAGTATCGTGCTGTATTCATATTTCTATAATTACCGAGCGACTAACAGCTTTCCTGAAAGCAAAGTTTAGTGCCGTCAGTTCGTTTCGCATAGAAATTTTCGAGCGCATTCACAAAGCGGTCCGCTTAAGTCCACAGTAATAAGTAGTTTCGCGAAACGTAACGGTGCGATAACGGAAAATAGGTGCAGAGACGTCTAACTCTTCCCGCTTATTACGGCGTCGGCAAACTTCACATTGTTCGGCCTCACGGCGAAATAAGCTACCTTCTGCCGAATGTTCCATTCCACTCGCGAACTTCAAAGTAATCGAATGACGCTTCGCGAAATCAACGAATTTGCTCCCCAGTAATCAAATTCCAGAGAACGTTTCTAACTATTTCCCTGCTAAACGTTTCGCTTGTCGAAACTCCGGAATTGTAAATCATACACTTTAGAAAAGCAAATATTCGAGGCGTACCGCTTCATATCCCGTTTAAAATGAAACACTAATAAAATGTTCTAATCGAGTTTCGATGTGATTAAAAAGCAATTATTAGTATTCGTAGATGAGGACGTTCGACAATCGGAACGAGGCACACCCGCGGCGTACAGTGATTGCGTATACTCGTATGCTCTCGATCAGGAAAGTTGCTGACTCGGCATTTGGCTCATAATTTATTTAAGTCAATGGTAAAGAATAAATTCGAGTTATTAACCCCCTCGCGGCCCACGTGATATTTGACTCCAGACGTTTTCGAGCGGAATGCACGTCGTCTCTCAGAATATTCAATTTTCTGTAAACCGTCGCTTCGAGGAGGACGCGTGAGTGATATTGCGGTTAGGAGACGTCGAAAAAGTTTATTGCCTTCCTAAACGTCTCCGCGTACCGACGATTCTCTGCAACACTTTTATTACGTCATACAAATTTAAATTTTATATCAGAAATGCGCTACGAAATAGTCGTTTTGTGCGCATTTCACATGTATCAGCGAGCGCCTAGTCTTTTAAAAGTAAAAACCTCTACATTTGCGTTCTCGAGTGCCGCCACTTTATACTAACTCGGGTTAAGTTCACAATTTGAAGTAGCGACTAGTTCATAAAGCGAGTGGTGCGGACGACGGAAACGCTCTCATGTGGTTGCCATTAAATTTCGAAATCTCATAATTCTCGTTGAAATATTTAACGTTTGTAGCGTTCTAACTTATGTCGTTATAGAAATCGCTCGGCTTAAATTGTCGCAAGAAAATGTCAAAAGTGATCTTCTTATTTTGCGAAATGTTACAAAATTATTTTCATGTTCACGGGTGAGATGTTGTTATGAATAATTTTCTCGTCTTTAGAGCAATGAATTCAATACCAAACCACATATAAATACAGCTTACAAACAGATTTCATAATAATTGTAAGTCTAATATATAGTTTTAAACAATTTTTTTTACATGCATAATCTAAGCTAGTGCTTAAATCATAGATATTGGGTAACTTATACCTAAATGGAGGGCAAAATTTTCTTTTTTTTTAAAACTCAGCAAAAAAAAAACCTTAGGTATTTTTCTTGTATTTTTCTTGTATTTTTCAGAAAAATGTGGTCGAAATTTTAAAATGCTATTTCACCGACCGACAATACCTGGGAAAAGATAGGAACATCGAAAAATGGTTCAAGCGAATACGAGTATATCGGTTGAGAATAAAAACATGTTGCATATACTTAAAAACAGTATTGGTTACACATTTAAATTAGACTTTAATGTTAAAGACATAAGGATTAATTTATTTATTTTAAATTGTATAATTTAAAATGTGTTTGTTTAGTTTCAGTTCGTCTGCGTGAAGTTCCTAAGGGACGTTGCTCTCCTTGTATATAAATTTACTAGTATAAATAACGTCGGAGTGGTCATTCTTAGAAAATACATTTAATACTTTTTATATCTATGAAATAGCAATCGATCTACAAACCGAAAATATTATAGAAACACACTTTTTTTACTGTAGCTCGGCATATGACAACACGCCGCCTGATGTTAAGCTAGAGTGCGGTCCACGAACGGAAACAACTGCTACTACAGATAAATTTCTACAGGCAGCGGTCGCCTCCGCTATGCCCGCTCGAGGAGACGAATGTGCACCATCCAGATTGATAGTTTACTCTCCTCCCATTATACTTCCAAATTGTTTCCGAAACGCGACAAGGTCATAGGTCAAAGTATAGAGTGGTAGGCAGATTGATTATGGTTATTAGCCCAATCTGCCGTCCTGGAGTAGTACCACGACTTTCGAATGTAACACCCGTGAAGTGACTTTGTCGCGTTTTGGGAATAGTTTGAAAGTAGCCAGGTATAGCGAGAGGAGTGTGCACTGTCAATAGATGGTACATGCTCGTCTCCTCAAGCCGGCATAGCGGAGGCGACTGCTGCCCGCACAGGTTTCTCTGTAGTAGCAGTTGTTTCCATTCGTGGACCGCACTCTAGCTTTACATCAGGCGGAGTGTTGTCACATGTCGAGCTAATTTAAAAAAAAAAAGATCACTTCATGGGTATGGTGAGATCATACGAGTCGAGCTACAAAAAAAAAATATATAAAAGTGAACACACTGAGCAACATAATTAACATTTTCTCTTCATTTACAAAATTAATATTGATTTAATGAAGATATAAAAGGTTATTTTAAGATAACAAAGTGTGTCCAGTATAAGAGACATTAAACAAAATTATGATGAACAAGTTTGTCATCGTAAAATAAATACTGACAGCTATTAACCTTTGAAGGCTTTTGGGTCACTGTTTTCACTGACATTTTACGCTTTAAAAGCTCTTTTATTTTGGTATAAGCAGCACTTGGATATGCAACTGACGATCACACATAGGGATGTGCTAAGAAATATCTAAATAGGACAAATATCGGTAAAAACAAATCTTATCAGTTTTTTAATTAGGTATTAAATTATGTTGTAAATCTAGTAACAATTTCTTTTTTAATAAATTTTTCGACTTTATTTATTTATTACATTCAAAGCGGAGTCGCTGCAGCTCCATAGATTCTTTCTACCCCAGTGGGAACAGTGTGTTAGTAGAACAGTAGTAGTAGTCTCTAGACATCTGAATTATCTTGTAAAATTGTTAATTATAAATTGTGGAAGCTTTTTATTTTTTTACATGGGGGAAATCTTTTATAGATGCCTCACTGTCTCGGGGAAGACGACGAGGTGATGTCGGACTCCCCGGTACTCCCCAATACCGGGTATACACGACTAAAACCTCACGGTGTCCCTCTCTATGTCATATGGTAACGTTACGGGCAAGCTTTCGCATTCATACTCCAAGCAACCCCTACTAGCTACTACCCTCTCCAAATTCTTTATTAATTATACATGTAGAATAATCTGTGGTAGAAGTAAAATAACAGATCACAAGTCCCGGGATCAGGTTCAAATGGAACACCTTATCAATCAAGAAACAACTGACCTATCATTTTATCGCAATGATATTTGAATAAATCAGCACGCCTCTGACATTTTATTTGTTTGTCATTTGTCACTATCTACATCTACGTCCAAACATAATAATTGTTATTTTGTAATATTTTTATCTGATTTTTTATAGCGAGGAATAATAACAAAAGTTTGTTCTTTCAAAGGTTATTTACGTTGCATATATTTATTGCAGTGCGCGGCATTGATATATACAAATAGATAAGCAATGACGCTCCCAATGTGACGCGAGAGAAAAGATGACCACAGTCACTTTTAGGTTCTCTGTAAATCGTTTGAAGCGGTTTAAGCTTTTCTCATGACCGTTGTATGAGGTTTGCTCCTCTAGTATATGTGCCCTAGTTTATGGCTCATGGGCTGGATGATGTGCCACAACATCCAAAAAACCAGGACAAATCGGTTTCGGGATTATTTTGGAAGTAGCCAGGTATAACGAGAGGAATGTGCACTGTCAATATGGATGGGAACGTTTGTCTTCTGAAGTCGACATACCTGTAGGTGAGACGATCTCTGCTTGAAAAAAATATATCTGTAGTAGGAGTTGGTTCTGTTCATGGACCGCACTCTAGCTTTTAGATTCTATTATGAAGGCCATGCTACAATTAAAAAAAAACACTTCCACTTAGTGATGTAACAATATAGAAACCATCTTTCTGCGTTTCAATTAGTCATTTTTGCCGTAATCGCGTCGAAACTTTCTTCCTACAATCTTTTACAATATAAGTTTGTTTAAAAATTTATTTTAAAATTAAAACCCCATGTTGTAGTCAATAAATTACGTTTATTATATTTTTTTAAAGAAAAATATGTTTCTCTCATCTCGTATTATAAAATTCAATTTTGTGTCACAATATCAATTACACCAGTATTGTAGGAAAAACATGCTTAATTAAACTGGGAGATTATGACCTCTACATAGATGCTGTAGTTTGACCCTCTCCTTTCTTGATAAAAAAATTACTTATCATTTAATTTGATCTTTTATAGCCTTATTAATCTTGCCTGTCTGTATCCATATGAAAATGATTCCATGACAATACTCTAATATTATTTTTTTCGTTGTCATAATTATGAATTATTTAACTTTGTAATCATTTATTTCTCCTTTTATCTTTAGGTTTTTCCTTGATGAACACATATTTTATAGAAATAGATAGTTTTAGCTTTCTTTTTTCTTTTTGTATCTTCTTTTTGTATTAAGTTGTGATTCTATGAGTAAATAGAAAAATAAAAAAATATTGATGAACCTCGCTAATTCTGACCGGTACCAATGCAACTTTATTATATGTACTTTGGTCGCTCAGTGCCTATAGGCACTATTAAAGAGTGGTAGGCAAGAGTGATGATGGTTATTTGTCCAGTCCGCCGTCCTGGGGTAGTACCACCACTTTCGAATGTAACACCCGTGAAGTGCCTTTGTCGCGTTTCGGGAATAGTTTGAAAGTAGCCAGGTACACCGAGATGGGTGTGCACTGTCAATCTAAGATGGTACATGCTCGTCTCCTCAAGCCGGCATAGTGGAGGCGACTGCTACCCGCACAGGTTTCTCTGTAGTAACAATTGTTTGCATTCATGGACCGCACTCTAGCTTTACATCTGGCAGAGTGTTGTCACATGCCGAGCTACAATAATAATAATATAAATAGTGCGCTAGTATTCGAGTAAATGAGAAATGACCGGTGAAACAGACTTACATAACAAAATTCAACATAAATTCTTTAATAAACGTTAAAGTGTGGAGCGACGAGTGCTATTAATCTGTGAATTGCAGTTGCGTCCGCTATGCCGCGCCCGGATTAGAGGTATTTTCACACTCTGCGCTTTCATGCAATATCCTGTTTTAAATACGAATACGTCGGAGAACTCCCTGCACCATTTGCGGACGTATAGCGTCCAACAAGCAAGCTTTGCCATAAACTTCTTCCAACTGTCTATGAATTTCAATAGGTTTCAGCTTCTTCGCGTTTAAAAATCGAATCACTGAACGGATTTCACACTTGGCGGTGACGGCGATAACGGGCTCCATCGCGGATAGCTGGTAGGCCGGCACCGAGCGTCGCAGCGATCGCTCCTGGTAGTGGGAATGGAGTGGGGGGACCAACAATCATGTCGGTGTTGGCGGATTTCGCCTAGCATCTCGCGCGGCGAGTTTACAACGTTAGGAACTTTATTTTTTACTTGCCCCACGTAAGTATAAAAATAGAATTAAAAATAATTTTAATGAGTATTAGAATCTAAAAACAGGTCAAAAATTACATGTTTAAATGAGACATCTGTTCTGAATTACTTTCTATAACTTTACGTAAGTATTGAAATGTCAACAGACGCTTTTATCCACAAGTTGTTTAATAAACTTTGATAATGCCACCTGTGAGGTTCAGAATAACTGGTTTTTAACAGCCATTTTTATGCATACAGATCAATTTTATAGTGATTTATGACATTTAACCGGTCAGATAAAAAAGGGACTAATTAGCTTTAAGTTTAAATGTTAAAAAATTATGCAACAATTGTTCTAGGGTTAACCTCAGAAGAATATAATAAAAACTCTAAAAATTGCAGTAAAAATATTACCAACTTTTTTTTCTTCAGAAATATTTTACGTTATATTTACATTAAAGTAATTAAAGAGAATTTCCTTATCAAAGCCCTCCATTATTATTAATTTTGGTTTTGTAAGAACTTTAATAACAATGTCATTGACATCGACTAAAATCGATTTATTGAATAATTTTGAGCAAAATTACTAACATAACCACTCTGTCACTGTTTCTAATTCCTCCCTGAAATTGGAAACAGTTAATTGCCGTATTAATTATTATTACCTACACTATTTTTTAAATATTGTCTGTCTTTATAATGCCGGCATAGCGGACCCGACACTATCCGCAGATCTTGTTTCACTCCGATTAAAAAGCACTTGATTGTTACTATGAGTATATACTTTTCCGATCAAATCGGAGACATCCTTATGAAAGCTGGGCTGCCTAGTGCTCATAACCGTCGGGCGTCCATGAAGAGAATTGTGTATCTGAGGACAGCGAGGGAGTTGTGTCAGGATCGTGGTAAGTGGCGTTCCGTTGTCTCTGCCTATCCCTGTGGGGAAAAGGCGTGACAATTGTATTTGTATTATATTGTATATACTTACCTAGAACGAAAATTCACGGTTACATAGAACTAAAGGTTTAAAGAAATTAATTTGTTTTCTAACCATTACATAAAACAGACTTTCTAAAACTTTATTACCTAGACGCACGAAAATCTAGAATGAACAATGTTTTCTATCCGAACTGATAAATGTATCCAGTAGGTTTGTTTACACGAAACAGGTTTCCTCTAGTGCCCCAGATGGTAGCGACTGCAAAATATATGAGTTAGCTTATACTTTATTCCAAATTGTTTTTTAAAACTTACTCTCCTACAAAGATTTATTGAAAGAAAAATTATTTTGTCAAATATAGATAGATATTCATTTTTCTTTTATATTTTTTTAAATATTATTTATTTTACGATGGTAAGTAATCACGCAGTTAATTATATAACAATATTGTTAGATGCGATTTAAAAATTAATAATAAATCACTTTATGTATCTTACTATCGCGTTTATCTGCTTCGAAAACTTGATTTCAAAAGCTTCGCAACCATCGTAGTCGCGGTGAGGCTAACATGTATTTATTATCTGCAAAACTTTCGAAAAGGTTTTATCAAATTAATCAAAATAAACCCGATTGTGAACAGATTTTAATTTAGTTAAAACATGTTCACGGAAAACCTAAGAATTTGGTATATGAACAAAGCTCAAGTTTTAGGAGTCGTCCCACTTATATATCTAACAGTGGTAGACAGATCGTAAAGTGAACAGGTCGTGTTATCTCGGAAGTAGCCGGGTCTGACTAGAGATGTTTACCCTGTCAATCGAGCTTCACATCAGACGGATTGCGATCTCAAGCCGAATTACTATTATAATTTTTTATATTATATAATTTTTCTATAATTCTTCATTCCTCCAAAATGTCTTTGAAATAAAAGTTTCTATCGTTTTTTTAAGTAACGATATCAAACGTCCATCGTAGCCATCAATTTTGTTCCGACAGCAAATGGTTTATCGACTACTCGGTCGACATGGAGGGTCGTTTGCCGCCGCGACTCGCAATATTTTACCTAAATGGGGTTACAGTTGACATTGGTAATGTTTGACTTCGCAATTCACGTCTTCTGAGACGCTCTGGTCATCCGGTCAGCCGGACTTGCTTTAACTTTGTTTGACCTCCACATTTTACTAGATTTCAAGTGTTTTATGTCTTGTAATATACGCCTTTAGTTTTACAGATACATGTGGAGACCATCGAACCTTTTCAGAAAATATTTCAATAGATTTTTTTAAATACAAATTTTATGATTAATCTCAAATTTCTGCTCACTTTCATACTAGTTACCTTCCGCACACGCAGGTATTCTATTGTAGGCACTACCGCCTGTCACTTCCGCTATACCGGCTTAATAAGACTGCTCGTTGTATCCAGCTACTCAGCCAGCTAATCTGGTATAGCGATTATGTCAGTTCTGGGGTGTGATACTTGAAAGTGGTGCTACAACCGCGGGACGGCAGACTAAGCTAGTCTAGCTAAATATACAGTTTAATAATATATTTATTATCTTGCATCCTTTCTATGTTCCTTATCTTATACCATAACTTTATTCATATAGAAAAAAATTATTTTATTTATTTTAAAAACTTTATTGAATTAATTCAATAGGCGAGCTTAATGTCACAGGGCATTTTCTTCCAGCTGGCCTTCAGGAAGCAGAAAGGTAGAAAGCCACGGGTAGTAAATAATAAAAAAAAACTACTTATATTATATATAACTTAACTTAGAAATACTTTACAATACAATACAATTGTCACGCCTTTTTCCCACAGGGATAGGCAGAGGCAACGGAGAAAATTTGTCTTTTATCATTCTAAAAAAAGGTCCAAACAAAGAATAATTCAAAATTCCTATAAGAGAAAACCGTAAGAAAAGAAACAGACAATTCATTACGCAACGATGACAAGTCTATTACAAGTAAAATTAAAAGTCTGACGTCGTTTCTGTCACGCGACATGAATTGCAAAATGATTGAAGTCATCTACAAGACTTTATTATGGACCAATATAATATTTGAATTATTTTTCCAAAAATACTCTCTAAAAATAGTGTTCATTTATTATAGAGCGGTCGTGGTCTAGCGGTAGAAAACGTGAACTCATGATCGTTCACACCCGTATTCGTACATACAACTAGATGTGCAATAATGCTCCCAATGTGACGCGAGGGAAAAGATGACCGCAGTCACCTTTAGGTTCTCTGTCAGTTAGTATTTGACTTGACGGCAATCAAATCGTTTGAAACGGCCTACACGTTTTTCATGTCAAATGTATGAAGTTTGCACCTCTAGTATATATCTCAATGTCGGCACCAATGTTATATGTACTCGTACTTTGATCGCTTATAGTGCCTACAGGCACTATTAAAGAGTGGTTGATAGATAAACTGATTGATGATGGTTATTAGCCAAGCCAAGCCGACGTGCATGCATGCGGGGAGTAATGGATGTGGTCGAAGCGAAAGTGGTATGTAGAGAGAGGAGTCGCTGGCGCTCCATAGTTTCTGCCTACCCCAGTGGGAACAAGGCGTGAGCTAAGTAAGTAAGACCACTTACGAATATAACATGCGTAAAGTGATTATTCAGTATCAATTTCAAAGTAGCCACGTATAACGAGAGGAATGTGCACTGTCAATCTGGATGGTGCACATTCGCCTCCTTAAGCCGGCATAGCGGAGGCTACTGTTGCCTGTAGAAATTAATCCATAGTAGCAGTTGTTCCCGTTCTAGCTTTACATCAGGCGGAGTATTACAATAAAAAAAACTACAATACCTTCAAAACTGAGAAGAATTTGATTTTAATACGCAGACGTGTCTGTACTTATTACTGACCCATATCAATTGGACACCCTTTATACATCGAACAAAACATAGTACACGCAAAATGCAAAGCAATTCGTGAAGAGCCGCCCGGACCCTCGTCACAACAGATGCCGCTACGCAAAACAAACACTAAGAAACGCAACCATTAATTTAATCTTCATGTCATAACTTATTGTATGCAAACATAACTTTGCTTAATAACATATCACACAAATAAATTATATACATTACATATATCATCTTTGTTTAAACTTAATTGCAATAAAAAATTATTTTTTAATTATTATTGTAACTCGGCATATGACAACACTCCGCCTGATTAAAGCTAGAACGGAAACCATGAACGAAAACAACTGCTACTTCAGACAATTTTTACAGGCGACAGTCACCTCTGCTATGCCGGTTTAAAGAGACGAACATTCACCATTCGAGTTAACAGTTTACACTCCTCTCGTTATACCTGGCTACTTCACGAGCAGTGATATGTTAAACTTATATGTTATAGAAATTTATATAAGTAGGTACATAGTAGGTCAGCATCTGTGCTTTGACAAGGGTCTAACTAGTGCCTAACGGTGACGGATGACGATATGCATCCTCCAGAGAATTAACTATACTTATATTTGTGTTTTTACACAGAAAATTGACAAAATATAATTTGACGATTTGGTTGTAATGTATGAGTCAATAGTTTTTGTTCAGTTTCAGGTTTTCAAAAACCTTACAAAAGACAGTTGTATAAATATTGAACCAAAGGTGAATGCCCATTTTTGGGCCCACTTGATACCTAATAGTTTGGTAACAAAACAATATTCTAAAATAATATATTATTTTTTATTAATTTATTTTAATTATATCAACACATCATTTACCATTCAATAGACGATGTTTAATTACATAAAAAACAGATATCTTCAATTATTAAAGCATTAAAAATAATAATAACCTCAAATATTGCATCAGAAAACAACTAATTACTGAATAACCCGTGTGAAAAAATTAAAACTGATTGCTAATAAGGAAGTAGATTTATTTTTCTACAAGATGAACTCGAATCATCGACAAACTCCAGAAAAAAATTGTGGACCCATTTTTCTTAGGCGAATAGGCATTCTCTTTTTTTATTCAAAATCTCTAACTTAGTATTTTAAGTTCTGTTTACTCCCAGGACGTTGTCATCAGTCACTTCACTGTTTGACCTCACCCATGTCACCGAGCATACGGTCCGCATGATTCTTGCCCCGATTAAAAAATAAAATATTTATGTCCCGAACTATTTTCCTGTTTACGTATGTCAATTTATGTGTACTACATGTTTAATTTTGTTCCGAAAGTTTGTCGGATCGATTTAAAAGTCACTGGTTGAAATCCGGAGACGTTGATACGTATATTGTTTTGATCTCTATCGATATTCTCAAGTTTTATTTTAATACTTTTACTAATCTAGTACTTGTATCAAGCTACGACTCTATCTGTGTTAGCGTTAGTGTTAACCTTAGCGTTAATTGCTACGTCCAACGGCGCGATAATTAATGCGGCATTAAACCCACGGCTACATTAAAAGTTTTGTTAGAGTTAGAGACGTAAATATTGGCATTATATGTTACGTTAGTAGATTTGTTGAGACTTAGTCATACTAACATTTTTGCACTAATAAACGTGTTAAGACGCAGGTAGAGCTGTAGTATAATAGTCACTACGCGAACAAAGCACATATAAAATATGTAGTTACATTGATACCAGTCAGTAGTAAGACGATTTAAAAAAAATCCTTCACCCTTTTAGGAATTGTTTGTCGTGGTAAATAGATATAAATATAATTTTAAAAAACACTGTAAGTCTAAAGTTCTATCTAACCGTAAATGTGATTAGATAAGCAATAATAATTAATATATTTCAAGTAATTTATCAAAATTGAGCTTTATCGTGCATGAAATAAGGATGTTAAACTTTATTTTTAGACAATTGTAGCTAGAAATTTCAATCAACATTTGCAATACAAAATATAAAGGCAATAAAATGCAGCTGGAGCAAGCCCAACATCTATTACTCGATCAAATTCAATATAATTCTTTCGTTTATAGAATACAAAACTTGTTCATTGCATTTTAGCCTTTATTGCATTTATTTAGACTTTAAAACTGTGACTTCTTTCTATAGAGAACTTTAATTAGAACACACTTATGATTATACTTTTTATTTTTTCATTCTACCTTACTCCCTTGGAATAGGACTCAAAATTGTTTGTATAGTTATAATTCTTAACATCTAAGTATTAAGAAATATTCGTCTGAAATCTAGAGATTGCCTTCGAAGAGTAATCGTTAAGGTGGCGGCACCAATACATTTATAATGCACACAACAATTTTTTTTTCGTTTCTGTTCGACTCTGTTGGGGAGAAGAAGCACAGTCTGCTGGTTAAATAATATTCACATCTACTTCCATATTCGTTTATTTCTTACACCACAATAAAATAAAACACTCTCCTATAACAATTCAATCGACGCCATAACTATTACACACACACGGAAAACAACAACTACCAAAGACTAACTATGCCATAGATAAAACATGATGTTGCTATTCAATACTCCTCCTCAACATCATCAGTTTTATCAACTATACCTAAACTACAAACATGCCTATTAAAAGAACTCTTCGCTAAAGGCTTTGTAAAAACATCTGCTAACTGTTCATGGGTATTTATATACTTTACATTTATTACACCTTCCTCTACTTTCTCCTTGACAAATCTATATTTAATGTCAATATACTTCAAACGTTTCTGATCAGGATTTTTTACAGATTTTATAGTACTCTGGTTGTCTTCAAAAATAACAATACTACTGGTTTGTATCTCTAATTCCAATAACAATTTCTTAACCCAACATGCTTCAACACTTGCTTCACAAAGAGCTACTAATTCAGCTTCTGTGGTACTCAAAGCCACACTTGTCTGCTTCTTAGACTTCCATATAACGGTATTATTAAACAATTTAAACACATATCCTGTAGTTGACTTTCTGTCATTCTCTCTCGCCCAATCAGAATCTACATAACCAATTAATGGTATATCACACTCATCTTTCACATATCTTAATTTATAATCAACTGTACCTTTTACATATCTCAATACCTTCTTAATACTCTTCCATAAACTTTCATTTGGCTTCGACTGATATCTACATAAATAATATACTGCTGTTGCTAAATCTGGTCTAGTACCTACTGTTACATACATTAAAGAACCTAATAACGACCTACACATTCTCTCATATGACATATCCACATCAAACTCCTCATTCATTATAAAATTTACATCCATTGGTATATCTACACTTCTACAATCATTCATACCATATTTTCTTAAAACATTTTTCAAATATTTACTCTGATCCATCATCAAACTATTATCCTTCTTCTCAATTGAAATACCTAAGTAAGTTAACTTATCAGATCCCATATCTTTCATTCTAAATTGTGAACTCAAAAACTCTTTAACTGAATCAACCTCTCGTGTATCACTTCCCATTATCAACAGATCATCGACATACAATAAAATATACAAATCTTCTTTCATATACAAACAAAAATCATTATCTGATCGTTTAAAACCAAACTTTCTTATTGTTTCATTAAAACATTCATACCAATATTTAGGTGATTTTCTGAGACCATACAAAGACCTATTTAATTTTAACACATAATTCTCTTTAACTGTTATGCCTACTGGTGGTTTCAAAAATACTACTTCATCTATCTTTCCATATAAAAATGCTCCCTTTACATCCATTTGATGTATATGATAATCTCTGTAAGTTGCAATTGAAAGTAATATTCTTAACGTTTGTAATCTCAATACTGGCGAATATATCTCATCAAAATTATTCTCTTGTTGAAAACCCCTAACTACTAATCTTGCCTTCTTAATAATTTCATCACCTACATACTTAGTAAACACCCATTTTGTATCAATCAATAATTTCTCCTCTTTAGGTTTAGGAACAACACTCCATGTCTTACTCTCATTTAATACTTTAATTTCTTCTTCTACAGCTTTCATCCAACCATCTCTATCTTCTCTTAACTCAATATCTTCATAACGCGTCGGTGTATCATCATTCATCTGTCCAGTATACAATGCAAACAACACTTCTTCAGAATCATTAAAATCAGTCACATAATCTTTCATCCATCTCGGTTTCCTTATTGTACGGTTTGCTTTATCTTTCATCTCACTATCACTACTCTCCTGTCTAATCAATACTTCATTTTCCTCATTAACACAATCAATATCACCTTCTGATTCCTCATTGTTACTTTCCTCTATCTTATCTTTATCTCCCATTTCTATCACTACTAACTCCTCCTGTTTCTCACATCCTTCATCAAATATTACATTTCTTCCAACTATTACTTTATTTTCAGTTTCATCCCATAACTTATAACCTGCTCTACAATAACCTATCATTCTTAACTTCTGTCCCTTAGCATCCCATTTACTTCTCATGACTTTCGGTATATGATTATATGCGACACATCCAAAAACTCTTAAATTACACACATTAGGTTTCCGTCCTTCCCATCCTTCATACGGTGTATACTTCCTTCCACTCGTAGGGCTTCTGTTTATGACATATGTAGCAAAATATAATGCTTCTCCCCATAATTCCTTTGGTAATTTTGATTCTAATAAAATAGTACGTGCCCTGTCAACTAACGTTCTATTCATTCTCTCAGCTACTCCATTCATCTCTGGATTGTATGCTACTGTATATTGCATTAAGATACCATTATTGGAACAAAAATTCTTAAATTCCTGTGACACATATTCTTTACCATTATCAGTTCTTAATTTTAACAAATTTCTATCAAAATGTTTAGTAACGTAATTATAATAATCTCTAAATTTATCGAACACCTCTGACTTATTTTTTAACAAATATATTATGGTAAAATGAGTATAGTCATCAATAAAAGTAACAAAATATCTATATCCGTCAAATGTAGGTGGGTCCATAGGTCCACATACATCACTGTGCACTAATTCAAGAGGTTTACATGCCCTATATCCAGTTTTATTAAAAGGTAATCTGGTACTCTTCCCTATCATACATGATTCACATAACATTTTCGATAATTTAACATTTTTCAAATCGCTCATTCCTTCGACTAAATTTTGTTTCGATAATAAATTCAAATCATTAATATTCAAGTGACCATATCTCCTGTGCCATAAATTTATAACATTTAAATCATTTTTGTTAGTGTAATTACAATAATTCTTAATAACTTTGGTGGTTAATGTATACAACGAACCTTCACTATAACCTAACATTATTAAATTACCATACCCATTGTAAACATATACTTTGTTGTTTGAAAACACTACTTTATGCCCACTATTTATAATTCTAGATACTGATAACAAATTCTTTCTTAATTCCGGCACATATAAAACATTTTTAATACTACAATACTGTAAACTACCATATATCCAACTCTTAACCTCAATGTCACCCATTCCTACAGCTTTCAATACGACATCATTTTTAGCTGCTGCAATAATTTTAGGAGTCTGTAAGTTTATATAGTTAGAAAAATAACTTTTATCATTCACTAAATGATCTGAACACCCGGAGTCTATACACCATAACACTTCACTCCTACTCGGACCTACCTCACTTCGCTCACTTATAAACACATCACTTATCTCCTCCTTCGTCCCGGCAACCAAAGAACACCCGGCTCCTCCTGCACCTCGCCACGATCCACCGTTCCTTCCTCGTACATGTGATGAACCTCTATGCTGCCACGGTCCACGTCCACCATTCTGCCACTGTCCACGTCCTGTGTTCTGCCACTGACCATGTCCTGGGTTTCGCCACTGTCCACGTACTGGGTTGCTCCACTGTCCACGTCCTGTGGTCTGCCACCGATTAAAACCACCTGCCACATTTGCTCGATTCGGACATCTTTCAGCCTTATGACCACTTCGGCCACATGAAAAACATAAAAATGCACTCTCAATTTTGTTAGAACTATTTGATCCTTTTTTCTTTTCTTCCTCTCCTAGTAACCTATCCTTTACCAAGTGTAATGATATCTCACCCATTGCTTCCAACGCTGTTACTATGCCCTCATATGACTTTGGCATCGATAATAATATATAATTTATTTTTTCTTCTTCTGATAACTCACTTCCAGCATCACTCAATGTGGAAAATATCTCTTCTAATTTAACAAAATGCTGTTTCAAATCTGTACTTTCAATATAACGAATATCTGTTAATTTTCTTCTCATAAATAATTTACTCCTAGTTCCTTTCTGCTTGAAATTTTTAACTAAATTTTGAAACATCAAATATGCTGTGTCTTTTTTAATATATTCTATATGACTATCTGCTACACCTGATATTAAAATGGCTTGCGCCTTCGCCTCAATTTTCTCATCTTTTAAATCACTATTAATTATCGCATCCAATACCCCACTCTCTCTCAATATCGATTTAATTCTAAATTCCCATGCACCAAAATTCTCTCCAGCAAACTGCACTATATTCAATTCTTTTCTCTGCATTTTTAACAATAATTCTCAATATACTCATAACCTTTGTTAACTGCGTCACCCGCCGCCGCTATTACGCCACACTTTTTTCACACAATATTATCGCGGTCTTGACTGGACTCTGTTCTGTGCTCTGGGCCCATAACCCTGTTGGGGAGAAGAAGCACAGTCTGCTGGTTAAATAATATTCACATCTACTTCCATATTCGTTTATTTCTTACACCACAATAAAATAAAACACTCTCCTATAACAATTCAATCGACGCCATAACTATTACACACACACGGAAAACAACAACTACCAAAGACTAACTATGCCATAGATAAAACATGATGTTGCTATTCAATAGACTCAAAACACATTTTAGATAACACTTATTAAGAATAGTCTATTACACACACGGCCGTGGACTTGCCGTAGAGAACAATCGATGAGACCCATGTTCGAACTCGCTAAATTCTGATCGGTACTAATGTAATTATGTTACATGTACTTTGGTCGCTCAGTGCCTGTATTCCAAGCACTAGCTAAAAATAATCTATTTTATTTTATTATATTATATTGTATTATTCTAAATTAAATTAATGTATTGTAGTTTAAGATTACCCCAACTTATAAATTGCTTATATTATAAATGGTTACTATAAAATTATATTTATTTAGAAATAAAACTGCGGTCCAGCCTTCACGACGATCAGTTTTATGGAGTGAAGCCAGACAGAGTCCGGGTATGTATGTTTGTATGTAAACCATTGATAGTAGAACTCGTTATTCGTAAATAATGGTCAATTGCTCGAAAATGTAATAGGAATAGATATAGGCAGTTTTAAGACTATTTTTGCGAATCATATTTTAGACTTTGTTTAGCTCATTCTTCAGTCCTGGGGTAATACCACCACTTTCAAGGGTATTGTGGCGGCCGTGAACTCACGATCGATGATACACGTGTTCGAACCTCGCTAAATTCTAACCGGTACCAATGTAACTTTGTTATATGTACTTTGGTCCCTATAGGCACTATTAAAGAGTGGTAGGCTGACTGAGATGGTTATTAGCCGTCTGCCGTCCTAGGGTAGTACCACCACTTTCGAATGGAACACCCGTCGCGTTTATCTTCCGTGGTAGCGAATTCTCAGACGGACTGCAGTAATATACAAAAAAACTCTAAATTACATGAATGTAATTAAGACATTTCTTAGCCCCATTTTGAATGCATAAATCGAAAAACCCCTTTTAAAAGAACAATAATAAATACGAAAAAGTGCCTATTCAAATTAAGTATAGAAAGAAAGATTTATTCCCGAATTAGCAATTACTCGGCCCACTTCAGCGTGCCAAAAAAATTCGTCCCCTAATTTATAAGCATTGAATAAATTAGAAAATTATAATATACTTTGTCCACTTTAAAACTTTAACAATTTATTTAGCTTCTTATAAAATAAATAAAAACTTAAATTAATTATTTTATAGTAGATTTTGATAGTTATTTGCTAGACAACAAATGCAATAAAAAGAGAAATAATATGAGAAATACATGCACCTTAATAAGTGTGACCTTGTTCATAGATTTTCATATGTTACAAAACGTTATACTGTATTCTTATAGGAGCTCGACATGTGATCACACTTCGCCTGTATGTATCAGTCCCCTCCGCTATGCCGGCTTGGGCTACTCCTGTGTTGATCCCGACACGCGATTAGGTCACTTCACGGATGTTACATTTGAATGTGGTGGTAGACTAACCCACGACGGTAGACTACTCGTAGATAACGTGGACTAGCGTCAAATCTCGCTAAATTCTAACCTACATCAGTACTAATCGCTCAGTGCCTATGATACGAGTACTTCTCGGCATTTAAAAAATACCCAATCGTCAGTCTACTACCACTATTAAACATTAAAACCAGCAGCATATAAACAGTTATAAACTAATAAAAATAACTAAAACTAAAGTAGACTGACTATGCACTACAAAAACTCAATAGGTGGTGCCATATTTTTTCCCTTCATTGCGTGACGTCAAAAATACTTTTTATAGAAGGGCCCGTTTTATTTGCTTTGTTGAAAGTCAACTATGAATAACAACAGGGAGTCTAAAGTATAAATTAATGTTATACCACAGACTTCTGAACTGCGCATTTTTTATTTGCCATACCTTTTTGATGTCAACTATAAACCAACGTCTTTATTTTATAATGTTTTGAATTATAAAATTAAATTGTCTCGACACTGGTAACCTTAATGGTGCACATCCATCTCCTTAAGCTAGCATAGCGGAGGCACAATGTCCCTGCAGAAATTAGCTCGTGGACACATGTCGTGCTGCTATAAAAAGAGTAGGAAAGCTTTCGATCGAATGAAATTCATTAAAATAAATGTATATAATCTTTTATTCAGCTATCAAATTAGTAGTTTAATTTATCTTCATTGAAATAGAAAACAATAAATTGTTATTTAAAAAATATATGTATAACATATCCCTCGATCTAAACCAGTCCTTGCCAACCTATAAGGTATCGCGGACCACTTTGTAGACGTGTTTGTGTTACACTAGGCTGGCCGCGCTTTAGATAAAAGAATAAAAAGGGTATATAGGGTTTTCGACTTCAAAATACATGTTTATACAAGCAAATTTATGCAAAAATATCAAATGTAGTAGGAACAAAAGTCATAATGATAACAATCCCCGCGATGATTTCAAGTGCCGCGCGGACCGCATGTTAGCCAGGCCTGATCTAAACTAATAAAAAATTGACAAGTCTATAGGCACGTATAAAAAGTGGGGGTAAAAAGGACATTTTCAGGGGGACAACAACATTAGCATCGTGATATGATCTAATGTAATGAAACCCGTGTGAACACGTAACTGCCTTGTTTTTTATTCACCACACAGAAAAAGGCTTTTAAAAACTGATTTATATCAGACCGCTACATGGATTTAGCATTTATTTTGTTGCCGCAAAAGTTAATGATTTTGCATTTTTTATTTTAATATGCCACTTTTATGTATTATAATAAATTTAAATTAATGTTTAGCTGTTTGTTATAAAAATTGTTGTTATTATTTTCAATTTTCTTACCTATTCCTGTCAGAAGTCTACTTCAAATTTGGATAAATTTTGATTATTTTTTTTCTGCTCAGAATTATTTATTCTCGATAGAATCTCGTATATCGTGATGTGACGCGTCGAATACTTTCACATTTTCTGAAATATCTTTTATTAAATCTGTTTATAAAATAGATAAGAGCGGCTGTGGTCTAGTGGTCGAAGAAGTGAACTCACTGGTTATATATACTTCGGTCTCTCAGTACCTGGTACAAAAATTTTAAAAATTGGGAACACGGTTAGGGTCCCGAACTGAACCAATTTCACTTGACTTATGATAATTTAATGTATGTATGGTGAACATTATTTTATGAATATTTAATTTATTTTCAATGAAAATGTTAATAAAATCAATTTCATTTGTTTCTTAACAACCGCCTATTTCCCTTTTAGCACCCTATAATTTTTATACTAAACGGGTGTGTATTTGAAATCAATAAATAGCTCTTTTGTTAACAACACGTAATTACGTTACTTTGGATTTTTATTTTAGTATACATTTTTTAAATTATTTAATGTTTATTCTATTTAAACGGTTGTCAGTTGTATCCCTTCATGAACCTCTTAATATGAAACGGAATGAGTCACAACATAGGCGGTAGTGAACTGACTTCAAGCCGGCATAGTGGTGGTGCATGTTCGAATAGATCGTGCGGATTGTCAAACTATTGTATAAAAAAAACTCTTATTTAAAAAAAATTGTAACGTAATTTTCTTTTGTTTTTCAAATGTTATAAATAATTAACATATTTTAATATAAACAAGCGAGACACAATTAAACAAGACCGCTAAGTTATGCAAATTTAGTGCTAAACTATAATTTGGAGTGCACACGTTGCCTCAAGTTATCTGGTTTAATTACTGCACCAGCTGAATAATCTAGTCTAACTCGGCCGAGATGGATCTCTAACGTAATTAAGTGACATAGGTCTGTCCAGATATTGATTAATCAAATTCCATTGCAACTTAAGTGTTGATTGCCTAGTTCATCGATTTTAGGTGTTTCCATACATTACTTTATTTTCGAACGGCCGTGGACTAGCGTTAAGACGATAATGTAACTTTGTTATATGTACTTTGGTCGTTCAGTGCCTATAGGCATTATTAAAGAGTGGTAGGCAGACTGATGATGGTTATTAGCCCAGTCTGCCGTCCTGGGGTAGTACCAGCACTTTCGTATATAACACCCGTGAAGTGACCTTGTCGCGTTTCGGGAGGAGTTTGAAAGTAGTCAGGAGTGCGTACTGTAAATCTAGATGGTGCACAAGCCTCATCAGTATGGCATAGCGGAGGCGACTGCTGCCCGTAGAGATTTATTGCTTAACATCATGCAGAGTCATATGTCGACAAACTTCAGTGATAACGACATATAACGGCTAATAAAAATTGTGTCAATAAAATACGGGAAAGTTTAAGTAAAAAAATTAAATATTAAGTTATATTTGTATTTTGTAGTGAAAAAAAAAACACTTAATAATTTAATATCATATTTTTAAAATTAAACATAAAACCGCGTTCCAGTTTATACAGCGATTTATTTATAAATATAATATTCAGGATGCGGGTACTACGGGTATTTATTTTATAGCAAAATTTTAGATGTGGCAATAAATATCCGATGCGTTATACATAAAGTATGTCGATAGGAATTAGCATAAACACTTTATCGACGGTCCCGCCTATAAAGCATCTCTATAATATATTTAATGTTTTTTATTTTTGTTTCTATCTAAAAACGTCTAAATAATAAACAGTTAGTAGTTTTAAAGAATTCGATATAATCCGATTTTTTTGTTAAAACATCATAATTTAACGTGAAAGCGAACACCTGAGCGTCCATACATTTTGTTTTACCACATTGTTCGAAGCATAGCAGATTTATGTTGAAATTAAGTAATTTGATAACTTTCTCAGCACTAATTCTTTGTGCAAATCACTATAATAAACAAATAGCTACGGCACAGAGTATATAAAATGTATTTTAAATATTTTAAACAATTTATATTGGTCCACTATACCGGCTTATTTTTTACTTTCCTTCAAGTATTCAAGATTCAATATTCTTACATTTAAATCTATTGGTGAAAAAACTCCTACAATAGGTTCTAAGATTTGCGCGTACGAACAGAAAGATGCGGTGGCAGATTTTTTTTTTTTAATTATAGCTCGGCATATGACAACACTCCGCCTGATGTAAAGCTAAAGTGCGGTCCATGAATGGAAACAACTGCTACTACAAAAAAAACTCTACGTGCAGCAGTGGCCTCCGCTATGCCGACCTGAGGAAACGAGTATATTCCATCTAGAGTAACAGTGCAAACTCCTCTCGCTATACCTGGCTACTGTTCAAACTGCTCCCAAAACGTCACTTCTCAGGTGTTACATTCGAAAGTGGGTAGTACACAGAACGACAGACTAGGCTAATAACCAACATCAGTCTGCCTATCACTCCTTCTATACTATGTAGTACATTTATTTAACCACTCAAAATAGGATAATAAGAAAGAGAAAAAAGAAGTGAGTTGTTTTTGAAATTGCCGCATCTATCTATTATCCTCGTCGCACCATATATCGCTGTCAACTACTCTAACAAAGTTATCGTCTATCCGGGAAAATGCTAAATACGCAGAAGAAATAAGAGAAAAATATATTATCTTTCCCTTCCTATTTTATTTTTAAGATACAGCACGACTAAGTAAAGTTTCAGCTTCGCTTCGCTTAAATTTAACTTCGTCTATCTTATTATTCCTGGTGGGACTGACAGATCGCCACCGCCACCAACCCGATCCTATTATCCAATTTTCAAATACACCATCAACTTCGCGCTTAGAAATAGCCAGGTATAACTGGACTATGGACTAGCGTTAAGACGATAATGTAACTTTGTTATATGTACTTTGGTCGTTCAGTGCCTATAGGCATTATTAAAGAGTGGTAGGCAGACTAGTGATGGTTATTAGCCCAGTCTGCCATCCTGGGGTAGTACCACCACTTTCGAATGTAACACCCGCATGTCGCGTTTCGGGAGGAGTTTGAAAGTAGTCAGGTATAGATAGAGGAGTGTGCACTGTCAATCCGGATGGTGGATATTCGTCTCCTCAAGTCGGCATAGCGGAGGCGATTGCTGCATGTAGAAATGTTTGAAGTAATTTCATTCCCCACTAAAAGTACACACATGTTGCGCGGCATACAAATGAATACTTAACTACTACTTCAAAATTCATAAGTGGCCGTGGTCTAGCGGTAAGACGCGTGAACTCACGATCGATGAGACCCGTGTTCGAACCTCGCTAATTCTGAAATAGATAGGCACTATTAAAGAGTGGTAGGCAGACTGGTGATGGTAATTTGTCCAGTCTGTCGTCCTGGGGTAGTACCACCACTTTCGAATGTAACACCTTGTCGCGTTTCGGGAATAGTTTGGAAGTAGTCAGGTATAACGAGAGGAGTGTGCACTGAATCTAGATGGTGCACATTCGTCTCCTCAAGCCGGCATAGTGGAGGCGACTGCTGCCCGCACAGGTTTCTCTGTAGTAGCAATTGTTTCCATTCATGGACCGCACTTTAGCTTTACATCAGGCGGAGTGTTGTCACATGCCGAGCTACAATAAAAAAAAACTACCTATTCATTAGATAGATAGAGAAAATATATAAAATATTCTTTCAGTCTGAAAAAAAATGCATTAAAAATGTAAAAGAGCCAGTTGAAAAAGTGATCAAATAAGAAAAAGCCATTCGACGAGTCCACGTTTCATTTCACGTAAATTTCTGAAATTACTCTTTGACCGTTTCGTTTCAGTTCCAATATCCTTCTTTTTACATTTCCTTACTGCGAGAAAACTTTAACTTTTACGTGAATGTAAATATCATTCAAGCTCTTGTAGTATATTAAAAAAGTCTTTTCAAAATAAATATTTTTCATTTTATTTATTATTTAAATTTACTATAAGTTTTAGTAAAAGTATAACGAGAGGAGTATGCGTTGTCAATCTGAATGGTGCACGTTCGTCTTCTCAAGCCGGCATAGCGGAGGCGACTGCTGCCTGTAGAAGCTTATATCTGCAGTAGCAGTTGTTTCCGCTCATAGATCTCACTCAAGCTTTACATCGGCGGAAAGTTGTTACATGCCGAGCTTCAATAAAAAAATTGATAAATAGATGTATATTACAAACTTTTAGAGACGAAGGTGAGTCGTGTACCTATAGCCAGTGGAGTGTGCCCTGTCAACATAGACGTTGCAAGGAGTGTGCCTACACACATTTCTAAATACTACATTAGGTGTAATTTAAGTGTAATAATGCCCAGAGTCCACACTAGTCCTATGCGAACGTAGAAGAAATGTAACGAAACGAAATAAAGCATAAGGCAATGCATGCTCATTAGATTCTACCATGGCTTCGGAAAGGCGTATAACAAAAAGACTGCCACAAGAAACTCGTTATTACAAATAAGAATTAACAAAAAAATCTAAATTTTAAGATTCTCTCTTGCCTAAGAGAAATGGGCCACAATTTTTTTCTCGAGTTTGTCGATAATTTTTAGTTAATTTTGTAAAAAAATAAATCTACTTCCTTATTACCAATTAGTTTTAATTTTTTCACCTGGGGTTTTGAGTAATTAGATGTTTTCTGATGCAATATTTGAGGTTATTATTATTTTAAATGCTTTAATAATTGAAGATATCTGTTTTTTTATGTAATTAAACATTGTCTATTGTATGGTAAATGATGTGTTGTTATAATTAAAATTAATTAATAAAAAAATAACTATTAGGTATCAAGTGGGCCCAAAAATGGGCATTCTCTAAAATTTTCAGTATCATATTTATAATAAACATATGTTTCCATCGGGATTCGAACCCTGATAGTGCCACAACCATTCCACAAGTGAACTCACTAGTGACCTAGACGCGTTTTGGAATCTGTTTGGCTAGGTATAAAAAGAGAAGTGTACATTGTCAATCTGAATGTTTTTAAAAAAATATTTTTACTTAATTTGGGGCTTACCTAAAAATAAACCATAGTTTTAAAAAAAAGAGAAACCATCTACCTATCTTTTAAGAAAAAAATAACTTTGTACAATTCTACAGCTGCAGCGGTTACAGAATCGGGCTGCGACAACACACATCTAAGAAGCCGTACATGATTGTTTTCACAATAATAAATAAGAAAAACTCAAGAGTTAAAATTCAAAAGTATAAGAATAACAGCCTTTTAAAAAGTAAGCAAACGGTCTACCAAGAAAATAAAATAAAATCGGAACGTTAAAAGATTTCTGTAATTGTCGTTTAATTATCTTAGAGGAGGAGGGAAAAAAATTAAAACGATAGCCTTTTAATGACTCTCAATTTTCCGCTTTCGTGGTCGCATCGCTGTCTACTTCGATATAAAAGGTTTTACTTAAATTAAATTGTGAATATTTACATTGTAATCATTTTATACGCCTATTTAAAAGTTACTTAAAGTGTGTTCACGTCTCTATGCTCTCGTAAATGAACTTGTTTTTTTTTTTTTCATTGACAACACTCCACCTGATATTAAACTAGAGTGCGGTCCATGAACACGAGCCGAACGCTAGCCGGCATGATGAGACATATTAGTGCACACTTGACAGTGCACAATTCTCCCATTATACCTGGCTACTTCCAAACTGTACCCTAAACGCGACAGACTTCACGATTGTTACGCATAAAGTGGTGGTACTGCCCCTGGACGGCAGGTTGGGCTAATAATGATCATCAGTCTGCCTACCGCTCTTAAAAATTGTATTATTAATTATACTTATAATTAATATTTTTAAGTAAATTAATAAAAAAACATGTTTCTATGGACAGTGGGCATTATATATTTTCATAAAATAGTTGTATTGTAAGTACATACAACAATGCTTTTCTGACAGATTAGAGAAAGTAACAAAAGTAACTCCGGGCGATATCAGAACGTGATATGTCGTGCATGGCCACTATCTGATACGTCAACTTATGCTAGAACCATTTCTTGGAAATTTAGATTATGATTTTGCAACAATTTCACCTGACATTCTGACAAGAATCATATTAAATAGTGATTGCAGAATCGATAAACGAAGCTATCGATTTTTTTATAGCTCGGCACGCGACCACAATCCGCTTGAGTGAGGTCCATAAGCAGAGAGAAATATCAAAAAGCAGTCGACTCCACTATGCCGATTTGAGGAGATATAATTTTTTTTAATGCATGTACTAATTGGTACCGGTTAGAATTCAGCAAGGTTTGAACACAGGTCTCATCGATCCTCTACCGCTAAACCACGGTTGCTCGTTATACCGTTATTCTTTTATTATTGCGAACTTTTAACAAAAAAAAACAATTGATTTAATAACAAATGATTTTACCTGATATTCTGTCGAGCATATGATTTTAACGGGAAAAGCAGGTTCATTTATTAAATGAAATATATTTAATTATATTATATTTAGGCATATTCACATTTGGAGTTGTTATTATTAAATTATGTTGAAAATTGAACCACCTCAGAAAGTTATAATATACGCGCGGCGACTTTATTTTGTTAAATTATCTTTATAAATACATTTAAGTACAAAAATAATTTGTAAATTTGTATTTAACAAACGAAAATAATAAACTATAATAACAATAGATTTAAAAATAGATAATTTATGCAAAATCAACTAGAGGACTTCAACCTCGAGACGGTAGAGTAAACACGCGCCTACGCATTTTACAAAATTATTATTTCAAAGTTCACGAGTTTTAATTGAATTAAAAGCTAAGAGAATATGTTTATTATTGAGAAAGAGAAATGAGTACTAAAATAAAAACTTTAAAAAGTCATAATTATTAAATAAATACGAGAGGAGTCTCCTCAAGTCAGCATAGCGGAGGTGACTGCTGCCTGCAGAACTTCCTCTGTGATTGTTTCCGGTCATAAATTCATTAGACGGAGTGTTCATATGCTGAGCTACAATAAAAAAAAAACAATGTTCAACCGTAACCAAAACAACAATGCAACCACATTAGTACATTTTCTCTGAAAGAACATTTACTTTGAAAAGTCCCGCAGAGTCCCACTTTGCCTATACAAAGACATCTTTACAAGTTCTACACTTTAAGAAAGAAGCAAGTCTTCCTTTAAAGTTACGTAAACGATACTTTTATATAAAGTCTTATTTATGTACCTAAACTATTCAATATCTCAATATTTTTAATTCAAAACACAAAATTTGGTCGTACTATATTAAATTGTATTTCAATTTATAAAATATAAATTAGACACAGCTTCATTAAAAACTTCAACGCAGAACATTCCAAACAATACGTGTAAAACTATGACAGAACGATAAAACTTTACTAAAAAGAAAGTTTAACTATTAACTCGAGAGACGATATCGACATCTTAATCGCCAACCGTTTAGCTCTATTTGTTCTTTTTAAAAAATAAATGGAACAAAAATCTCGCTCTAAGATCGGCGAGGACGCGCATAAAATCCTCGATTACAACTTAGAGGCGAGAAGATCGAATGAAATTCCGAAGTATCGATAGAATCGACTTAATGGTCGCTTAAAGACGTCCCCTCCCTATAGATAAAGATTTTATACTTGGAGTAGATAAGGGAGACTATCGTGCTCAAGAGACAAGTTGAATCTTTAATAATTTATTATATTTTAACTCAAAATATTATATAGCCTGAATTGCTAGATACGGTAAGTGGACTAGAGGTTATTATGGTGCAATGTCGATATATATACTGTTGTATGATCCAGATTAGGCAATTGTATATTTTTTTTATTTGTATTTAGTACAATGTTATCGTAAATTAACAAAAAAAGCTAATTAAAGTTCTCACAAAATTCCTGACAATAAAATTTATATTCATCCTATTTTACCCGCCTGATCTTTGCAACCGATAGCTTCAGAATGAATTTTTATCTCCTTACAAGTTTTCCTGAGGCGACAGTCAGGGGCGTGTCCGCGTGTTCCAACATTTTGTTCGGTAGAAAATTTTAATAGTAAAGTGAATGCCCTACTAGAAAAACTATTCCGGTATTTTGCAAGCGCCTTTGTTATTCCAAAGCGCTTCTTATAGGTGCAATTCCATCGTCTACTGCTCAGTAATTTGTTTCCTGAATTTTTGATAGAAATATTCGCTTTGTTAAAATCATTGTAATGTTTAATCTTCCTTGTTTTCTTCACTTTAATTTAACTCAAAATACCATATTTATAATTATAAGTTCTGATTTCCACTATTCTGCTAGTCGCTGTATTCTACTAGCGCATTTTCTAAATGGACGTTGAGGAAATAACGTGACTTTAGTTAACAAAAAACTTTAGATTTCGGATCCATTTTTTATTAAGAGAACGCGTTCCAAAAGTGCATTTATTAAATGCATTAGACCGAATTATACTAATTATACGAAATTAATAATAATATACGAAAAAATTATACTAATTTTACGTAGTTGTTTAGTCTCGCGCGGCTACTGAAGTCGCGTTTTCTTTTACAGTCGACTTCAGAGCCGCGGCCGCGTCAATGGGTATGGTAAATTGACTTATTGAACAAATATCACTAGCCCACGACTAGCTGCTTGGTGGAAATGAAGTATTAGATTGCGAACCATAAGCGGGGAAACACTGAGAAATTATTACGGGCGACAGTCGTCTCTGCTAAGGACGGGTTTAAAAGAACTAGTATGTAATTCCTCTCGGTACAAGTTCCTGGTTTTACAATAGTATAAATGGAGATTTTTTTTGGGCTTCACTTTAATTTATAATTTGGTATCAATTCGGACCTGTCGATAAGGAAACGCCTAGACGCTTTATTAAATTAATTATAATATTTTGTTTTTTATAATATTTGAATTTTGGTTTTATGAACATGGCTTGCGGAAAGTATCGATTAAGTCGCAGCTAATTGTTCCTGTAAGACATTTTATGTGGTAATTTTGCAAACATAATTTATTACTAATAACATTTATATTATGACATAAAATAGTGAATAGCATAACTTAGTGTTTATCTTACACAGACGCGTCGATTTTACGTCCGTATAAATATTCTAGATTTATGAATAGGTCATCTAAGTGACTAAGTGATGTTCAAATAGAGCCGGTACTCAATACAATGTTACTTTAGTTTATTTAAAAATGTAAATTAATTGGTGATAAATTTTATTTTTTACTAGATACCCTGTTGTGATTTGTTTCTTTAAATTCAGAGTAATATAACGAACAAAATTAAATTATATGAGTGCTATACTAGCTGACGGTGCCTGGCGCTGCCTGAGCTTATCTTGTTAACAGCTCCCGAAGTATGGAAACTTTTCTCCTAACGCCCGTGAGAAAGAGCTAGATGGAAGTATGATCGAGAAACGACGGGTTTGTTTTAGAATTTATGGTTTTTTTTTTCTCCATATTCTTATGGCAGTTTTCTTTTTTTTTAATGCCTGTACTAAGCTTGTATTATAGGCATTGAGCAACTAAAGTACATATGACATAGTTACATTGGTACCGGTACGAATTTAGCGAGGTTTGAACACGGGTCTCATCGATTGCGAGGTCCGTCTTCTACCACTAGACCACGACCGCTCTAATTATATGCAATATTTTAATATTTTAATACTCGTTCCGTTTCGCTATATCGCAACCACTTCCAGTCCAAATCTTTTTTCTTCTAAGCCCAACTTCTCAGGTTTTACTTAGCTTTACAGTTGAGTTTATTGCTAATTGGCACAGGTCGTATTTTTCTATTAAATTTTCATCATAATTTATTAAATGATATTTTAAAAAACCTAGTTCAGATCTAGGGTAAGTACCACGCCACTATCTTGAATAGTTTGGATTTGCGTTTGGTCGGATGCGATGACGATAATCTTAACTTTGGGTAACTCTGAACAATTTTCGATAGGGCTGTATTTTAGTCGAAACTATAGACTAGTTTCTCGAATGAAAAATTGATTGAACGTTTAGGGGTGTTATTTATTTATTTCAACGTCAAAACACGATGTAGATTGTAGAAGATTTGATTAGTGTCAAACTTCGTAAACAATTGTTTAGCGTACAAAACACCCAAATTATTGATAGAAACTTCCTTTACGGTCATTTGAAAGTAGCCCCTAAGTCGTCGTAGTTAAGTTGAGATTGGGTTTTGTATGTGTATGTATTTATTTATTTACTTATGACTAGTGTAGTGTCACTAGAGGCTAGACCACTAAATCAGGAGTGAGTTGTCGTTTATAAAACGAAAAACAAGTTGTTTGAAACACTGGCAAATAGCTCGGGTTGTGCATTCATAAAAGAGGCGTGAAGATTACAAACAATAGCAGCTTGGCCGGTTTTGCTCCGGTCTAGACTATGTACTAAGGAAATGAGGTTTACTGGAGTTATTCATGGGTCAACCACACCTGCCACGGTTATTATTTGATTATAACCGTGCAATTCTAGAGTTAACATTTTCTACAAGAATTTTCCTTATTAAATTCTCTGTGGGAAACTAAATTCTTTAAAAAAATATATAGTCAGTAAAAAAAATCATTTAGCAATCCCGTGAATTAGAAATTCTCATCATATAAAAGGCGGTATATGCCTTTTTTACTGTTAAAATGAAATAATAATCATTGCATCTTTTTTTATATACTAAGTATTTATTGGCCTAATATCAGCTACATAACATTATAATACTATTATTTGTTAAAAATGAAAACACAAAATATCATTAAATATCAAAAACAAGCAATATAAATTCAATGATTGATAAACGGCTCCTTCGACTTCCAGCTGAGTCAGAGATTTTACGCGTCCATTGCGGCTTCATTTTACATGGAAATCTTTAAACTAAAAATATCTTACTACAACGTTTTAGTATTGGTAGAGTAGCTAAAGGAATTGCCTTTTTACATCCCAATTTTACAGCGGCTGTGGTCTAACGGTAAAAGGCGTCAACTCACGATCGATGACATCCGTGTTCAAATCTCGATAAATTCTGACATTAAGCAATGTAAACTTAACACAGTTTATAATATACTTTGCTCGCTTACTTCTCCAACTTAGTGTTTAGATGTAGATTCCTCACGGGCTCCTTCTTCACAATTGAGCAGCTATGACCGCTTGTTGTGCGTGAGGTGGTCACTGCAGCAACCCGATATCTCTCAGAAAGGCTCACTGGATACATTCACAACCGGTGCATATTAATCTCTTTAAAAAAAGCAGAGGCGACTGCTGCTTGCAGTCTTTAGTAGCAAGCGAACTGTGGTCAAATGACGGTGTGCTACAAAATAAAAAAGTATTATTATACGCTACGTTACATTAACAACACATTTAAATAGTGAAATTCATCAAAAAATTAATTATACTTCATATTATGTCATAGCTCCAAGGCAACCTCGGATATGTGCTTGTGTATTTGTGGACCCCTAATATGACCGTTTAAATATTATTGAGACACCCCCAATATTTAGAGAATAAACAAATACAGATGTTATTATTATTTTTTATTGAAAAGTTTAAAATCAACAAACGAAAGATTATTAAAGCAATATTAATGAAAGTGTGAAAAAAAAACAGTAATACGTCGATACAGGCAGATGTAAAATAACCAGGGGTTAAAGTCAAAAGCTAGTCGCTGTCACCCAAGTGATAACGAAACGTCAAATCCCTGTTTTCGATTCGATCCAGTGACAAAGCTACGCAAATGACCAAATAGCAAAATTCCAAGCGTTCTATTAGCATTTTGCTCAAATAATATTTAGACATGTTCTATTTAGCCCTGTCGCTATTTTACGATTCAGCCATCTTTACATTTTGCAAGATAGACGATTCAATACTAAGTCAGACTACTAGTAACCATAGCCAATAGATAGCAGTTGCCTCCTCTATGCCGGCTTCAAAAGTCTTATTGCACACTTCTCTCGTTATACCCGGCTATTTCCAAGGTGATCCCGAAATACCCGAAATATTAAAATTGGTGGTGATAGTCTTATTTTAACGACGGCATCAAGCGTTCATGGTAAAGCATAGGGTAATTCATACAGGATTGTTATTGTTATTGCCTCCAGGGTTTAAACAGATTGACTGTGATTTGCTGTCAGACTAAAGTTAAATCAACTGTTACTACTGCGGCGTACATACCTTAATTCTGCTTATAATTTCTCGTTTACTTACATTAAGATTTCTAAAGCCATTTATGTAATTAAATAAATTGAGATTTTTCACGTTTATTTACTTACTTATCCCACGCATTGTCCCCACCGTGGTGAGCAGAAACTATGGGGCTACCACTTTCGATGCGACCGCATCCATTAGTCTCTTCATCCATGCTACAGTTTAAAAAAAAAGAAATATGTGTATATATATACACAGCTTGACCAGAAAAATTACTATGCCAAATTCGTTTTCATAAAAAAAGAGTAAATGGTTCTTAAGACAATTTCCCTGTATCTCCTATGGTTTCGGATTTCCCCATACTGTCCCAGTTAAAAAAAATTACCCTGTATATATATTATATATCTAAGTATATAATAAACTCGAGCACCTACATTTAGATAGTGATCAGTACCAACGGCCTCACTAATCGCGATTCTTTGGTGTCGGTGCATTTCAACTAGTTAGCATAGTGCTGTTCTCACAAATTGTACACTTGTACACATAACATTCAGGACATTTATTATTAGAATATTCGATAAAAAAAGACAGACAGCAGTCATGCCCTTAAAAAAATTAAGGTACAAGCACCAAAAAGCTGTATTAAGGCTATATAATTTACTAACATAATTTCGCGTAAATTTTAAGTTATATTTCTTCGTTTTACTTGTAATATTAAACCAAAATATAAAAATTATTTCAGGCAGATGTTAAAAAAAAATTAAATTTCATAACACGATTTTTGGTAATGAGTGTACTTTATAGCCTCAGGTAAAATTAGCAGTCCATCGTTGCAGCACGCATGCGCGGCAAATAAGACTATCTTGAACAATATGCAAATTTCCACAACTCCTACTTGCATTAAAACTGAACCGCCAGCGATATAAAGTTGATATACTAAAGCTTGTTAACACACAAAGATATAAAAATAAAATATTTATTATAAGGAAGTTTAAGCAATGTCCTGGTACTACTACACATGCTTTTTACACGGATTTTACAGGTACGACGGACGCCATACCTACATAATGCCAAAGAGTTCGTAAGACGCTAATGAGAAGTTTCGAGTTGCCGGTAAGATTTTTTTTTTGGAAAAGAGGCCTAGAAATTGGGAATTTAACCCACCAGTTTCAACCCAGGTTTCTTCTTATCAAACTGTTAACGCCACGTAAAACTTTTAAATTAATATTAAGAAATGTCAAATGTATCTATATTTTTTATTGTAATTCTATATTATATTATAACAAAATTTTACTTTAAACAGACATACTTTGCATAACGGGTACACGCAATATAATGGCCAGACGTTTTGTTTCAAGCGGGATCCAAACACGTGATACACCATCGCACTGAACACTACTACAGCAGCCATATTTCAAGATTTATATCTCAAAAAATATCTTTAAATGGATGAAAACTTAAACTACAAAAATGAACATCAAACGTCCATAACAACAAAGTATTAAATAATTTTGAAAGTAATAGAACTGCAAGGAGGTCTCTTGCTTGCTATATTGCGTTCGAAGAAATAAAATAAAACCTTTATTGTATTATGCTGGAGTACCGCCACCTAAGTGAAATTTCTGCAGGCAGCAGTCACCTCCGCTATGCCGGTCGACAAAACAAATGAGTGCGTTTCGGGGTTGACATTGTCTCGTTATAGACTGGCTCAGGTCACATCACAGGTATTAATTACACTTGAAACTGGTGATATAATGTTTATAATGGAGCTTCTGACTGTGCTCTGTGCCAATTATCGGTGAGCTTCCACAATGTAACGTGGTGTCAAGATTCCTAACAGTACAATGGGTTATCGATTTGACAGTACGAATGTCATTTAACTTTAACAATGTATTGACAACATTGATGATTTGTCAATCGTCTTAATAGGTATACAACTAAAAGTACAACGCAATAATAGGTAACTTTGACATACACTTATGGAGGCCTATAAATACGCAATAAAACTTGATTGATCGGTTATTAGATTAACTCGAGACTTGAGAGCTTTGACTTGTTACGTTAATAGTAGAGCCACGTAGTAAATAAAAAATTCGCTTGACGAATGATGCCCGATGCTTTTCGGCTCCTAATAGACGTGGGTTCAAAGTAAATATAGGTAAGAGATTAAAGCTGGGATATATGTGAATTGTGCTGGAACTGAAGGGGGTTAAAACCTTTTTTCTCCATAACCCGTAACGAAATTATCTTAAAAATATATATATGTTAATCTACACTATACAAAATATGTCCTCTTCATTTAAAAAAAAAGCAATGCAAAGTAAACACTGTTTTAGATTTTTTTTTTTTATTGTAGCTCGGCATGTGACAACACTCCGCCTGATGTAAATAAAGCTAGTGCGGTCCGTGAATGGAAACAACTGCTACTACAGAGAAACCTGTGCGGGTAGCAGTCGCCTCCACTATATAATATATATATAAAACAATATAAAACCATTTTTCTTCTATACTAATAATAACTAGGTATTTTTATTTTCATCATACAATACCTAGGGAATCTGCGGTTTTTTTTAACTTTTCAAATTTTTTAATATATTTTTTTACATAAATCGACATACAATCGCCTGAGCAACCTCTCTGTCGCCGAATAAATCAGTTAGGACGAGCAAAGTCAATGGCGTATATCCAGCTCTTAAGGAACCTATCTTCCCAATACAATTGCTTCAACCTTGAATCGCAAAAATTAACCTATTTCACATAACACTTAATATTGAATTTAAAAAAAAAGAAAATAACTAAAAAAAAAGAAGAAAAATAAATAAATAACGTTTGTGAATAAAATGGTGTAAAAAAATCGCAGCGTTTTCAGTCAGAAAATCTACATCAAAAATTGATTTAGAGTTCATTTCACAATTTTTTCTTATATTTATAAAACACAATTAAGAAAAAGAAAATATAAACAGGCATGTTTATTTAAGTCCAATTGCACCACATGACTTAACATAACGTAACTTTAACGGGCCTTTTGGTGCAATAGGACCTTAGACTCGTAAGTGTTATAATTACTGGGTAAAACAATAAGTCTGCTGACTACCTGACCAGGAAAACTTTTTAAATGTAAAATCCGTCAAGTTACTCGCTTAGTCACGTTTTGGGATTCACTTGGAGGTCGTCTCATCAAGACGTGTCATAGCGGGGGCTACTGCTACCAGTCGACATATCGTATTCCTCGGATGCGGTACCAGTTCTTAGATATGAACTCTCGGCCGGTACCATTGTAACTTTGTTAAATGTACAAGGAAGAAAAAAAAGAGTACCTCAAAGAAAGTGCATTTACATATTTACTTATTTTTGTAACAAAAGTCAAAGCGAATTTTTTTGTTAAAATTAATGTTTAAATATTAAATTATCATCCTCTTTACCTGACCAGGTAGCGGGTTTGACTACAAAAAAATACACCATGTAGGTACCTTTTTTCAACCCTTGTTAAACCGACAATAATATTTAAATTTTCGTTAACTTTTTATTTATGTTGTAAATCCTGTTATATTTTTTTGACAGATGTAATTAAATTTACACTTGTATGTAAATTAAACATAAAGAGAGATAATAATAATATTGCCTGTTACAATAAGTGATAAGTAGAGTCTTCACACATCCTTTAGTCGTACACGAATTTGCGAATTTTACACAATACAATTGTCACGCCTTTTTCCCACAGGGATAGGCAGAGACAACGGAACGCCACTTACCATGATCCTGACACAACACCCTCGCTTCCTTCACATCCACAATTCTCATCATGCACGCCCGACGGTTATGTGCACTAGGAAGCCCAGATGTCTCCGATTTGATCGGAAAACACACTTCTGGGCCTGCCTTGTTTAACGCATCCATACACATCTGATTTATATATTCCTTTCGTCAATCTCCTTTCATTCATTCTTTTACACCTACTACTCGCTAAATTTTTTACCTCATTTATATATTATTTTTTTAGGCCTGCACTAAGCTAGTTCTTGTATCAGAGGCACTGAGGGGCCAAAGTACATATAACATAGTTACATTGGTACCGATCAGAATTTAGTGAGTTTTGTCAACTTTGTCGTGAGTTCCATCCCCCACTGCTAGACCACGGCCACTCCCTATAGTTTCCGTTATTCTTTAAAATTAATTTTAAGGCATTCCAGGATCGATAAGACATGTTTATACATACAACAAACGGTTTCGAAATTGGTAGATCCGCTGGTTTAGTATATTAGTATTGTAGTAATATTAGCATTTTGTCCAAGTAATATTTAGCCCTGTCGCTTTATTGACTATATGTTAATTGGGAATTTTACGATTTGGTCGTCATTTACATTTTGGTACATAGCCGAGTCAATCCGCTTAGATATATGATAGATGTATGGATAGATACATACATGCAAACATTGATGGTGGTGAAGACTGGATTAGTACTAAGCGAAACCCAACCATAACAATGCCTAACAAAACCACTACAAACTCAAATTATAGACACTGAGCGATCTACGTACGTATCTACGTACCTACATAAAATACAGATGCAAAAAAGGGGGTATTGCCGCAAACCAGAAGTTGTATTCATCATTCTGTTGCAGTATAAGTATTATACTCTAGCTCTAGTGTCTTACCACGTGAACTCACGATCGATGAGACCCGTGTTCAAACCTCGCTAATTCTGACCGGTACCAATGTAACTTTGTTATATGTACTTTGGTCACTCAGTGTCTATAAGCACTATTAAAGAGTAGTAGGCAAACTGATGATGGTTATTTGTCCTGTCTGCCGTCCTGGGGTATTACCACCACTTTCGAATGTAACACCAGTGAAGTGTTGTCGCGTTTCGGGAATAGTTTGAAAGTAGCCAGGTATAGCGAGAGGAGTGTGCACTGTCAATCTAGACGGTACATGCACGTCTCCTCAATCCGGCATAGCGGAGGCGACTGCTGCCCGCACAGGTTTCTCTGTAGTTCTCTGTTTGTTTCTATTCACGAACCGCACTCTGGCTTTACATTAGGCGGAGTGTTGTCACAAGCCGAACTACAATAAAAAAAATTCTTCTTGCACCATTTTTAGACATTTATTGGTACACATCATCGAAATATCAAAAGGCAAATGCAAGGGTTAATATACGGCTGGTGTCACGACGACCTCGTGTCGTACCCGAAGTCTTTTGCACCCAGTATACTCCTACAAAAATACTAATTATGTAATTATAGATAATTATATATATGGTTGAGTTTCAAACAGTTTCTGTAGAAATAAAAAAAGTTCGGTTAGGTTAGTGTTTCACAAATGATTTTTTTCCTATTAAAGTAATGAATAAATGGAATGAGCAAATTATTTTTGGCTGCAAAAAATACCATATATTCTTCGGGGAAATGAAATGTGAAATGTAAGAATTTAATTTTTAACGAATCATGTTAAAAGATATATAAAGTTTTATTTTTGTTTTTTTGCTGAAAAACAAAAATATTACAAGTTTAAAAATAATATTTTTTAAATTAATTTCGATATATCCCACTAGATTCTCTATGTAATGCGAGAGAAAAGATGACCGCAGTCATCTTTAGGTTCTCTGTTAGTTAGAATTTGACTTAACGGCAACATTGTCAAATCGTTTCAAGCGGCCTACGCGTTTTTTTACGTCAGATGTATGAAGTTTGCTTCTCTAGTATATACGTATATCTTTATGGTAGTTACCTATTAGGAGATAATAATGTAAAATAAAAATTAGGTAGGCGGCAGGACGACAGACTAGGCTTATAACCTTCTTTTTTTTATTGTATCTCGGCATATGACGACACTCCGCCTGATGTGTAGCTCGAGTGCGGTCCATGAACGGAAACAACTGCTACTGCAGATAAATATCAACAGGCCTCCGCTATGCCGGCTTGAGGAGACGAATGTGCATCATCCAGATTGACGATGCAGACTCCTCTCGTTATAGCTGTCTACTTCCAAATTGATTTCGAAACGCGACAAAGTCCCTTCACGGGTGTTACATTATTTTATTTAATGCGTACATTTGCGCTTTTCTCTGTTACAGATCTTGTTATTATACAGCGTAAACAAACAGGTTTTAACGGTGATTTATCATAAATAATAATATAAAGTAAAACATAACACTAAGGGTGGTTTGCACCAGAAGGCCCGTTAAAGTAACTTTAACTATTACTTTTACGGCGACGACGACCGTAAAACGTTTATATTTACTCCACACGCATTGCAATATCGTGTAAATTCATATTACTATCGTTAAAAGGATTACTGATTTCGAAAAATAATAGAAAAACATATTTGGCTTCTTTTCATACATTTGACGTTAGCAACATTGGTTTGACGATTATTTTAACTTTAACCAAGCCAAGATTCGCTGGTTACGGTTAAGGTTAAAGTAACCGTCAAAAATGACAGGCGCGACGATGGTGCAACTCGTGTGGAGTAAATATACACCATAATGGAAACGTAAAAGTAATAGTTAAAGTTACTTTAACCAGCCTTCTGGTGCAAACGACCCTAAAGGGCTTAGGACACCACATCCTTAACAACTACAACAGCAAATTTGTTGAAAGGGTCATGTAAAGTATTGTTGGGTAAAAAAGGGTCCATCTGGATTTAGCATCATTACGTTTACATGTTTTAGTGTATAATAAAAGTGGAACAAGAGCACGCGTAACCTTCTTACATGAAGACGTTTCTGTGTAATGGCTCCTTCAAGGAACACTTTTTATTGCCAACTAAAATCCGATCAATATGTCCCAAACATCCCCAAACAAGCGATACAAGCATTAGCTCTGATATAGTGCATAGGAATTGCATATAAAACCTATAAAATATTTCAGTAATAAATAAAAACTTTATTTATAATCCTAGAGAGTCCTAGAGCCGCCTGTAATATTTATTCTACTAGTATTACTTGCATCAGTGCCTTCAATTTTTGATAAATTCTTTTAAATATTTTATTAATTATTTGTACGTTCTGTGCCTATAGGCACTATTGAAGCAGACTGATGATGGTTATTAACCCAGTCTGCCGTGTTGGGGTTATTATTTCATTCTTCTGCACTTTCGAATGGAACACCCGCAAAGTGGGTCACTTTGTACTATGTACTTTGGTCGCTCAATACCTATACGCACTATTAAAGAGTGGTAGGCACAACTGATGTTAAGCCTAGTCTGCCGTCCTGGGGTTGTACCACCACTTTCGAGTGTAACACTCATGATGTGACCTTGTCGCGTTTCGGGAGCAGTTTGAAAGTAACCAGGTATAGCGAGAAGAGTGTGCACTGTCAATCTAGATATCTAGTGTCTCCTCAGGCCGGCATAGCGGAGGCGACTGCTGTCCGTAGAGATTTCTCTGTAGTAGCAGTTGTTTCCGTTCATGAAATTTTTAACTTATTAAATTTATTTTGGAAAATATTTCACCGTGACAATCTAAGGGTTAATAAAGTAATAAATTTTATCACATTTTCGAAATATCTTGAGCCTAACAAGTACATAATACAAAAGGCAGAGGTGTATAAAATTTGCAGAATTTCAAGCTACCTCTTAAACTCGAATATCATGTGGTGGAATATACTCAAAGAAAATTGGTGTTAAACGCTTACCTTCCAAATGTGCCTACGAAATTTAAGATGCTCATTAAAAAATGCTTCTACGACTTTGTAAATATTGCTTATATTGCGTGAAAACAAATAAATTGCGAGTCTAACAATCAGTAGGTGTAGAAAAGATATAATTACCTAAAGAAAAATAAAATGATACTTTGACTTAGAAATATGTATCATAAAATACTTTCGTAATAATTATATTAATAGTGAATACAAATTTTATCAAAGATTTTTATCACTTAGCAATCGACATCTTAAATACATCTACATACCTACATATTACATGAAATTTATTTACCTTCCGCACCCTTCACGAGGAGAATATTTTATTATGAATATTTGCGGCTATTTATAATAAAAGTAAACTTGGTGATACTTAATAAAAATAAGTTGTTTTTATTTATTTTTTAATATTTTTTTTATTAAAATTTTAATTTAAGAATGACCGTGGTCTAGCGGTTAGACGTGTGAACTCACGATCGGTGTGACTCGTGTTCGAAAATCGCTAATTCTGACAGGTACCAATCTAACTTTCTTATATGTACTTTGGTCGTTCAGTGCCTATAGGCAAATTAAAAAGTGGTAGGCAGACTGATAATGGTTTTGTCCTGTCTGCCGTCCTGGGGTAGTACCACCACTTTCGAATGTAACACCTGTGAAGTGACCTTGTCGCGTTTCGGGAATATTTTGAAAGTAGCCAGATATAGCGAGAAGAGTGTGCACTGTCAATCTAGATGGTGCATACTCGTCTCCTCAGGCCGGCATAGCGGAGGCGACTGCTGCCCGTAGAGATACCTCCGTAGTAGCAGTTGTTCCCGTTCGTGGACGCACTCTAGCTTTACATCAATCGGAATGTTGTCATATATCAAGCTACAATAAAAACAAAAAAGAAATCTGAGTACGCCTCTATAAGGACAACAGAGAACTGTTCTTATTAATATTGTAGTCCTACTTTTGTGTGTGTGGTCCATGAATGGAAACAACTGCTACTACAGAGAAATCTCTACAGGCAGCAGTCACCTCCACTATGCCGGCTTGAAGAGACGAGCATGCACCATCCAGATTGACAGTGCACACTCCTCTCGTTCTATCTGGCTACTTTCAAACTATTCCCGAAACGCGACAAGGTCACTTCACGGGTGTTACATTCGAAAGTGGTGGTAATACCCCAGGACGGCAAACTGGACAAATAACCATCATCAGTCTGCCTACCACTCTTTAATAGTGCCTATAGGCACTGAGCGACCAAAGTACATATAACAAAGTTAGATTGGTACCGGTCAGAATTTAGCAAGGTTCGAACACGTGACTCATCGATCGTGAGTTCACGCGTCTTACCGCTAGAATACGGCCGCTCTTAAAAGCTTCTTCTGCTTTTCTCTTTTACTTTTCTTCTGATATTTTTCAAAAAATTTTCAGCTTATTCTTTTTGTCATGTCATAGTTCTTAATTTTTTTTCGAATTTAGCACTTCTCACCTGATCCCCCTCTACCCTGACCAGTTTCTCCTCTTAAAAATTAGCGTCAGTGTAGAGTCTCACCTTACTATATTTTCTATTAAATTATTAGTGTCATTTTGATATGTCGTTGTACTGATAATGCAAAAATTAAATTATGGAAAAGATCTTTAAGCGACTTATTTCTCGCTAAGCCAAAAAGCCGATTAGTTCAATATAATTAATCTCTTCAATTAAAATTTACGTTTATTATGTCATATACATAATTTGGTAACAACGCCCTTAAAGGTGTATAATAAAAATAATTTGTTTTAGTAATAACCATTCTCTATTTTAAATTGTCCATTGACCCCAGACAATGTTTAGGGTGGTAAAGGGTTAAACACTTTAGTTAACCCTTAAGTTAATACAGTACTTATTTGACGACGTTTGTAAAACCATTGGGGTCTGCATGCTAAGCTGGACCAAAGCTAATTTAACGATGGTAAAAGCAAAATATGTATAATTGGTTTTTGCACACGAGTATTTAATTTTTCGATCGTACCAAATTTTTTAATTGCACTCATAGAGATATACGAGTATACTAGAGGTGCAAATTTCATAATATCGTCCCGATATAACAAAATTAAATACTAATGTAGCAAATCCCAATGCAAACAATTCTTTCCTATATTTAAACACATATATAAATGTAACCGTCTAATAATGAAATTGAAATATCGCATATATTTATTTATATTATTTATTATAAACACTTTCTAGAACATTCTAGTTATAGTATATAATTGATGATAACATTCAAGAGCCTCGCCTATGTCAGCGAGCGTCCTAACATAACCATTATACTTAATGACCAGTATAAAATGGGCAAGTCGTATAAAACATTTAACTAATCTACGACCAACGATACTGTCTTTTGTCGAGCAAAAATAGAGAGCTCAGACGTACTTGTTTATCTAGATGTTTTGACCTTTTTGGTCTAATTAAATATATTTCCTAATAATTGTGGTTTAAAATTTTTAGAGTATTTTGAACCTTTTGGTATAGGTATAGGGCATCTTTTGTTAAATTAACTATAACTTTACGCTTGATTTTATTTGATTTTAAAGATGGGGTAAGTAAAATTAAATAGTCGTGGATTCCAATTTATTTCCAATACCTACTTGAAACAGTAAAAGTAAATTACCTTCAAACGTTCCAACATCTATAATCTTCTTTATATATGCTCTAAGACTATATAAATTACATAATATAATTTTCATTCCCTATAGACTGACTGGGTAGTATTTTATAGGTTTATTTGGTACATGCCCGTTTGGCCTGCCTATAAAGTGAGAGAAGGCCGAGTCCCTTAAGACCCTGTACATCATTTAAGGGTTAGGACGAGCGGCAAATGTGCGACGTGCATGATATGTTGAGTTGTTTTTCTTGTTTTCTTTTCGTTCTTTAAATCTTTCTAAATATTATGAGTATTAATCTTTGAGTCTTAATAAAATGTATCCATTTCGTAGAAACTGATAAAATACTTGTGAACCACACAGAATTCTGATATTTTGATAAAAAACAATAATAATAAGCTAGGGAATTACTAGGGATTGTTAAAACGATCATTTATTAGTTCTAAATCAACAGTAATTTATACTAAACCACCCTATTAGACACTGTTAGTCAGGTAGATATCTAATGTCAAAAATGTTATTAGATGCATCATTACACCCGTATTGTGACTTTGTCACGTTTCGAGATCAGCTTGGAAGTACCCAGGTAGAACAAGAAGAGTGTGCACTGTAATTCTGATTAGTCTTCGTAAGCTGGCAACTACTGTCTGCAGAAATTTCTGTATTTATTGTAGCTCGGTATGTGACAACACTCCGCCTGATGTAAAGCTAGAGTACGGTCCATGAATGGAAACAACTGCTACTACAGAGAAACCTGTGCGGCCAGCAGTCGCCTCCATTATGCCGGCTTGAGGAGTAGACGAACGTGTACCATCTAAATTGACAGCGCACACTCCTCTCGTTATACCTGACTACTTTCAAACTATTTCCGAAACGCGACAAGACCATTTCACGGGTGTTACATTCGAAAGTGGTGGTACTACCCCAGGACGTCAGACTGGACAAATTACCATCATCAGTCTGCCTACCACTCTTTAATAGTGCGTATAGGCACTGAGCGACCAAAGTACATGTGATATGAATTTGTGATTACATCAAGTAATTACCAGCTAAACACGGGAATTCATGTAATCTGATAACAATGCAATTGAAAGACAATGTTCAATGCATATAGAATTACAGTCAAAATTTCAGTAACTAAAACCCACATTCTGTTTTCGTATCGTATTGTTCTAGAATCACACAAGTTCCGGATAGTATCATAAATCTCGTGTTTCAGATTTTGCATTGAACAATAGGTTCAAGCCGTGCACAGTGGGCAGACAGGTGTAAGTTAGTAATCAATTGGGACTAAAATATTCGACCCAGCAACAGGACGAATTTAACGGGACAAATATTGATAATAATGAGCATCTAAGTTCTGGAGGTAGAAGACGGATCTCTTGGTCGATGAGTTCAAACTTTTCTAAATTCTAACCGGTACCAATGTAACTGGTATTAACTTTATTTTTATTAATTAAACATATTTTATTAACTGGTATTAAATTAACTATGTTATTAACTAGCATAGTACAGGCAATTTTTATAGTTTCTTATGAGGCGACTGCCAATTTTTAAGAAAAAAATAAAATATGTTCTTATAGATAAGTGTTATTACTCTGTAAATGATTTTTTTTGAAGATGATTATTTGACATTGTAATTAATATGTGACATTTGTATTTTTTCTAATTTTGTATTTTCTTTTATTATTATTTCTTTTTTTCTTTCTTTAATTTGCCATTATTATTATTATTTTGACATTTACACACCCAAATGGGTAGTTATGGAGGAACACTAACATACAAATAAGACCATTGTTACTAACCCATAACTAGTAAATAAATTATTTGATTTGATTTGAGATTATTAATTGGTTTTGGGTCATAAACTCGCACATCACTAGTTCCGAATTAGAGCTAAATAAGATGGTTTAACAAATCGTCAGGCAATAGAAAGTCATTCATCACAAGTGTAACAGCTGTGCTTTTCTTTTATTGTATCTCGGCATATGACCACACTCCGCTTGATGTTAAGCTAGAATGCAGTCCATGAATGGAAACAACTGCTATCACAGACATTTCTGCAGACAGTAGACGCCTCTGCCGGCATAAGAAGACGAATTAGCTCCATCAGGTTGACAACGCGAGGAGCAACAACTCACGCAACAAAGTCACTTCACTGGTATTACACTCGAAAGTGCTTCCTTAGTTTCAACATGGATCTCATCAAGCCGGCATTGCGGAGGTGACTGCTTCCTGCACACAGTTATCTGTGAAGTAGGTGTTTCCGCTCTTGGATAGCACCCTAAATTAACAGCAGGCAGAGTGTGCTTACGAAAACAACTAATATACCGCAATAAAGAATTAATCAAATTAAAGCCAAATGAAATAATCGCTTTGATCCGAAAGTGCGGGGATACGAAAATGCGGGGCTTAGTTTGATGAATTAACGAGGAAAAGTGCATTTGTTCTTCAAACTTTCTTTTTGTTTTATTATTCTAACATTCTAATAATTAAAATAAAATAATTAATTATTCTAATGGGCCGAATAATGTGGGACGAAAATTTATCAAGTGTAGTGCGTCAATAAACTTGTGGACACAATGAGATGAAACTTAACACCGCACCCTGACCTAATTTTTTAGAGTAATTCTCCTTTTGAATTTGTTTATTTTTTGTGCATATTGCAAACATTTCCCTTTATAATGCAATTAATATTTTATTTTTTTCCTTATTTTTGTCCTAACATACGCAGTTACACTGGTTCCAATCAGAATTTAGCAAGGTTGGATTACACAAAGGATATACTTACATTGGTACTGGTCATGATTTGGCGAGGTTTGAACACGGGTCTCCTCTTGAGGTCCGTTCTCTACCGCTAGATCGCGGCCGGACATAAATAGTATACATATAATTAGTCATTTCATTCTTATTATTTATTAACTATTTAGATAATTAAAAAGCATAATTTAATTTCCATTCATGGACCGCACTCTAGCTTTACATCAGGCGGAGTGTTGTCACATACCGAGCTAGAATAAAAAAAAAACTATTGCATACATCATCAGAGGTAGCACGGGGACTGAAGAGACAGTCACTCACGTGCTCTTGGAGTGCAGTAGCGTGGACGGACCACGTCAGAAGTTCCTAGACACGGCAGAAGTGTGCAGAAATGTGAAGAAGGAGTCTTAGAGATTGAGGCCGCAAGGAATCTGCTTTTTTATTATAGCTCGGCATATGACAACACCCCGCCTGAAACAACTGCTACTACAGATAAATTTCTAATAGTAATTTTTATTTATTTTAAAATAATTGATCGCCTTCGTTGTAAAATTGAATTGCAGCAATAGTATTTATTGTTCTACAAGTAACGGATGTTATTAATGGCATTTTGAACGTAAAACTCGCGTTAATAATAAAACATATTGTTCGGTTACCATAACGATGAACATTAAAGGCTCGTTATAGCTCTCACACAAACTTAAATGAACTGTGCATTTTGGACAAAACGCTTAATTGTTTCTTGTTTAGACGATCAACTCGTCCGAATTTTTTTTAAATTCTTATTTAGGGAGTCCAATTATACCACAACCAAGATCGACTCCTCAAAGCCCATAGGCAGCCATAGCTTCGAGAAACTAATGTGCAACATCCAGGCGAGTAACCTAGTCGCGTTTCAGGATCAGTATCGAAGTAGCCAGGTATAGCAAGATCCGCTGGGGGGGTTGGATGAATGCTACCGTGTACCCAACCCCTCAACACTTTGATGGCCATGAGGAACACCGTGGGGTTTTAGTCGGTAGACCTTGTGTGCAACATACATACAACATCATCTCGTATACGCGCTGTTGATAAGGGAGCCCGACATAACCCTGGCACCTTCCCCGAGGTGCTAGGGTATACGTAATGGATTTCCCCACTTTAAAAAAAAAGGTATAGCAAGATGAATGTTCACTTTTAACCTGCACTCTGCACTCCTCAAGCCGTTTGTAGTAGCAGACGTTTCCATTCATGGACCGCACTTAATCTTTATATCAGGCGGAGTGTTGTCACATGCCGAGCTACAATATAAAAAAAACTTGTGGTAGCCGTTGTTTCCTTCATATATGACGAACATATATATATTTTTAAATTCATCCGGTGAAATTGGTAAAACACCGATACTTTATGAAAATGGCTATTATAATAAACAGATTGTTGGATTGTACGTGGCATAATGGCTCTGTGCTTTTCATATAATTATCACTGGCTGTTGCCCGCAACTTCGCATGCGTATAATTAATATTATGCGTTTAATTTTCCCGTTCCATCACTAGTGAGTGAACCTTTTATATGTAACTAGCGACGAAACCCGGCGTTGCTCGGGTTAAAATACATTGCATGTTTAATGGTATAAAAAATATTTAAGGATCCGTTATTGTAGATTTCTATCTTAGATATTGTGAGACTTATTTATAGGTGTTTGTAGAGTTAATCAAATCAAATTAATTAACTAATTAACGAATTGAAATAAGAAAAACTCTGTACTTAGTACTCAACATGTCATAAGTTAGAAAAGGACAGATATACATTTTTTGAGATTTTCGGCTCCCACAACCACCCTCTTCCACCCACCGCGACCAAACTCCCTTACTTTCATCAGGAGACCAAGGGGTATCTACCACCCCAACGGGAAGTAGATTGGAGTTGGTGGTCATAGAGAAAACCCTGTCTTTACGTACTAACATTAACATTTTATATAAGTATTTAGATTATTTGAAAACACTACTTTGCAACTAATTTCCGCTAATCAATGTTAGTGAGGGTAGGTTGTCACATCAGCTGTCAATGTTAGACCCGTCACCAACATGCAAAAACCTCTCGACGCGTTTCACCATTCCACGTGGCATCCTCAGGAGACGTGCGCTGAATGAAAGCTCCTTTTATACCCAAACTTGCATGTTGGTGACATTGACAGCTGATGTGACTGTGCACCTACCCTCACTAACATTGATTAGCGGAAATTAGTTGCAAAGTGGTGTTTTCAAATAATTTAGTTATGGATTTCCGCAAGGTAACGCCTACTACTATTTAAAAAAACCTTTTATATGTGTTTTCATACACACATTTTCCCAACACAACAACAGCATTATAAACAAAACAGACGCTCGTTAGACGCCGTCATTATTCAGTTCAACAAGCATTTTACGAGCGAACTTCTGCAATAGTGACAATGCACGTCCCACTATCATAACGCAGTGGCACCCTCGAGGGGGTACTCGGTGACAACTGCAATGGCACATGTCTGGGAATTTTTAAAAACTTGTACCTTTAAACGTGATTTTGAGCTTTAGGGCCGGTGCACATTGAACCGACGTACATGCATTTTCACCGTCAACCAGTTATTGACTTCGCTAATGTTTTTTTAATAGTAGCTAGCCATCTGACCACACTTTATTTATTCACTTATTAGGTGTATACAAAAGATAACAAGTATAACATTACAATAATAGTTTAGAGTAGTAGGCAGACTAGTTATTAGCCCAGTCTGCCGTCCTGGGGTAATGCCTCCACTTTCGAATGTTACACCCGTGAAGTGGCTATGTCGTGTTTCGTGATCCGTTTATAGCCAGCGTAAAACGAGAAGAGTGTGCACTGTGGACATTCGTCGCCTCAGGCAGGTATAGCGGAGGCGACCGCTGTCTGTAGCTTTGTTTTTGTAGTAGCAGTCGTTTTCGTTCATAGACAGCACTCCACACCCTTTTACACCCAAAAAACACATCTCAGACAATGCTTTTCGTTATATCCTAATTCCAAATTGATCCCGGAACGCGACAAGGTCACTTCACGGGGACTGGACTAATAACTATCATCAGTCTGTTAGGCAGACTCTTTAATATATATAGATTTATAATAATAAATGTTTATTCGTAGTATTTAGATTTTTTACAATTGTAGCTTCACCCTCAATGGTTTGTCTTGGCGTTGCAGATTCGTTCTTAATTATGACTAAATTACACACAAAAGTTAAATAATAAGTAGGTATATACAATTTAAATCAAATGATAAACAAAACACTAAGCAAAATTCAATTAAACTATAATAATTTCGAAGTTACTACAGTTCTCTTTGATCTGTCGACGCAAGGGCGACTTTGAAACCTTTCTTCAGTCTGTTAGGAATAGGATTTTTCCGAAAAAACAAACATTTTAGGAAAATAATATTATTCCGGATTATTGTACCAAAAATATTAGAGAAATATATATCTTTTGGACGTTTTATTCTTGTGGTATTTGGTCTATTTTTATTTGGTAATTGTAAAATAGTAGGTCAAGGTTTTATCATAATTTTGAATATTTACTGTGAATATTTCTAAGAAATTATTTTTTATCTTTTGTGGTATGTCATTGTCTGCCTGTATGAGTGTACCAATCTAAAAAGTGCTAAAGAGATTTCCGAATGAAAATCCACCAACAGATAGATTGATTCCAGATTCACCATGAAGGTTTAGGTTCTATATTCATGACGGTTCAAAACATATAATCGCAGACGTGGATATTTATTTATTAGGTCATCGAACAGCTTTGTATTAAGCATTGTGAAGCGCAGAAGAGGTATCAAGCATTGTGAAGCGCAGAAGAGGTATCTCATCGAGCCGGCATAGCGGACGCGACTACTATCTGCAGATCCCCTTCTCTGACTGTAGTTGCCTCCGTTCGTGGATCGCACTCTAGCTTAACATCAGGCGGAGTGCGGTGACGTGCTAAAATAAAAAAAATGCTCACACCATCGAAAAAGGTTCAGCAGGCAGTCCTTTCTCTCATTTCCAGTCACATCTTGCCTCCCTCTTACAATCCTTTAAGTATAGTGTGAAGAGGTATCTTATGAAGCTGGAGAATTGGTAAATAAATTATTTGATTAGATTTCATGTGGTCGCCTTGGCAATAAAAAAAAAACATACGTACGAGTATGTGTTTTTTTTTTGTTTGAAACGCCAAATTTTTACAGGTGTTAAACATAAAATGACAAAGAGTAATAAAAAGTGTGAAAATGACAGTTTCTACAACTTGTATTTACTGTTAACAAGTCAATATATAAATATTTGTTTACGAACAAGAGATCGATGGGATACTTAAACATAGAAATTTTACCATATGTATGAATTTTCCATATAAGGTTTGATAGGAAATTGTAACCACAGTAACTGTAGGCCGAGTACGTTTGCACCAGAAGGCCGGTTAAAGTAACTTTAACTATTACTTTTACGGTGACGACGACGGTTAAACGTTAACATTTACTCCACACACGTTGCAAATTCATATTGTTATCGTTAAATGGGTGGCTGATCCCGTTAAAATAATAGAAAAACATATTTGGCTTTTTTTCATACATTTGACGTTAGCAAGGTTTGACGATTACTGTAACTTTAACCAGCCAAGATTCGCAGGTTACGGTTAAGGTTAAAGTAACCGTCAAAAATGACAGGCGCGACGATGCATGGTGCAACTCGTGTGGAGTAAATGTAAACGTAACGGTAAAGTAATAGTTAAAGTTACTTTAACCGGCCTTCTGGTGCAAACGACCCTAAGCGTCAATAGTAACATAAAAAATGTCACACATATTCAATGTAAACAAAATATTACTATAAAACGAGATGCATACAACCGTAAAATATTCGCCATCTGACCATTTCAATATCTGCCGTTTAATATCGATAACTCAGCTCCGTGAATGCACTGTGCAAATTCATATCGGACTTTCATTTGATACGGTCACTCACATTACTAATTACACGACATATTCACGCCATTTTCGCTCTTAAATTTACTCTGATTTAGACTCTATATTAAGTGTTCTATTTTGAAATGTATAGCGAATAATGTGGTAGGGATGTAGGTAGTAAAAAAATATCGATAGATAGTCAGGGATCATCTGATACTTTACGAGTTTTGGCGTTGAATATCGAGCTGGTAAACCTAATATATTTTGGAATTAGAGTCCTAGAGATGAATTAAAATGTGTGTTTTGTACTAAACAGTTTGTCGAGTTTTTTACCATTTATTGATTCAGTATTCATTGATCATTGAATCAGTATTAATCAAACGATAGTCTTAAAATGCATACTTTCTGCTGGTAGTAGTTGCCTCCGCAATGCCGGCTCGAGGAGACGAATGTGCACCATTGACAAGTTGACAGTGTACACTCTTCTTATTATACTTGGCTACTTCTATGGCCACTTTACAGGTGTTACTACTCCAAGACGAAAGACTGGGCTATTAACCATCATCTGTCTGTTGTCGTATACTTATAATAATCTACATATATACATATTGCTATGTAGGTACATATATTAATATGTTGCAGATATAAGTAATCCGATCTAATTGCGGTAACAATGGTCAACCTTATAGTATTATTAATAACTTTCGCATTATATTTATGGTACACTAGCTGTTGGTCCCCGGTGCTACCCGGGCTTATCAATTTAACAGCTCTCGAAGTATGAAAAGTAAGAAATGAATACCTCATATTTAACTTCGTTTCCATAGTAACAATAAACAATAAATAATTTCGACCAAATTTGATTATCATAAAAACGGACATACAGGTATACTGTCGCAGACATTTTTTTTGATAATTTAAAGAGGAATAATTCTTTTATACATATTTTTTGGGTATCTTAAACGGTTTCCGCAGCGCACGCAACGGAAGCCCTCAAAGATGAATAATATTCCCCGTTTTTTCCACATTTTCGACTGTTTCTTCGCTCCTATTAGTCGCAACGTGATGTTATATAGCCTTAAGCCTTCCTCGATAAATGATCTATCCAACACGAAAAGAATTTTTCAATTCGAACCAGTAGTTCCTGAGATTAGCGCGTTCAAACAAACAAACAAACTCTTCAGCTTTATAATATTAGTAAAGTATAGATGTGTGATTGAGCTAAGTGGACTGTATTTAGAAAATGGGGGTTTGTTGGTTGGCACACATGCAAAGGCATCTAAAATGATGGAAATAGGACTCACCGTTTGCGTGGATAGATTGTTTCCTCAGTATCGTTATTTTACTCAAATTCGTCGATGCGCACGCGCGGCTAACCTTCTGGACACTCACTTGTCAACGCGGTTTGTTTTTAATTTGGTGCGGGAAAGGAAGGCAAAGGAAGAAAAGTAATTTCAGGCGCGAACAATGTGAAAACAAAGGCTTCATTTTTTGTATTACAGACAGAAGGAGCTACTAAACTAATTATTATTATTTATTGATTATGATCAACATTCCTTAGATCATACATTTTAACATTAAAACATATATGTAAAGCCATTATAGGTCTAAGAAACATAGCTATTATTACAATATCAAAGAAATTTAACACATAGGTACACAAAAAAATATATATCTCTTGTGGCGATTACTAAAATAAAGAAATTATTAGAAAAAATCTGTTAAACAGTAAAGAAAACACAAACAAAAATTTCCTTAAATCGCCCAATTCCTTAATAGTATAAAAGCAATAACTTTGTTATACCTATAACACGGAAATTCTTCAAGGCAGTGTGAAGAGGCATCTCACAAAGTCGGCATAGCGAACAGAACTTCTGTCACTTCTGTCAGCAGATCCCCTTCTCTGAAAGCAGTCGTTCCTGGATGGCAGTCTACTTACCACTCTCTATACATTTTTTTAAATTATAGCTCGGCATATAACAACATCTCGTCTTATGTTAAGCTAGATTGCGGTCCATGAACAGAAACAACTGCTATCGCAGAGACATTTCTACGGGCAGCAGTGGCCTCCGCTATGCCGGCTTGCGGAGCAATGATGAAAATTAATTAAAAAAGCTCTTTGTGCGTCTTAAAGCTTTTTTTGTTTAGTTTTCATTACAATGTTAAATACAATATTTGAATATACCAATAATTAATCTTTAAAATAATTATAGTTAATTGAATTGGGGTTAAATGCTTAGAATCAAAGCACGTATAAATAATTCAAAATATTTTCAATTTCATATGTCAAGTGGCTATTACTCCTGTTTACTTAAGTATTCTTTATGAAGACTTTTACTTAATAACTACAGGCTGCTCCAAACTTACACTTCATTGTGATATTGTTCTTCATATTTTTTATATTATATGTCGGAACGGTCATGAATACGGACTCTCATTTGAACAGTTACGGAAACTAACTTGGAACAAAATTAATACGTGGTCATGAGTACAAGCACTAACTGAATATGAAACAAAAGCGTCGTTACGCTTTGACAGAATCTCTGAAAACACGTCACGCGGAGGACACGTTGAGACTTGTTTGTCCGGAGGAACTGTCGTGTTTCAGCATATTTGCTTAGTTATCGCCCACAAATGGAGGATAGAAGCCTTGGACCGCTCTCCCGTTCTGTCATATATATAATATATTATATTATAGTATCTTGGCATGCGACCATACACCGCCTGATGTTACGGGCCCCATACCTCCCAATCACCTTGATTGCTTTGACCTTGACGGAGCGTAAAAGCGCTTGAAAACCCTTTAAGAATTGCTCTAGATTGATTATAAACTATTCGATGAGTTTTATCAAGAAAAACTATATCAAAAATTTATTTTAGTTTCAGAGTAAAACTGATTCAAAACAATAACAACCTTAAGCTAAAATGCGGTCCATGTGTGAAGACAAGTGCTACCACACATAAATGTAGCGGCTGTGATCTAGCGGTAAGACAACCGGTTCGAGCCGTTTCTTCTGACCGGTACCGATGTAACTTTGATATATGTACTTTGGTCGCTCAGTGCCTGTAGGCACTATTAAAGAGTGGTAGGCAGACTGATGATGGTTATTTGTCCATTCTGCCGTCCTGGGATAGTACCACCACTTTCGAATGTAACACCCGTGAAGTGACCTTGTCGCGTTTCGGGAATAGTTTGCGAGTAGCCAGGTATAATGAGAGGAGTGTGCACTATCAATCTAGATGGTACATGCTTGTCTCAAGCCGGCATAGTGGAGGCGACTGGGCACAGGTTTCTCTGTAGTTGTTTCCATTCATAAACCGCAGCTTTGGTTTGACATCAGGCGGAATGTTGTCACATGCCGAGCTACGAGTACATAAAAAAAAATGGTTGCAGTCCAATGCTATGCCGGTTCAAGAAGAATGTACAACATTAAGGTCGACACTGCAAACTTCTCTCTTATCACACGGCTTCAAACACTAGATTCATTTACTCGTATATTTTTTATCACAAAAATTTGTGAATAAATAAATTAAAAAATATTTTGAAACCGAAAAAAAATCAACCTGTATTATATAAGAAGTCAAAGCATACAATCAACATGTCTTGTCATCACTTCAATACTTTTCAAGTTTTTCCGCGTAAACAGTACATATTGACATTAAAATTTTAACTTTATACCTCAGGAATTAAAGTTGAAAATATAAAGGTATATGTACTTAGTAGTTAGTAATCTTCAATTATGTATGATAGTTCAATTGACACCTTTCTGCTAAGTAGGCTGTGGGAATTGACACTAGGACTGAACTATAAACAAAGGTAGGTAGGTAGGTAAAAGAATTCATAAACAAACGTACTGTTAATCCGCGATTTGAGAACCTCAGAAGAGCTTTTTTTTAATTTATAGTGGACCGGTTCTCCGACTAGTGTGCTAGTGTGCAAGTAGGAGTCACCTCCGCTATGCTAGTTTTATGAAACGAGAAATAACATTGATTCTTGCCGATGTTTTTGGAACATTCGAACACGAGTAATATATTGCGTTGCGACCAAAAGTCTATTTTATGGCCGGCCACGGCCGATGAGCTGGCTTTTTATTTTCTTATCTCTAAAAAATTATTGTCTTTAGATCAAAGCTAATCATCTACATTGATTCGATCCACTGGTTCCTGGAGAGGTTAAAATAAACCGTCAAAAAATTATCAGCGAGACTTGTTTTGGCAACGGTACAAATAGTTTAACCAAATTGGAATTCTAAAATACAGAGTATAATAGAGAGAATTGTGCAAATCTGGAAATTTGATTACGACTAATATAACGTAGTGGTACCAATTATTTAGCGGTTCCACAAACGTTACCTGCTCGCTAATCTAATTGTACTAACCAGAGGAAATTTTGACTGTATTTGTTGGGGCAACTCGTGAGGGCATATATTCTATTCCGGCGGTTCGTTTTATTAATTTTTTTCCCTGCATTTCAATATAATTTAAAAGTAGTATTAAAATTTAATGGAGATGTGTAACCTAAAATAAGGTTTTTTTCTAAATTTCCCTACTAAAAGTTAGCCCACATTATGTGCATAACACGAATATGTAGCCTGAACTTAAGCGTTTTAAATACATTAGTATATAAATTATTTGCTTGGTAACACCACACATAGTAGACGACCGCAATCCGCAATGGCATTCGACCAATGAGCGAGTGCATCACTCGTCTGACGTCACAGTACTAGAAACTAGGAATACGATAGCCAAGTAGCTGGTGACGTCACGCAACACGATCCACTACAATTTCTTTACTGAAGACGCCTTTTTCTCCCCCTAAACCGCCGTTGTTTATAGTTTTAATATATGCTACAATATGTTTGTGGGAAAAAAACTTAAAAACACAAAAAGATAATGCTGCAATGTTAATTCTGGTTATTTTTTTAACACAAGGGACCTTTGTTTTTTACAATGTCGGTCCCGTCTTAACGTGAATTTTTTAAACTAACTTAAACTAAAGCCTTCTCTCGTTCAACGCTTCACTAACTCATTTGATTTAATTGTAGCTCGGCATATGACAACAGTTTAAATTTTTTTAAACAAATTGAATGATTTTTTTAAATTGCTATCACAAGTGTCCTTGGCTTATAATGTCAGTCAGAACACAAATGGGTCAAAGTGTACGTGACGTGTTTGTTTGTATTCAAAATAAGCTCTACTAAAATTAGAATTTTGTATCGATATAAAAATATATGAATAAATAAAATCTATTTTACAAATTGAACTTATTTATAGTCTGTTAGCTTTCAAATTCTTTATTGCAAGTCTCAAATGTTTATACAATAATAATAATAATAAAATAACGATATTTATTTTATATGAAAATTTCGAATTGTTTTAAGTTAAGACTAACTTTATCTTAAGCTTGTTTATGAAAACTATCGACATCGATAAATAAACGCTTCAGGGTTCGTCTAAAATAGGGTTGCCAAAAATATTCTTTAAGTTATAATCGGTGAAAAATTACTCTTATGTGCATAGTTTATGTATTATGCAGTGGCTCATTTGACAGGGCATACTCTTCTATTCCGGGACTGTAGACTGGTCTGATAACTAGCATTAGTCTACCTACTACTGTTTTTATAAATGATATACTATTTAAAAAATCATGGAATATATTGAAGCTTGTGAAAAGGCAGCCTGACAGCATCCCTATATCAGGGTCGCATATTTGCATAGGCCAGGGCGTCTGTCCGCTAACGGTACGATCACGACATGACAACGGCAGGTCGCATGAGAATCAGACATGGTGTAGCCGTTGGCAAATTTATGTCTCCGCCTTATATAGTGTAGGAGAAATTATTTGTTTCCATTGTCACACGAGTTACGCGTCAGCGTATTTGGACTAATCAAACATTTACAACTACTTCAATTTTAAGGTTTTAAGGTCTTAATTTTTTTTAGTATAATAGGTAAATAATAAAGTACTCATTGTTGTGACAAAAAAAAAATCATTTAAAAAAAAATTGTTTTATTAGACAATTTTTATATTATAGTAAGAAAACTCAAACTTTGACGTATATCAAACAGAAAAAAATATAACATCTAAAAGGGTCATCATCGTAGAATTAATACCAAAAGAATCAAGCTACACGACCGCGTTAACTAATTTAAACAAATATAATTTGTTTTCTCTTGGATTCTCGTACCGTGTTAAACTATGGAACCGTGAACACCCACACCGTTCGGCCCCCGGCGATCGTGTTAGACCAATAACGCCTTCCTTTTGACTCAAAGGGAAGATCCACCAGTACATCGCAGCTATCTTCCCATTCTCTTATACCACGTTTAACTATTTGCTATATATTTACTAAATAAGTTTACTCCTATATTTGAACATATTATGTTTGAAATTGGTGTTAAATAAATAATTGTTTTCTTTACGTGTTTTGCATTCAACCAACGACGTACGTACGCGAAAATATTATAAATTAATTAATACCACCTGACTTCAGCCCATATTCAAGCGTGACAGACATGATGGTGCAAATTCGTCTCCACGAGCCTTAACGGAGGCGACTGCTGCCTGCAGGGATTTGTGTTATACATTTATTTTCATTCATGGACCGCACTTTAGCTTAAGATCAGGCAGGTTAAAAAATATTATTTATTATATTCATAATTAAAAAATATATTCGATAAGTTTTCAACAAGAAAAATTGCATCAAAAATTGACTGAATAAAAAAAAACATTTTTATAATTATAAGACATAATGAAGACAAAGAAAAAAAACAAGCAAAACTATATATTAAATTAAAGATAGGTATATTATATTTGTGTATTTTTAGACTTGTAAGATAGCTCATACAAAAAGTGCACTATCAACAATAACAGCCTTAAATAAAACGCATATGAATGATAAAATTACACTTGTTGAGAGGCTAAATTGGTGGTGGCCGTTGTTCAAACTTTATTATAATCAATTTTGTGGTTTTTGCGGTTCAAATTTTATATTAATAGCTGTTTTATTTAATTTTTTTATAAATTGCACTCGTTTTTTTATATTTATACTAGCCGTTGTTGTACTGTAAAGTTGTATTATAAACTATTTTAAATGTAGCTCCCATTATTCCGGCATTCGATGCATTTTTGTTTATATTTGGTCACAAACAACATTAGTTCAAGCATAATATGTTATTGTTCCTCTCATCATGAAGGGTACATCATCAGATAGTCCAGACCCAACTGCTCATAGAATTATAGCTGAAACTCCGTTCCACTTAATTCAATTGCAAAAACTCAATCCCGTAAGATGAACAATTTCAATTTGCGTAATAAAACTGCAAGAATTCACTTCTTTGGTACCAATGCAATCAATTCGCAGACGACTGATAATTTCCAATAGATATATACATATATCTATACATAACGGATATGTAAAGGAATAAGATAGTCTAAGACGAAATTGTAGGAAATTCTCATGAAATTTTTCAAAGAACAAATATTTTCAGATGTTTAATGGAATAGAATAGAAAAGTAGAGAACAGGACAGAAGGGAAGTGCACTGTCAATCTAGATGGTACATGCCCTCAAGCCGGCATAGTGGAGTTATCTGTAGTAGCAGCTGTTTCCATTCTTTGAGTGTGGTAGCAACTCTAGTTTTACATCAGGCGGAGTGTTGTCTCATGTCGAGCTACAATAATAATTAAAAAAATAGGATAAGATAGACAGAAATTAATTATTTAATTAAAATGCATACGTAGTAAGCAAACTGCTACTAAAAAAGACGCATAAATGTTTTTAATGCGAATAAATTTATAGTAAATATAATCAACATCTAAATTAAACCCACATGTACTTATTTGGAAAGTTGACTTTAATTTTTTAGATAATATTTTAAATTAAAAACATATATATATTTCTCGAAACATATACTAAATATGTTTTATAAAATTCTTTATACTTGGATAATATTAATATTATTATTCTTACTTATCAACAATTTTTAGTGAAATATTCTATTCTACAAGTTACATACTCTATGACAGAAAGGAATTAAGTATAAATGAATATTTAATAGAACTGATGTCCCGCGGATTAAGGCCGGTAATGAACAAGGAGGCAGGTGCTCCAAGTTTGCTTTTCATTTACAATTAAAGACCCCATCACATCATGCAAAGTAACCAGAGCTGTCCAAACTCTATCTACTATGTCTGCAACATGTATAAGGAGCCTAATTTATCCTGCACTCGTTTATAATATAAGGAAAATTGTGGGTTTTTTGGCGGCCATCTTGAGACGTCAGGTTATCTGTTTTGAATTATTTTCTTAAACTTGTATATCTTATAGTGTTAATGTGTAATAATAGTGGATGATTAACCATTAAGTGTTCGTGAACGTGCGTGAGTGTGGGTAAACAATTCAAACGAAACCTGTGTTTCAAATTTCTCTCCAAAACTCCGTAGGAAGTTTCAGTAAAGATTCTACCACTTTACTGGAATAATTTTTGATATGACTAAGACTTGACCTGACTGTTTGGTGTGAGGAATGAATAACTCGTGATGCACAATGTTATTAACTTGATGCAAAAATATTTACTTTGACACTGGCAAATTGTAATAACGCCATATAAAACAAAAAGAAAAAGAAAATTGTGACAATAATTTGTGGTTTATTTATAGGATCTTTTTTAATTTATGTTTACTATTATTTAAAATAAGCAAGCCTCGTCCTGCCACACCATGCCATCTTACCTAAAGGGCTACTTTCAAATGACTAAATTATTTAGTACTCCTCGGGCCGACATAGCGGAGACGACTGCTGCCTGTAGAAATTCACGTTGTTTCCGTTCATGGACCGCACTCTAGCTTTATATCAGGCGGAATGTTGGAAAATGGGCGAGCTACAATAAAAAAACTTTTCCTTCACATCAAATTAAATAGGCTGATAGTACCAAGAGGAGTGTGCAATGTCAATCTAGATGGTACATGGTGAAGGCGACTGCTGCTGTAGAGATTTCTCTGTAGTAACAGTTTCCATTAAGGCAAAGTATTGTCACATGCCGAGCTACTATTTAAAAAATATATATTTCGTTTAACTCAAAGTTTCGTTATCGCCATTGAATCCGACCAAAAGTGAAACGAAATAATTCCAGACCGTGATAGACATGATGTTTAGCTAGAGTGCGGTCCATGAGTGGCACACTACACTCCACTGCAGGACAGTTGAGCAGGCTAATAACCGCAAGTCTGCTTACGACTCCTGATTTTCTGTTTTGTTTGTAACAATAAATCGATATAATATACATACACTCGCTTCTTTTAGTTCGGAAAGTGACGTATATTTTCCACCTCCAGATAGCTATCAGGACCTTATTCAACCTTCAAATCTGGGATAAGGAGTTTCCCTAATAAAGGATTTAGTTGGCAAAGTTTGAACTGCGACAATAAAAGAAAGCCGGCGCGACCCTCCCACTTCCATACCTATGCTATACCCAACACCATTCGTAGGGTGACCCAATATTATGTATATTTTCCATACACAAAACATTAAATACATATGTGTAACTTTGGAACTTTAAAATAATTTACAAGACCAGCAATTGCTATACCCTAAGCTTGTTAAATTAAAACTAATATTAATATTTTAATGCCCATACTACGGCAGTGGTCCAGCGGTAAGACGCGTGAACTCACGATCAAACCTCAAAATTCGAACCTCGCCGAAATTCTGACCGGTACCAATGTAACTTTGTTATATGTACTTTGGTCGCTCTTTTATTTATACTATTAAAGAGTGGTAGGCAGACTGATGATGGTTATTTGTCCAGTCTGTCGTCCTGGGGTAGTACCACCACTTTCGAATGTAACACCCGTGAAGTGACCTTGTCGCATTTCGGGAATAGCTTGAAAGTAGCCAGGTATCGCGAGAGGAGTGTGCACTTGCAATCTAGATGGTGCACGTTCGTCTCCTCAAGCCGACATAGTGGAGGCGACTGTTGCCCGTAAAGATTTCTCTGTAGTAGCAGTTGTGTCCATTCTTGGACCGCACTCTAGCTTTACATCAAGCGGAGTGTTGTCACATGCCGAGCTACAATAAAAAAAAAACTAAGATAGTACGTGTATAACAGGCACTAATGTCCAAAAGTGCAGTCGGTAATACGGTTTCGGGATCAGTTTGTAAGTTACCAGGTATAACAAAAGGAGTGTGCATTGTCAATCTGGATGGTGCACGTTCGTCTCCTCAAGCCGGCATAGCGGCGGCGACGGCTTATCTATAGTAACAGTTGTTTCCATTGAGCTACGACAGTAAAAACATTTCTGTCACACCTATCATTTCCAAAACATACCCTATGATTGGTTACTAACTACTAACTTTTGGTCACCCTAACACAAAAGTACAAGTACGACGTATAAATCTTTCTGTCATATCCGGTTCCGGAAAGTTTTTCATCTAAATTTCCTATTGATAGACGTATGAGAGAAAAGAGTTGGGTTCACTATTACAATAAGATAGTGCTACTTTTCACATTTACAATGTTACCAACACATGTTTTTAGTTAATGTATATTTGTTTTATCAAGCCGGCATAGTGGAGGTAAAACGTGCTAGATTTCCCCTTGGTGACAGTTGTATCATGGACCGGTTGAGATTAATGAAATTTCTTAACGAATGAATGAAGTGGATTAGTTTTTGATAAATCATATTTATTTGAGAGCAATTTAAGTAAAAGTTCGAAGAAATACTTAAATACCTTATGTTCTTCCAGTCCTTTCACCTCGGATCCTTCAAGCGGAGTGTGAAAAAGCACCTTCTCAGGCCGGCATAGTAGTGGCGACTGAAGCCACCGTGTTAGCGGTTCTCCAGTCGTCAGTGCTCATGGACCTCCGCTGCGCTTACCATCAGGCCAGAAGAGGTCACATGTCGTGTCAAAAAAAAAAAAAAGTTAAATACTAACTAAATATCTTAGACAGACCATTCTCTGATGCTTTCGTCGTAGATTTGTACATTGAATAATATAGCGTCTATAAATAATATTTTTTAAATAAATAAAACAAAATAAAACATTTTGTAAGCTTGAAATTTATTTAAAAAATGACGTGAGGGGTGTGTACTGTCTACCTGGCATAGCGGAGGCGACTGCTGCCTGCAATTTTTCTTCTTTTCTTCGCCAGCTTAAAATCAGGCGGAGAGTTGTCCTATATGCTTCTTTGCAGCTTGCAGTATGCATACATACATATACTATAATCCAAATAAATAAATTAAATTAAAGTGAAAACAAAAGAAAATTCAAAACCAAATATAAGGCTTCATCCAAAGAGTTTGTCGACTAAGTTCTTTGGGAGTTATTCTAGTACTAAATCAAAACGATTCAGTTCTGATAACAATTTTATTTATTTTTTGTTGTAGCTCCGCATATGATAACACTCCGCCTGGTGTAAAACTAGAGTGCGGGCAGCAGTCACCTTCGCTATGCCGGCCTGAGGAGACGAATATGCACTAAATTCGAAAGTGGTGGTAAGACCCCAGGACGGCAGACTGGACAAATAACCATCATGTCTGCCTACCACTCTTTAATAGTGCCTATAGGCACTGAGCGACCAAAGTACATATAACAAAGTTACATTGGTACCAGTCAGAATTAGCGAGGTTCGAACACGGGTCTCATCGATCGTGAGTTCACGCGTTTTACCGCTAGACCATGGCCGCTCTTATTTCAATATTACATATATCAACAAAATAATTATCCTACATTCATTTTCTCAAGCCGGCTTGGTGGAGAGGACTGCTGTCTGCAGGTCTCTGTGGTAGCAGCAGCTCGTTCACGTTCACACAAGATTTTCTTCTTCGTGCTGTTTTTTTATTGTAGCTAGGCACGCGCCCACACTGCAGGGGATATAAAGCTAGACTTTTATCCATGAAGAACTCCTACTACAAAGAATGTAGTGCCTCCGCTATGCCGGCTTGAGCACGAATGAGCATTATTAGAATGACAGTGCACACTTTTCTCGTTATACCCGGTTACTTCCTAATCGATCTCTGCCACTTCACGCCTGTTACACTTGTAAGTGGTGGACTACCCCAGGACGACAGACTGGGCTTAAACCACCATCAGTCTACCTACCACTCTTTTCATATTGCTTGTCTACACTAACTAACTAACCGTGGTCTAGCGGTAAGACGCGTGAACTCACGATCAATGAGACCCGTGTTCGAACCTCGCTAAAGACCGGTACCAATGTAACTTTGTTATATGTACTTTGGTCGCTCAGTGCCTATAGGCACTATTAAAGAGTGGTAGGCAGACTGATGATGGTTATTAGCCCAGTCTGTCGTCCTGGGGCAGTACCACCACTTTCGAATGTAACACCCGTGAAGTGAGCTTGTCGCGTTTCGGGGATAGTTTGAAAGTAGCCAGGTATAAGAGAGGAGTGTGCACTGTCAATCTAGATGGTACATGCTCGCCTCCTCAAGCCGGCATAGTGGAGGCGACTGCAGCCCGTGGAGATTTCTCTGTGGTAGCAGTTGTTTCCATTCATGGACCGCACTCTAGCTTTACATCAGGCGGAGTGTTGTCACATGTCGAGCTACAATAAAAAAAAAACTAACTTGAAATTGACACGATGCATAAGTTTTTTCGTTACAGAGGTAAAGAATCGACCCTTACAGACTCAACAGAATCATAGTTTCTGACAATCTCATTCAATTGGTGAAAAAGTTAAATTGCCTTTTAGTTTTGGGTTAACTCGACTCAATATCTTGCAGATACTTTTAAAATATTATCTTCACGGTCTATTTGTTTATACTCGTATATCTACCTTTTTTAGGTCATTACACTTTATTACGCAATATTTTCAAAAGATCTGCTCACCCTAATCCGATAGTACGTATTCAGTAGTTTTTTAATTGCCTGTTCTAAGTTAGTGCTTGTATCACAGACACTGAGCTAATGAAATGAAATCAAATCAAAATAAACTTTATTGCATGAAACATGGTGTTAGTAAACATGGTGTTATTAAATGGGTTACAATTTGTTCACATGTTTCGCCACATTTAGCGGCATGCAAAACTTTCGATAAACCTAATGCATATAATCAACCATCACATTTAATTAGATATGTCAATGAAAAATTACAAATTAAAATTAATATTATGTCAAATTACAGTACATATCTATGAAATCACCATCTATCTATTTTATAATTAAATAATAAGTCATTTTATAATTAAGAAACACACGGGTTTGAACATGGGTCTCATCGAAACTATCCTTCCCGCTATATTACAGTCGCTCTTATAGTATATTAGATAGTCCTGCAGGTTTATATGAATTTCTACGCAATAAACAAAATATTTTAATACAATTTTAATAAAATAATTTGTCAAGAGCGACGGTTGCCGAGTTGATCAGGTATCGGGATAGAATCGACGGACGTCGTGTTCGAATCTCCTAAAAAAATCTCCACCGGTATCAATATTTTGTTGTGCATATTTTAGTCTAAGTTATGATATAAGCGTTTAACACAAGCATTAGTGAAACATTCTTTTAGATGGTATGACAGCGCTCCAGGCAACACTTTCAAAAGAGCTAGGATATTCTTAACAGGGTTGGATGAATGCTACCGTGTACCCAACCCCTCAGCACTTTGGCGGCCATGAGGAGCACCGTGGGGTTTTAGTTGGTAGTCCTTGTGCGCATGCAACATCATCTCGTATGCGCGCTGTTTGTAAGGGAGCCCGACATAGCCCTGGCACCTTCCCCGAGCTGCTAGGGTCCGTAATGGATTTCCCCACGTAAAAAAAAAGGATATTCGTAACAGTCTGGACGAATACCCAGACTCCGACTGTGCTTAGAATGAAATACAGAAGGGTTTTAGTCCGTATGCCAACGCTGGATGGAGAGTCCAACATAACCATGGTGGTTTCTCCGAACGTCTGAGCAGATAGTTATGATAACGGGGATTTTGACGTAAAAAAAATACGTAATCATTTTACAAAACATTGCCACAAAACATTCCATTTTGTAATTTTATTTACAAGTAAAACATGGGAATAAACAAATAAAGTGTGTTTTTCCTTATAAATAACGACGAAGAAAAAAAAACTTCAAAGACAAGTGAGTGTGTTTTATTTATTCAAAAGACGCAGTTACTTACTTAAAATAACTATCAATCATTTATATAAAATTATACTTAAACAATATTGCTTTTAAATTATTTACTTTAAAATATTATATTATTTATTTTATTATTTCTTATTTTTCAGTTGACAGGCCTAAATATAATACATTTTATAATTAAATTAAACAGAATAATAATAATCTTTATTTTCAAAATATTAGCAAATACATGAAATAATGAGGGACCCGTGTCCTTGTCCTATGTACTGAAGACCTGTGCAGTATACCAACTCAATTTAATTTCTATGTATCTTTTTTTTTCTAGTATCTTCTTGGTATGTTAAGTTAGAGCAAAAAAACAGTTACAAAAAATGCCTGCATATGCCTGTCGCTCCCGCTATGCCGGTTCGAGGAGACTAATATACAACATACTTACATCTAAACTTACCCAGAAACGTGACTACTTCACTTCACGAATGTTATATTTGAATGTGGTGCTGGACGGAAAATCAATACAAAAATATAGGTAAAACAATTTCTTCGTGATTTTATAAGAGACAAAAGGTATTGCAGTGTGTAATAGTGTACAAATTTTGAGTCTGCTATTGACAGAACGTGAAATAGCACCTTGATTGTACAAAGCCTATAGAAGTGGCACAAATCAGTTTACAAAACATAGGTTTGAAATATTTTTTAAAAAATTTATGAAAAACGAATTCTAGTACGACATTTTACAGCAATTTATTGTGAAAAAAGAAATATTTGAAGCTGAATAATATATGCGATTACCAGTCAAAACATTTTTATTACATATAAACTAGCCGGGCGTCACCATTATGCCGGCTTGATAAGCCAAGTGTGCCAGGCTACACTCAGTCTGATTAAAAATATAATATTTTATAAGCAATGATATAAAATATCACATTTAATTAAGGCAATTTTATAGCCTTTTTAACGGATTTCGATTTTCATTGATATTAATTTTACGGGAAGTATTATTAAATTTCTTTATTATTTTCTGAAAGACATATTTTTCGTAATAAGCAAATAACTTTTTTATTGGATTTAAGACTACTCAAATATATTATAAATACTTGTAAAATAAATTAATGTTTTTTTCTCGGCTTCTTTCAGCCATAGATACTACGCGTACTTAAACTTAACTCATAAGCCTGAGATACAAGTACTAGCTTAGTACAGGCACTAAAAAAATGTTAACAACATGTTGCGTTGCGGCGACAAACGACAATGCACATCTCTGTCCATCTCATCTAAGCGTACTATGAAGTACAAAGTCTTTCAGCGTCATGCTCCTCATCCACAGAAGCGTTTTACAATTAATTATACTTATTTTAAGCATGCAGAAAAGCGTGCAGTTATCCGGCATGTCAAAAAGCGGCCGTTAGAAGCATTGACAAAGATGACTAGAAACCTTTGCAATTTTAATAGTAAATCCTATGTATAATTGTAATAGATAGTTGTAATAGATCTCACTATACCTATCTACTTTAGTTTGCATAGAACTTTCTTTGTATAAACAAACAATGACATAACTTGAATGATAGGTCAAGGCGAGGTTAATGAAGAAAATACCTCTTCTCCGATGAATAGGGGAGCCTATTTTGTTTAGCATTGAAAAGTTAATGAGACCAGACGGTATACGACAATGAGGAAGCGCTCTGAGTAAACTGCGCGAGGTTGAAGATTATTAAAAGAGATTTACTTAAATTAACTTCTATCTGTCGCTCAAACTTATACAAAATAATAATAAATAGTATCTATACATACTATCAAGAGCAGGGGAGCAGTCCCCGTTTTTTTTTTTCAAAATTGTTTATCGGAATATTACAGTTGCCTTCTCTTTCTGGTTGCATTATAAGTAAAGGAGATCAATATTGTTGTCAATGTTTCTATATGTTTTTTACATATTGCACGTCATTTAGTTGTCAATGTTATGAGGGAAAAACGAGAAAAAATGACATGTAAATATCAATCAAATTAATCTACACACGTCAGTCGTCATAGCAACGTAAACATAAGTTATATTTAAAGTAGGAGCTGAGAGAAACATAAAAATATGCAAGTAACATTAGTCCTTAAGGTGGGACTGCTCCCCTGCTCTTGATAGTACATTATATATTTAGTACTTATGCCATATAATTCCTTCCTTAAAATTGATTATTAAACAAACTCTTGTAAAGAAGGCTTACAAGCTCTGGACAATAAAGGTATGTTTTTAAATTTTTTTTCTAAAAATTAAACAATTGCCAACTCTAAAGAAGTAAACAAAAACATAGATGGAATAAACACGTGAACTAACCTTCGAGTTCTGTGAGTCATGCTTTCTACGTAAACAAGAAAAGAGTGGCCGTGGTCTTGCGGTAAGACGCGTGAACTCACGATCGATGGGACCCGTGTTCGAACCTCGCTAAATTCTGACCGGTACCAATGTAACTTTGTTATATGTACTTTGGTCGCTATTAAAGAGTGGTAGGCAGACTGATGATAGTTATTTGTCCAGTCTGCCGTCCTGGGGTAGTACCACCACTTTCGAATGTAACACCCGTGAAGTGACCTTGTCGCGTTTCGGGAATAGTTTGAAAGTAGCCAGGTATAACGAGAAGAGTGTGCACTGTCAATCTGGATAGTACATGCTCGTCTCCTCGAGCTCCCATAGTGGAGGCGACTGCTGCCCGCACAGGTTTCTCTGTAGTAGCAGTTGTTTTTCATGGACCGCACTCTAGCTTTACATCAGGCGGAGTGTTGTCATATGCCGAGCTACAATAAAAAAAAAGTACCTGACAAAAATTCACACCTTAATATTGCATAACCGGATAAAGGAAAAAATCCTATTAATTTTTAAACAGATGTTAAAACCTAAAACAGTATTAGGAACGAGTATTTTAAACAATCTCATTTAAAAATAAACAGATATACCCACAAAATTAACTAAACACAAATGTTTTACTTTGTTATTTCCAAAGCAATATCTATAAAGGTGTTAACTTGCGAACTATTGTTAAAAGACCCAAATCTATTGTTTTCCTATATAAAGGACAGACTGCGCGTCTCAATGGCAGGCAGGTATAGTGAATGCGTACCCTTATAGAACCTTTATACTCTTTTGATTTATTTTGAAAGGCAACCGCTGCTCTAGGAGCTGGTTTTTCCCGTAGAACCAATCTGTTTGTTGAAATGTTTTGAAGCGTATATTTTGAACGGGATTCTTGTTTGTTTCTCTTGATGTTACTTAAAACTTTGTACTAGGGTTTAAATTTATATTCTTTTACACTTCTACAGTACTTCTAACTACTAATAGATAACGCCAGTGCACATATAATACGTACAATTCGTGGAACATGTGTACAACTGCCAGTTCTATTTATCTCGTTACTAAAGTAATTAAATACGCAATTAAACCTTAAATAAGATAATTACGGAATATTTTTGCAAATAATTTCTACCCTTCCACTTTCATATCTATTACTTATCACACGTAGCGGCTATAAATAAACAAGTTTGTTGTTAAAATTGAACAAGTCAACTTTGTAAACGTACATTGCTTGTTTAACATTGACAAAGCTGTTTGTACGTTTTGTATGAAGCTTCGTTAATTGTTACCGAATGATTTTGGCAAAAATTACCAAGTCAAATTGATATTCTGTTAGGTTAGGTAAAAATGACCTGATATAAAGCCTAAGCCCGCATCCATAGTGAAGGTCTAGAGCAGTTGCGGCGACGTGCTTCCGTCCGCATGTTCACTATAGACGAGTCCTTATTATAAGGAAATACCTACGCAAATTCAAAATAATTATAGTAGCTTATTTCGCTTCAATGGGCAAACATTTCCAACAGAACAATTTTTACGTTTCGCTAAATGTCAAATTCAATTTGGTTTGCAAATTGGGGCAAAAGATTCATCTACCTACTCGTATTAACAAATATGTCATTCAGTTATGCTGTTGACTATAAAACTATAATATATAAAGATAAACGGAGCCCTGAATTGGTTTTTTTATTGTAGCCATACATAAGACAACACTCCGCCTGATGTTTAGCTAGAGTGAGCTTCATGAACGGAAACAACTGCTATCACAGATAAATTTCTACAGGCAGCAGTCGCCTCCGCTATGCCGGCTTTAGAAGACAAATTTGCACCAACCTGATCGACAGTCTTTTCTTTCGTTATTACTGGCAACTTGCGTGATATAGTCACTTCACGGGTGTTAGATTCGAAAGTGCTAGTACTACCCGAGGACGGCAGACTGGGCTAAAACCACCATTATTTTTCTGCCTACTATCTTGATACTATTGATTTTTTGAGTACGCCTTCTGAAGCCGGCATAGCGGAGGCGACTGCTGTCTACAAAAATTTCATGTAACATGATATAAAGCTGGAAAGAGGTCTATGAGGAAAGATAACCGCTGCCATCCTGTGCCAAACTAATATAAACAGCTGTAAGTGTAACACAGTTTCCGAATAGCCCAATAATTACGACTGATCAAGGTAGAAATTTCAAAGTGATTGTAATGAATTTACACGAAATAGATTTCATTAACATAAATTAATTATTGGTAAGTTGGTAGCTATAAACTATATAGGAACTGTTTGAGCATCTTCAAAGTTCTCCCTCAAATTGGAATTACTAATACATATATGGTTTAAAGCGATGCGGAAGAACTAACATAGATGCTTATGAAATTTTCTTAATTCTATTAGTTGAATCTACTTATGGGAGAATATTAACCGTTCAATGGACCGACCAGATCCTTCATCAGGCAAGCGATCGCAGCCGACCGATGCAGGCATCCTCCATCTCCAGGAGTCACCATCACTCTGCATACCACTCTTAAATACGTAGGAAAATATAGGAATATAAAAAATCGTTCTCAAAGTGTAAACAAATGTTTTTCAATGCAAGAGTGGTAGGCAGACTGATGATGGTAATTTGTCCAGTCTGCCGTCCTGGGGTAGTACCACCACTTTCGAATGTAACACTCGTGAAGTGACCTTGTCGCGTTTCGGGAATAGTTTGAAAGTAGCCAGGTATAACGAGAGGAGTGTGCACTGTCAATCTGGATGGTGCATGCTAGTCTCCTCAAGCCGGTTTAGTGGAGGCGACTGCTGCCCGGACAGGTCTCTCTGTAGTAGCAGTTGTTTCAATTCATGGACCGCACTCTAGCTTTACATCAGGCGGAGTGTTGTCACATGCCGAGCTACAATAAAAAAAAAAGATAGCTTACGTAGAATATGTTGAGAACCTATCAAAGAGCTAAATTGGAGACGAAAATACTCGTTCTATTGCATCGGGCTGTTGCACCGCAAAGTAGATTGCACAAAGCGTTCGGTAGTAACGAACACAAACTTCCATTGAACAACACCTTCACACAATGAACATGGACTGTTCATTAAAACTCCTTATCGAGTCTTCAACGAGACGATTTCCTTCCAAGTTCTACATCCTAACGTTGTTGCTGCGGTTAATTTGTTACTTTAATTATATGATTTCTTTTTATTAACTAACTATATCTATATTTAGTATACTATATCTAGAACTTTTTTTTTATTGTAGCTCGACAACACTCCTCCTGATGTAAAGCTAGAGTGCGGTCCATGAATGGAAACAACTGTTACTACAGAGGAACCAGTGCGGGCAGCAGTCGCCTCCACTATGCCGGCTTGAGGAGACGAGCATGTACCATCTTAGATTGACAGTGCACCTCCTCTCGTTATAGCTGACTAGTTTCAAACTATTCCCTAAATGCGACAAGGTCACTTCACGGGTGTTACATTCGAAAGTGGTGGTACTCGTACTACCCCAGGACGGCAGACTGGATAAATAACCATCATCAGTCCGCCTACCACTCTTTAAATTTGAATTTTTTAAATTTGATTGCATATACTCATGCGAAATTCAAAATATCTTCAGCCGTTGAGGCGTAACAAACAAACACAGTTACGTTCACATTTATTAGTATAGATAAATATCGGTTGTCATATTTCAGCATAATTATGGACGTAGCAAAATGAGAGGACTGTGCACTGCCATCTGGATGATGCACATTCGTGTCCGCAAGTTAGCCGAGGCGACTGCTTTCTGTAGAAATTCTACTGTGGTGGTAACAGACCAGCTTAACATCAGGTGGAGTGTTGTCATATGCCAAGATACAATTTAAAAAATCCTTTTCGTGGTAACACAAATACCCTAGTTCGCCTGCTATTACTGCAAATATATTTCAAATCTTAACCACGGAGTTAGTTATTCTTAGAGTTAGTTAGAATGCTAGCGTATACCTTTATCAGATGCCGCTCTAAATTTTCACACCAATGAGAAGCATAATACAATGTGGCTCAAATTAATATTCAGCCGATTCGTTAGTCGTAAGATGGACTTTGAATACTTAATATTTATTTAATAGTCCGTGGAGAAATGTCTTAGAAAATATAAACAAGGATTTCGGACAAATAAGATGAAGGTCAAAAATGAAATGAAAGCAATAGGATAAATTGTCAAAATCAGAACACGCGTCTAATATCAACGTATATCCAACGCCAATAAGTTTCGACAATAAATGCGAAGAGATCCTTCAGAACGACGTGCAAAACATTTTCCCTGTTTTGTAATAAAAATATCGAGTCCCTTCTTTGTTATACGAGAAACCGATCAGCGGCTGGTAATAAAATGTTTTGTGACTCAAATAACAGGTGTGGTGACAAATCATCTCTTTCAAAATAAAACTATAGTCACCACAAACAAAACCTTAAACAGATTTATTATCCCTTCGATACTATTAAAAATATATCTCATATAGGCACCTTAAAAGCTATAATAATTTAATAATCTATACACGTAATGATAAAAGAATATTAAAGGTATGCTACACAAACCATTAAAAACCACAATACGTAATAAAACAAAAACACGGTAGATATTATTCTTCGCCGCACTTTTAATCATGCATCGCTCCCGGCATTGTTTCATTCGTATAAAACATAAAAGATTTTACGCGTTCATCGTAATAAGAAGAAGCAATATGTTCACCATAACGAGCTAGTGGAAGTGCGTAAAACACGCCAAATATCTAATCTCCGTAAAAGATCAACAACAAACATTTATCATTTTCGCAGACCGAAACGAGAAACACGAAAAATAAAAATGATGTTTGTCGGTAAAAGTTCACGGGTTATGTAACCACCAGCGGACCTGATGAAAAGGATCAGACATCGTAAAATAAAAATGACAAATGAGAGGATTCCATTCGCCGGTAATGGCACTACAAGTTAAAATGTACAGCGAATCAAAGGGCTTCGGTCCATTGTCTAAAATCTTGTACAATGGACGGAATAAAGCGGACGAGTACGCTCAGCTGCTTCTGGCGCTTTAGCTTTTCATTTGAACGCCTCGCTTCTCCGATCTAAAGTAGCCAGGACGATAAATGTTACACTGTGTGCTATTTTAAGTACGTATTTTAGACGCCATTTTGTGTAACAGCCTTTATAATTTATATGTGACCCCAAAAACTTACAATGTATTTAATCAATAAAATTTGAAACTTTTTAAGACTCCATTGTGAAAGCGCTTTGTAGATTTTCGTCTCGAGATCCCGAAATCCCTCTAACGTTGGAATAATTAACATGCTATTGAATTTTGCTTAACTAAAGGAATCTTTTTTATGTTCCATTCTGCTCTTTTCATCTTGTCCAGGAATAATATTATCATATTTCTCGGAGTCCTTATGGCAGTTTCCCATCCCGATATTTATCCTCCATTTCTTTTATATCGCAGTTTCGTCTCGTTTTTACGAGTTTCGAGAGGAATCGAGCGCCAATGAGATATAATGAGTTGTGTTTTGATGTATGAAATAGTCCATTGGCAAAAACGACCCTTTTTATTTCACATCCGGAGCACGTGAATACACAATTATTTTGACAGAACGCGGACCATTCAATTCGATTCGTATAGCTGTAAAAATGTAGAAAAGGTCTCTTATAAAGGACAGAGAATTATTAATCGTCCCTTTTCAATTGTATTGAAAACGAACCGTGCTGTATCAGTGATTAATTATTTTACGAATACTGCACTGTTTTAACTGATTGCTTTGTTCATTTTAAAAAGTTACTTAATACAAATTGTTACTTTGAATTCATTGTTAATTAAACATATCTGCCTAATTGCGGCCTAGTGGTCGTGGCGCCAATCTGTTACACGGAGGTTCGAAGCCCAACCGAAACAAATATTTACTTAACATGAAAATACAATAAAAAATAGGTATTTACTTCGGGTGTGGGTATCACTTGTTATTCTTGTACTGATGCCCGAGTTCAAGGAATTCTAGTTACATGTATTTAAAAGTATATATTTTAGGATACAATTTTTAAGCACATTATAATAAACATTTCATTTTTTCTCTTTCTTATTAACTTAAATGAAAAGGAATAGTCTACTATTCACTTCTTAAGACGCCATTAATAAAAGAATTAAAAATTGTTGTTTTGTAAGTTGTCCCCGCGATTCGACACAAAGATAACCTTTTGGTATCTGTTTTCATATAATTTCAATATTCACCGGACCCCCCTAGCGCATAAATAATGCATGTCGAATTTATACGGCGGCCCGTATGTCGAGATAAATATCGATAATAATAGCGACATTCTATGGCCCCACAGCTGCAGGGCTAGTACCGCCACGGTTGAACGATAAAAAATTACTTTCTTCCAAGTTTATAGCAGAAAACAGGTTAGATATTTGTCTGTGGCTTATATTTCGCGCATTTAAAATGTGGTAGGCAGACGTATGATGGTTATTAACCCATCCCGCCGTCGCGTCATGGGGTAGTAGTCCAATCCCTACTCCACCTGATTTAATAGAAGAGTTAATACTGCAATCCATGAGTGGAAACAAATGCCACTATAGAAAAATGGTCTGCACAAATAGCAGTCGCCTCCGCTATCGTCCAGATTGACGAAGCACATTTATTTTGTTATACCTAGATACTATACTAATCCGAAAACTAGACTAGTAGGTTACTTCACGACTCATGACTCGACCAATACAACTACTACTTTACAAGCTAATAAAACACGTGTAGATAGACAACTATAAAAGGTAATAAACTTCTAGAATAATAAAAAATAGGAATGAATTCGCATAGAACGATAGAAGAACAAGTATTACAATTGGAGAATGAGCAAAACATCTCTATTAGTGTGCTAAATCAAACGGAATAGCGGAACGATCGGGGTTACAACCCTAAAACGAGTAAAAAGCTGAGATATCGACTTCTAAATGGAATACGCTAACGAATTGATCCTTATGTAAAAGAAAGTGTATGTGGCGGATGTATACAGTTTTAAATGTATTTTGGAACGCTTTACCTGAGAATTCTGTTTCTGTATAAACCTTTTTTTAATGGCAACTCGGCGAAGAGCGGCCGTGGTCTAGCGGTAAGATGCTTCAACTGACGATCGATGAGACCCGCCCCTGTTCGAACCTCGCTAAATTCTGACCGGTACAAATGTATCTTTGTTATATGTACGTGTACTTTGGTCGCTCAGTGCCTATAGGAACTATTAAAGAGTGATAGGCAGACTGATGATGATTACTAGTCCAGTCTGCCGTAGTACCACCACTTTCGAATGTAACGCCCGTGAAGTGATCTTGTCGCGTTTCGGGAATAGTTTGAAAGTAGCCAGGTATAACGAGAGGAGTGTGCACTGTCAATCTAATAGGTGTATTCGTCTCCTCAACTGGCATAGCGGAGGCGACTGCTGCCTGTAGATGTAAGATTCTCTGTTTCTGTTCATAGACCGCATCAGGCGGAGTGTTGTCATATGGCAAGCTAAAATAAAAATATTAAGTTCATCTAGATTTCTAAATAGAGTGAACATAATCAAATATTGTTAGAAGGAAGTAATTCAAATCAACAAACGGAACTATCAAGTAATAAATCATGAACATACAAATTATTGAGGCAAATTGTTGAAAACGGAAGTTCGAAATCCGTTTCTATAGGTGACGGTCTGGGGAATAGCCTCTTTTGTTGTGAATTATGAAATTGGAACCGAGGCTTTTGTGAACATTTCACACGTGAAGACAAATGGATGAAATCTTATTCGATCGTACTTTGCCCTTTCCTTTTTTTAACAATGACAATATTTTTTTGTCGATCCTCCAAAATGAACGAGTCTCTAAACATAATGAAACTTATCTTTAAACACATTTATTAACTATATTATGAATAACTATAAAAGTGATATATCGACGAAAAAAATTAGGTTAAGATAATTAGTACATTTATAAATAACCTACCTACATATTTGTCGGAGCAATTAAATAATTAGTAAATTCAGAAGTTCAGTAAAAATCTGTTCAAGGCGGCGCATTACAAAGGCTTTCCTGCACCAACTCAACGTTTGAGATTCCAGTAATAATACCACCTATTTCGCCCCCGACGACCGAAGTAATAAAGGTAGGGTAACGAAAGAGCCCCAGTGAGCCACACGCACAACTCTACTCTTTCATCTATCTCGCTCGCACGAGTCGTTCGCTCCTGCTTGCTCGTTCACCAAGTGACCGAGCTATTCTGACATCAGTCGTTCGGCAGCTCTCGTGCCCGTGGGTAGTGTGTGGCGTGTGTTAGATTACGTCCGTGCGTAGTCTCGCTACGAAATAAGAATTCGCAAGAAAGAACATTGGATTTCAAAATTTTATTGTGTTCACGTGTTTCGCGGTTCCACTGGGAACAATACGTCTTGAACCTGAATCTTTCTTTTATTTTTGCTTGTTTTTTTTTTTAAAGTTTTGTGTGCAAAATGTGATACGTTTTACTTAGTGCATACTGTTTCTGTGTTTATTTGTGACCTTTTGGATGTATAGTTTTTGTTATACTGTTGTTGAGTGTGATTTTATTTGGATTATAAAAAGGTAAGTTTGAATCATAATTTGTTAGAATATTGCGATTTTATCACGATAAGATTATAGTTAAATTCGCCTATGATTAAGTTGTTTAGTGGCCTTGTACGAAAATCCATTATTTTACTCACAACTACCGACTTCCTTTATTACATAAACACATGTCTAATAAAATTAAATTCGCTCGTCATTTTTATACATAAAAATCATTGGAGATTATTTTTATTGCAATAATAACTTACATTTATTTTTATTCTTAATCTTTATAAGTATATTCTTTTGTTTATAAGATTTTTATTGTTATTTTATGGAACACTAGCTTTGAATGCATAATTTTTTTGCATAACTTTTTTGAAACCGGTTTAAAAATTGCAATATTTTACACACTAGTGTACTTTTCTATAGACTTAACCTGAGCTTAGTAGGTATTTAGCACATAATTTGATGTAAAATTTCTCTGAACTTATTTTAAAGTTAAATAACATTACTCGTAGGTAGGTAGGTAGTACAAATTGCTAGAGAGGTAGGCATATACAAAAACAATTTTACTAGGCCTAGGCCTGACCCTGTGCGATTATATGTAGGTAGGATAATAAAATTTAATATATCTAGGTACATAGATAGAAGGTCATAGTTATCCAGTCTCCAATTTTCAAAGTCTACTTTTTATTAACCATCTGTATTAAAAACTGACAAATATGACGTAACAGACCGATGCAGATGTAATGGTGAATTGAATTCATGTCTTCTCCGAATAATTTTGGACTATCGCCAAATAGGTAAATTAGGTTATTTTTTAATTTCAAACTGTTTTTAAAACTTATTCAGTGTGATTGTGGTATTTATAAAATATTCGCTATTTTTGAAGAGTTAAAAATTATAACCTAAATAAATATAAATAAATAGGTAGTATTTAGGTTGAATTTTCTAGGATTTTTATTCACAATTATAATTTTTAACTCTTCAAAAATAGCGAATATTTTAAAAATACCACAATCAATCTGAATAAGTTTTAAAAACAATTTGAAATTAAAAAATAACCTAATTTACCTAGTAGGTATTTTATATTTATTAACACCTTATATGTATTTTTTATTATTTAAGTTTTTTTACGTTTAAATAAACATATTGAATGTTATGCATTTATACCTAATTGGTTGCATATCAGAAAAAAATGAATTTTATTATATAGAGTGTGTATAATATGTTAACTCTTAAGATGCCACTAAATAATTAAATAACTATTAGAACGAAAGAAATCTCTCTCCTGGATAATATTACCAGCAGATTGATACATTTTTTTATTTACATTAATTTTTTAAGACAGTCTTGTTTCAAATGCCCATACAAAAATTCGTGACGTTTTTCGATACTTAAACCTTGATGGAAAATCGTTATAAAATAATTTTGACTGTTGCATTTTCTGTCGTTTTTTATAGGTAGGGTTGGAAGGGAGGAAGGCCTCGTGCTTATTATATCTCTCTGAAAGCATATTTTCAAATATCGAATTCATAATAAAACCGTCTAACGAAGTATACACAAACGAGCTGTCAAAAAAGGCGTGATTTTGTTTCACTTAAACGGCGGACACTTAAAAAAACTCGATAAAGTTCTTTATTACACTACATTTAACTAAAGTATACAAAAGTTTAATTATCTAATAATACCAAATGAACATTTAACTTCTGTCCACTAAAACTTTAAGTTACGTAGGTTGTACAAAAGTATATAAAAAAATTTCAAGTTTATTTACACTGTACCTCATTTTAATGTTTTCGTTAATGGGTTCTTACTTAAAATAAAACATTTTATGATCTATCACTTATCGATTTAGACTGGTGTGCCGCCAGCAGGGTTATTCTGCAACAATTTTAATTTAAAATAATAATTTCTAAAAAAAGCCTTAAAATTTATATTTAGTTTCATCTTGAGTTTAGGGCGCGTATTTTTAGTGGAACGCGACGACAGAGTGTACCCGAGTATAGGTACATAAATATTTTATACTGTTTTTTTGCCGTTGATAAAAAAAAAACTGTTTAGTTTACTTAAATTTTACTTTAGTTAGTCGTCTTATTAACCTTACGATATACATCTAATAAATAAAGAAACGTAAAAAAACCATTGTATAATTATGTTAAATCGAAATTGAATCGAAAATATTTTAAAGAATAAACCCTCTTTGACGGCAGGTGCACGATGCGAACAGCATTTGTGGTTTAAGAAATATTGATGTTTGTTTTTGCCTAAAAAAAGCAGTTGCCCTTGATTATGTGCCTCCTTTTCCTAAAAGGTCGTTTTGTAAGACATAAAAGATTTATGTATTAAAAAACATCCAAAATGGAATCAGTTTCATGTCTTTTAGTGTATTAATTACTTACATGATTAATTTTAAAGTTTTGCATTCATTTTTATGTCGAATCATTCGCTTTTAATTATGAAAAAAAGGTAATGTTATTCGTTGTAAATGTTTTTTTTTTATCATTAATGAATTTATTCACCGTAAACTTTTGGACTTAAAATTTTGATTAAAAAAACATATTTAAAATGAAGGCAGACTGAATTATACCTATTTAGTAGATAATAATTAGGTACATAACTATGACCTTTGAAGAAATAATTTAAAAACGCAGAATTTTTATAATGGCAAAAATTATTTTTAAAAAAAAATGTACGACTTGCTTATTGGTTACCTACTTACCTTAACCTATATAGCTAGTACACTAACCGTTAGTGGTCCACCGGAAGAGGACTGCTCTTCCGATTGATGGGACCAGTATTCAGATTTCAGACCTTGTTAACTTCTGACTACTACCAATATGCCTTTGATATTATTACTTAAAACGTAAAATTGATAAATTGGAAACAATAGTAAATTTATTCAAATATATTTAATAGGCACGTGTCATAATGTTATGTAGGTACTTACTTACACAAGTACAATACAAGCCAGAAATATGCAATCGGAAATTAATTGAGCGGAACTAAAAACGAAATATAATTTGTTACAATACAAGTACAGTCAGAGGGAAAATTGTTATTTTTTGACGCTTCATTTACTCTTCCGCGGTAACAAACTGTATAATGATTGGTCGACAGCTGTCACTGTCAGTTTATGTGTCAAAAAACTATTTTTATTTTAAAATCAACTCTCGAAACTCGATTCGAAATAATGCCTATTTTTGTTAAAATTATTCCAAATAATAAAATTACCTAAAAAATATTCAGTCATGACGACTTCGATGACTCTTGTGGTTTAGGATTACCCACTTTAGAGTTAGGTTAGTGATTTTTTAAATATCCAAATTATAATTTTAATTCAGTTAATTCTACGTAATAGGTTATAAGCCAAAATTCTTTGTTCCACAGCTGAACAAAGAGCTTCGCTTCTTTCATAACGTTTTTTATTCATCAATACATATCTAAATATAGAAAATAAATTGACTACCGAGGAATTTATTTTCAATTATTATTATTTTTCTATTTATAATAAAATTTGGTATAATACCTATTTTGATATAGTATTTTTTTTATTGTAGCTCGGCATGTGACGACACTCTGCCTGATGTAAAGCTCGAGTGAGGTCCATGAACGGAAACAACTGCTACTACATAGTATTTTTTGCAGGCAGAGGTTGTCTGCGCACACGACAAGTGCACACCATCTAGGTTGACAGTTCACACTCCTCTCGTCATACCTGACTACTTTTAAACTAGCCGACGACGTATTCATTGATAAAAATATGACCTTAAATAAATATATTGACATATATCTATATTTAAACACTGACATTGTAAATAAGACAGTATTGTAATTAATTTTTATGTATTTTTTATCTTTATTTTTTTTTTAAATAAATGTATGAATAATATTTTATGTGACACGTAGTGACTTGACTGGCTAACAGCTGTATGCTATGCTGTATATAAATAATTAAATAAATAGTCGCTTGTCACTTCACGGGTGTTACATTCGAAAGTAGCGCTACTATTACCCCAGGATGGCAGACTGGACTAACAACCATCACCAGTCTGCCTACCACTCTTTAATAATACCTATATAGGCACTGAGAGACCAAAGTTCATTATAGTAACATTGGTCAAAATTTAGCGACGTTTGAACACGAGTCTCATCGATCGTGAATTCACCCGTCCTACCGCTAGACCACGGCCGCTCTTCAAATTTAATGAATATCAAGAATTTATATTTAACTACTTTAAGATTTAGTTATGGGGATTAAGTTCTTTTTTGGGGTGTCTTAAAAGGTGTCATTTGATGTCCAAAAATAAACCTTAAAAGCTCAACATATGAGTTGTTGTGATACTTAATTATTTTAACGTGACATCGATGTGTTAAGTTGTATTTATTTTTGTGTACCATTTATTATTAATTCTCTCGTTTCAACTCTTTATGAAATGAACTAGTATTAAACTCGCGACGTAGTGCGCAAAAATATTTATTATTCCGGCAATTATTATAGTTTTTTTTTATAGTGGCCAACCATGAAACCACACTTCACCTGTTAAGCTAACAAGTCCAAGCTGACACGACTGCTATCACATAGTGGTGCACACGACCCCACAAGTCGGCATAGTGGAGGCGATTACTGCTTGCAAAAAAATTACGGCACTCTAGCTGAACATCAGCCATATGTCGAGTTGCAATAAAAAAATAGTGGGTTAAACTTATTCATATGATAGTCTAATCATTTTCTGCTCTATGGAACAAAGACGTGTATTATTTTTCGATTAGCAAAAGCAATAAAAATGTCGAACAATCTTCAACCTCAAAACACGAATTATAGAATTAGCAAAAATATCACGGCGAATACGTTTTTTATTGATGTTACTTTACTCACGTTGTTTATTTAAAATGCAAAGAACTGTTTAATTATCACCGTTCATTTATGGCTTATGCCTCACTTAGTACATATTCTTAGCTTCCCGTTGTTAATTAGAAAAGATCTGTGTAAATATGGTTAATCATTGCTTCAAGGCTATTTGGAAAGTTTCTAGAAAACTAATAGGATTTCTATTCATTAACATCTATGTGATATTACTTCCTGTAAACTATTTATTTATTTTTACTAGGCCAAAAATTTACAAAGACATACGGTGTAGTTTGTGGAACTGGCAGCATAGCGGAGGCGACTGACTGGTGCTTCAGGCTGTATCAGATCTAACATTGAGAAATATTTATAGGGGACAGTTTTTCTTTGTATGGGAAATAGACCTACCATACATAAAATTCTACATATAATATATTAATATACATATATCGTAATATTCATATATTAGTTTTATTAATGTCTAACCGGAATCGTGAGATCATTATAATCATCATACAATCAATAATAATTATCACACACACCCGCACACATTTTTTTTTTGTATATTTTGTATTGTGTTGTATATATTACTTTTTAAAAATATTTTTCTTTCTAATTGCGATGTAAGTGCATATTTGAAATCTATTTGGCTTTTCTTTTTGTTAATTTTTTTGTTATTTTTATAATTCAAACTGTAATTTCTCTGAATAAATAAATAAATAAATTATAAACTAAATGAATTCATAATTCCGGTTAGATTTTTATATAATCTATCGCCCATTTATTTTTTAAATTGGTTGTTACTTTTATATTTAATACCAACAGACGTTAGGTTAGGTCAGCCCACAAAGATCTCCTTTTATGTTGCAAAAACACTTTACAACAAAGTAACATTCAATACAGGTCATATAATAAATTATTTGATTTGTTCAGTCACAGCTCGATAACGGTAAAACTACATTCATCCATCTGTTTACAGCTTAAAGTATCTTTTAAAGAGATGTGGATGTGAAGATATAATATACGATTGGTACTTCCTCCTCTATCGCGCAATGTGTACTATTCTCCTCCACATAAATCTTCGTCGTATTTACTAACAAAGTAGTAATCTTCATGGAATTAACGGGCCAGCAAATGAGCTCGGAATTTACATAAGGATCTTGTATTAATATTCATTATATAACTTCACAAAGATGTGAACCCCACGTGGCAATCGTCCGTGGAGTTATACTTAAAAGCTGCCATTGTTATCACAAAACTTTTTTTTAAATATCTGGATATAGTAGGTAATTGTTTTTATTGATTTAACGACCGATGCCCGATGCCGCCTGCGACTCTGCTCTTTACTAAAACCGCGATTTTATAATATCTCGGAACTCGTTAATGTAATTAATTCGTTATAAGTACTTCTCTTTATTTAGTGCAAAAACATAATATATAAATTGCATGAGTTGAGGACCCCGTACTAGAGTATTACGGGTGTCCTCGCTCTTTTCTGATACACCTTAACAAAATTACAAAGAAAACACTGTTTAATATCTCAGTGCCAATGATACAAGTCCTAGCTTAATAAAAAAAAACTACAACAATAAAAGTCGATTAACCAATCGCAGCCCTAACATTAAATAATTAATTCAACTAAACAAAATAGAGAAAAGTATACTGAATAATGATATCTTTGGAACCGCTTTCGACCTCTTGACGTACGTCTGACGGAATGATTAATGTATTAAAGTACTTGCTTTTAAATTAAATAAATAATTTAACACATTGTAACTTTTTACACTGGAAAAAACACAACGCAATTTGACATTAAAAAAAATAAACTAAAACTAGGTTATAACATTTTTCTTTACGTGGGGGAATTCTCTTATAGATGCCTCGCCGTCTCGGGGAAGACGACGAGGTTATGTCGGACTCCCCTGATACTCCTCAATACCGGGTATACACGACTAAAAACCCCACGGTATCGGGCACGCTTTCGCATTCATCCGCGACCCCACCGAGGTCGTTGGGCCCCACCTCATCGGAAAGAAACACTATTCGAGCCAAGTAAATGAGCGGCAGTCCAACTCCGGGATTATCGCTCTTGGCTCGGTGCGAAGGAGATAACGCTTGCTAGTCCGCTACCGCCTCCGCCCACGCGATGAAGGGTGGTCTCTCACTCAGGTCTTCTCTGAATGCAGAGTGTGACAAGACATTCTCAGAACAGAGACATTCTTCAGACTTGGTCAACTTGCATAGCTGGTCATTTTAATAGATGATTCAATACTAAGCCGTACATACCGCTTTTTTATTTCAATTACAGCATTTATGCATAATAAAAGAAAAAAGGAAACACCATGTCAAGTAACGGCCCTAAGTTGGTTTTATCTATATATTGCAATTTTTGTATGTTAATATTAATAAATTAGAATTAATTGAATCAATATTAACCATCATAAAAACCAAATTTAACGACTAGATTTATTTTAAAAACAAAAATTATGAAAATTAATAAAAATTTCGTTTCAAATAGTTTTATTAACGGCAAACGGACTATAACTTTTTTAATATTCATAATTAAATTGGAATATTAAAATTTGAGGTTTATTATACGTGGCAACCGGACGTTGGGGCAATTATAAGATTCTTTGATGAAGTGTTTGATTGCTTTATAAAATACCCACTTGTATGTACTATCAGTGGACGCATTCGTCAGAAACCGGTCCACAAAAAAAGCGGTGAGAGTGTTTTATTATTTTTATTTCTTGTTGAACACGTTTTATTCAAAGTACTCGGACTCTTTTGAATTGTCATTCAATCAATTTTTACATTACCTATTTTTATAATGCAGTTTATAACCTATACGTACGTAGGTACCTATATTGTTGTGAGGTTAAAATTTACATTAATTAGACCAAGTCTTCCGCTAGGTGTTTATTATCTAGAATGCGATCTAAGAACGAAGGCAACTTTAGCAACAAAGTAATTTCGCCGAGCAGCAGTCACATCCGCTATGCCGGCTCGAGATTTTATGTCTGATGTGTTACTCGTATACAATGTACATTTTTTTTAAATTGTAGTTTAGTAGTACAACACTCCGCCTGATGTTAAGCTGGAGTGCGGTCTGCATCTACCATAGATAAATTTCTGCAGTTAGAAGTTGTCTCCGCTATGCCGGCTGGAGGAGACGAATGTGCACCATCACATTTACTTCTCTACTTTTCAAAACGCGACTAAATAGGTCACATGGACCGCACTTTACATCAGGCGGAGTGTTGTCACATGCCGAGCTACAATAAAAAAAAACTTCATAGGTGTTACAGTTGAAAGTGGCGGTACAGCAGACTGCTTACTGCTCTTAGATTGTGTATCTAATTTCAAAATAAATGTTAAACAATTATGAGTCACAAAAACTCTGGAATGCAATTCCACTAGTTAAAACCACGCCCTTGAGAGAGGGAACCATCAATTTCATTCCGTGATAGTTTATAATTATTTGTAATTCACCGGACGATGCTCGCGTAATAACTGGTTCTCTCTGACATTTCGTCTGTGAGATGATACTGAATAAGATTTGTGTGAAGGATAACATTTTAATGGTACGTTATAATTAATTTGAATCTTTATTTTATTGTTAGTATATGACCTAAATAAATGTTTTGTAATTTATTGTTTTTTTTTTTTTCAATAGAACTGTACCTGATTTTAAGCTAGAGCGGAAACAACTGCTGTACCACACAGCAATCCCCTCCGCTATGCCGGCTTAAGGAGACAAATGTGCAACATTCATTGACAGGTCATACTCCCCTAGCTGATCCTTAAACGCGACTAGGTCACGCGTGTAATTTATTTTCTATATCAGTACTATCAGCAAAACTGACGCTGCAGCACTAGAAAATAATCGTCTGAGCTCACAGTAGAATGATCCACGCTATTCTAAGGCAATTACATATATGTAAAGTTTACAGAAATAAAAATTAACAAAAGGTAACAAAACACACTTCAAAACAGCTAATAATTAAAAAAGTTTAAATAAAAGGAATGTATTAGAACAAACATTTGATATGATAACCCTTAAAACTATAATATTAATCTTAAAAGCTTTACAAGTGCGACATTCCAAACACATAGATCAAATGAAAAAAGTTTCAAAACTACTCATCTAATTCTTGTAAACGATTCGATGTTAAATCAGTTTAAAATACAATTTGATTAAGTAACATTTTAGAGCGGCCGTGGTCTAGCGGTAAGACACGTGAACTCACGATCGATGAGACCCGTGTTCGAACCTCGCTTATTCTGACCGGTACCAAATGTAACTTTCTTATGGTCGCTCACTATTAAAGAGTGGTAGGCAGACTGATGATGGTTATTTTTCCAGTCTGCCGTCCTGGGGTAGTACCACCACTCTCGAATGTAACACTCGTGAAACGACCTTGTCGCGTTTCGGGAATAGTTTGAAAGTAGACAGGTAAAAGAGAGGAGTGTGCATTGTCAATCTGGATGGTACATGCTCGTCTCCTCAAGCCGGCATAGTGGCGACGACAGCTGCCCGTAGAGATTTCTCTGCAGTAGCAGTTGTTTCCATTCATGGACCGCACCCTAGCTTTACATCAGACGGAGTGTTGTCACATGCTGAGCTACAATAATAAAAAAAACAATTCTATTTAAAATTGTATATATTTATTGACTATAATTCTAAAATCAGTACGGAGGAATCGTATTTATAAAAACACCTAAGAGAACTTTAAAAGATTTAATATTTATATCGGTAAGCTTTGGGGCTAATCATAGGGGCGGCAATTCTGGTGGTATATTTAAATTTACGTAGTTAAAGCACAAAACCCAAGGAAGAATTTTATTTAAGAGAAATTAAATTCAATTTGATAGTGGATTATTATTAGGCACACCTGTACTAAGCTAGTGCTCGTATCACAGAATTCACAGGGACAAAAGTACATACATATGACATAGTTACATTGGTACCGGTCAGAATTTTAACACTGGTTTTATTGATCGTGAGGTCCATCCTCTTGTTGCTAGTTTTATAATTTCATCATTCCTATATAATCTAAATTTGAACAACCATATGTACAAGGATAGGCCGGCGTGTCGTCAAACACGGGCCATTGATACAGGAAGAACCCAATAACTAATAATGTCCCGACCAATTTGGAATTAATCGCCTCATATCCTACGCTGGACGCCGCTGCGGGACATGAACAAACCCTGATTGAATATTTAATTGAATGTAGGCCTTTTACTTAGGAGGTCAATGAACTTTACAATTTCATATTTTCAAATAAGGGTTGGACTATAGCCATCGATCTTATAAATTACACATATATATACTTTAAGAAGAAGGGTATAAATTCTTTGGATAAGTGCATGCAAGAGATTAAGGTTCGAACGAGACCGAGACAGGATAAAATTAAGGGATAAAATTAAGACAATAAAAACAAAAAGTCTTAAATCCTATTTTACTTTACTCGAAACATAATCTTATAACAAGACCAAGAGCGATATTTTGATTGCACAAGATCTGCATCTCCATGTCTTTTTAGAAATTTGTAGGTAGGTATAAATTACGTCTAGTAGGAAAATTTTAGATCATTGCTCACACCACTCATGCACGGTCACGAACACTTAATGCATCCGCCATTACTACACATTAACTGCAGTCGAAGAAACATAAGTTCAGGGAAATAATCAATACTCATAACCCGCTATCTATCCACTATCCACCCAAGCTCCGATTAATTTAAACCGTATGAAGAAACGTCCTTATGAAGAAAGTGTGAACTCGTTTTCGCCAGTGACCTGATTTCTTCAGTAAATTTTTAATCAAAATCAATCACAAACCTTGTGTCAGAATTGATATTTTATATCCATCGAACGTCGAACACGTGTCGTTGTAATCCATAAAGATTGTTTATTATTTTGATGTGAAAAGTCAAGTATAACCCTCATAGCATAAAACTAAATCAAATCTGGTTATTCTTAAACATCACGCGTGCATAATTTTCACGTTCCCGCGAATGATGCCGTCATTGTTGACTTTAGCTCCCCATTATTACTTTTTACGGTTTAACAAGCACGAATTTTAACTTATCTCGTTTTATGAATTGTTATTTTGTAAGGGTGACAACTGGGTATAAAAAATTGCAAAAGGGGACAGGAAAGCTCATTGCGGTTGCCATACTGCGTTGACAGTTTTAATTTTAAATGCATTTAGGGTTCCGAGGATTAGCTAGCTAGCTATCTTTTGCACGGATTGTGAATGACAGTGGATGGCTTTTATTGCGGTTTTTTTTTCATAATACCTAATTGTAATACAAAATATACCTACTTAATAATAAATTCCTAAAAATGCTTTAAATTATCGGTTTTTATTTTATTAATTTTTGATTTTTTTCTGTTCAATTTTATAATAACAAATAGTTACTTCGTATTTAAGAAATAATCATAGCATAAAATAACTCAGATAACACGTAACATTTGTAAAATAACGCAATAATAACTTGACCTTTCCAGTATGATATTTTAATATCAGATAAAAGATCCGACACTGAATCAATTATGTACTGACAAAACAACAATGTTAGTTATACAAGTTTATAATAAACTTTAGTACAAATGCAATTAAGACTATTATTTGTTTAAATAAACCCAAACTATTGTTGTGAAATGTTTTGATTTCTCCGTTATATCAACGGTTGTGTTTTTAAAAAATTCATACAGTTTTATTTTAACACGGACCAATTACGGGCGGGTACGATGGTTTTGATTAAATTATTTTGAACAAGAGCCGGTGGGGTTTGCAGTTCGAGCGATGCTCCGATGCACATTTTGTGAACGTATATCTTGCGGTTCATTGAAATATTTTGTTTAAAATCGAACCTTTAATGTCTTTCTTTATTTTCATATAGGAATTTTAAAATTTTAAAACGTTGGTTTACTTGATTAATTAAGATAACTTGTACAAAATTATATTATTTAACCTCGTTTCACAAAGCAATTAATTAATTCAAAAAGAAATCATTCATCGATGCATAAACCTTAACCTAATTGGATCGGCAGTTGACAACTCTAATCTCGCATGTCCTGATTAGAGCACCATCTGTCAAATGGAATTACTACTCGATCGATTTCCGAACGATTCTCTTCTTCATTCATTACTATTTTATTTATTAATAATAAATAAAAGTAATGTTAATAACCGACTATAGACCGAGAATATTTATAGTGAAAAGATAATAATAATAACGAGAGAAGTGTGCGACCTCTCCTTAAGCCGGGATATCGGGGGTGACATAGTAGCAGTTATTTTCGTTCATGGATCGCACTCTAGCTTAACAACAGGCAGAGTGACGTCATAATATGCGAAGTCCTTTAGTCTTTATACATTGCAAATCTAAAATTGTTAGATGTGTATTTTTCTTTCAGTATAAGCGAGGGTATCGAACCCAAAACTATAACGCTTGACATCTCGTTCACACATACTTAGTTAGAGAAGGATGTAAACATTATAGTTTTGGTCGTTTCTAAAGGGTAAGTCAGGTTAGTCTTAATATTAGGTGTCGTGAAATTTACGACTGGTGACCAATAGCGGTAACTAGCCGCTGGTCGTAACCTCGACAGATGTCGGCACCCTTGCTGGTATACTTATGGTATTTACACAAAACTGGAATCATCAAAATTTTATTACTTTCCTTTTCAAATAAATAATCTTTCGTTTGTAAGATTTCAATTTCAATTTAATAGGTTAGCTTAGACCGCGTCGTCTTCAGCGGAGGAATGGAATCTATTTTTCATATCATGAATACGCTGTAAATATTTTGTACATGTACAATCAGCAATAAGTTCGCTGCATCATCTTAAGGACTATTTGTCATATGCAGTTCAATTTTGACATTGGCCAATAGAAATTGGTTTAGTAAAAGGACTCATGATTCTGCGACCTCAGACACAGATATAGCGCAAGTTTTGCTGAGAGTATCTACAATTAAAAAAATTTTGTTTGTTTGAAATACTTGATACGTATCTGTATTAATAAAGAATAAATTAGGTTAGGTATAATAAAATGGTCATTAAGGATTATTTTACTAAAAATCTTTTGTTGCACAATAGGTACATAATATTGCCAACAAAAACATATATAACAACATTGTAAGTATTGTAAGCATCTAAATGTTATAGACGCGACGCGGACGTTAAGATCTTATGTCATTCTTCTGTCAAAGATTAAAAGAGTAGGATCTTGTAGATAAGCTGCATAAAAAAATATTCGGTCAGGTTCTTACTTAGTTAAGAAGGTAATAGGTATATACATTTTATTTATTTACTTTTAATTACAATTTTTAGATAGGTGGTGTTGTGTAAGAATTAAAAATCTAGTCACAAAAAGTGCGCCAAAAACTGAGTACGTTAGTTCAACCCAGTTCAACGAGCTGCGTAAATTAAATAATAATATAAAAATAATAATTAAAAAAATGGACATGAAACATAAATTATTAATTGTGCTAGATATGACGTAGTCACCTTCAACTTTAATTAATTTAAAAAAAATTACCCATCTACTTGCTGGGTTCACTAGCTACTCTATGACAACACGTAGTCTCGCCAATTTGCCCGCCTCACGTAAACAAAGAACTTTCCAGGCCTTACGTTACCACGTGCTTTTCTAACTACCCACTTAAATTTTCAATTGCTTTTTTCGACTTTAAATCGGTGAATTTAAGGGTCCATTTCGCTTGCTAGTGAATTTGTGGAGTACCAGCATGGTGATGCTAGTTTATGGTAGATACGTGTACGCGAAATTGACGTATTTAGTACGCTTTTGTTTTCATAACTATTCCTTTTTCTATTTGTCTGTAATATTTTATTTTTGTAGGGCAAAAAAAATGTTTCTTTGACCATAATAACGAATTTTTGGGTGACGTCATTTAAAGAGGGAGTTTTAAATAACAATGCACAAAAAGCTATAAACAGTCACACAGAATAATGTGGTTTTGTGAAATAAAACGAACGGTTAACCGCAAAATATGCGAAATAATCATTGTGGTCTGTTAAATTTGTCATTTCATAACCGTTATTCAGTGAATTTTAGAAATTTACCTATTTGCAATATTTAAGAGAGTTTTGGGTACTATGTCCACTATTTATGACAATATTATTATAGAATATTTTATACACATTTTTAATTATCTTAAGGCCACATTGTCTGTGTACAGAAGTGTGCGTACCAATTTTGCATACAGTATGATCATCTTCATAACATTTTCTTTATATACTACTACTACTTAGTTCACGCCTTGTTCCCACTGGGGTAGTCAGAAACTATGGAGCACCAGCGACTCCTCTCTCTACATACCACTTTCGCTTCGACCACATCCATTACTCCCCTCATGCATGCACGTCGGTTGAGCGTGCTCCTCATCTGACCCTTTCTCAGCAGGTGACTGAGCAAGGTCTTCCTAGCGCGCCCCCTTCCGACACTGCCATCCACATTCGCACCCTTTCGCATTTCTATCTAGCCGAACAAAATAAATATGTTTCAAGTTACATGTATGAATTATGTATGAATGGAAAGATAAAACTTTAGATGTCTAGGTTTTATCGTATAGTATATCGTGTATTTACAACTAAATATTCTAAACATAGAAATAAGGTTTTCGAATAAACAGTTTTCCGATTCCAGCTTGAACATCTGCTGAGCTTTATCGAGATGGCGACTGTTGGGAAAATTTAAAATGTAAAATAAAATCAGGAGCCGTTCCAAAACAGGAAAATAAAATGCTAAAAGATATTTTTTTATTCGAAGATTTATGTTTTAATGGAAAATGTGTAAAAACTTTAAACGCTAACTCGAACAAAACTTTTAATGTAGACATAGTTTAACGCGCCAGTTGTCGCGCAGCCATTAACGTCAACGCTAACGCAGGTGTTGTCGTAGAAACAAGATAAATTTATCGACTTCAGAGGCGTATTTAACCAATCCCTATAATGCTATAGACGCTATAGTTATAACTAATCTAATTAGGGATGCAAAGATATCCGATTTCCATTGATCAATGTGCAAGCGGAAATAGTCCTTATGATGATGCAGCTAAGCCTTTGCCTATAGTACTCGACGGTTTTTTTTACTACATCACGCATGACCTGCCATTATAGGGCATGATTATAAAAACACATCAGAATTCAAAATAAGGAATAAAATTGCAAACGCGAGCTTCGGTAAGAACCTTTTATACTCAAAGCGTTCTATAAAATACATACAATGTTGACTTTTATAAAAGATAAAAATATTTATCTACACACGGCTAAGACGTAAAACGGGATACATCGAACAAGAGCTTATTGTTCAGCTAAAAAGAGCTCCCATACATTACAAGTACTTAGATTTGTTATTATATTGCGATTGAGATGCCGCCGACTAGGTTACTTCACGAGTGTTACACTTTAAAGTGGTGGTTAAACGTATTTTTTAATGGAAAATGAAATAGCACGTTCGCTATTTTGATCCATTTGCCCGCCCGAAACACAATTTTAGGAAAATAATTCAAGAAACCTGATGCCAGCCAAACCCAAGAGCTAATTTTGTCTGGACAAATTTGGACAAAACTTACCTGTGTAAGCAAGCCCTGACTACAAACTGTATTATGACTTGTTGTAGCACAATTATTTTATTACACCCAGACCCAAAACAAATATATATTTACAAACTTTTTTTATCGAAAATATTGCGCTTGCCGTGAACTGGCTCCGCGGTTCGCAAATTCTTTAACCGGGGCCATAAAACCGACACCGATCGGGGAACAGCAAGCACGCAACCATCCTTTGTGTTTCACTGCCTTCGCGGTCGTTTGCAGTGCGAGTGCAGAACTCAGGTCCTCCGCTTAACACTCTAGCGTGCTAACCGCTGCACAACATCAAGAAGTAATATTATTCTTATTAAAGAGGAATGAATGGTTTCCCTATATTATGTGTAAAGCACTGAAGTAAACAGTAGCGGTGGATTTTAAGATACTGTCTATTTTACACAGAAATAGAAACTTGGGTGTTATGTTGTGGGAAAACTTGAATAAGGCTTTTGTTTAGAACTAACACCTCTTTCTAAAATCTTAAATAGGTAGGTACCGCCAATTTTAGTAGGTCTATCTTTTTATTTTATTTTATTGTAGCTCTGCATGTGACAACACTCCGCCTGATGTAAAGCTAGAGTGCGGTCCATGAATGGAAACAACTGCTACTACAGAGAAACCTGCGGGTAGCAGTCGCCTCCACTATGCCGGCTTGAGGGGACGAGCAAGTACCATCTAAATTGACAGCGCACACTCCTCTCGCTATACCTGGCTACTTTCAAACTATTCCCGAAACGTAACATGGTCACTTCACGGGTGTTACATTCGAAAGTGGTGGTACCCCAGGACGGCAAACTGGACAAATAACCATCATCAGTCTGCCTACCACTTCTTTTTCTTTTAGATCTTAATGTATAATGTGATTAGAACCTAATCAGTTTTTCTTAATTTTTTTCGCATTTAAAGTACCTTATACAATATTAATGATCAAATAGGGATTCAAAAGTTATTTTATAAGATGAAGTGACGAAAGTTGTATCTATATTTTGTCTGTGCAGGCGTACAAAAAAGTCTATAGTTCTATGCCACCATGGAATCTAGATTATAACAAAATCAACCCGTTTAGAAAGAGAAAATGGAATTTGTGTGTATTTTTGTCACTCGGGCGTACAAAATAATGTCAATACGTATCTATGGATAATGGAATTTAAGACTGTAAGCCAGTGGTTCTCAACCTTTTTTTAATGCGGCACACTTTTTACGATTTAAAAATTTGGCGGCACACAAAGAAAAAGATAAGTTTAAAAATTATTTACTTACCTTGTGTTATAGGTAAAATAGTTTATGGTAATAATTTTAAATGTGCGAAATAAAATAATATGTACTACAAAAATAACAGTACGTTTATTAAGGGATTAATTACAAGTTAATAATAAGAATACTTGTAATGCAATTTTTTTTTCTTTAAATCATATTATTTAATAATATTATCAAAAATTTGGCGGCACACTTTTAGAATTTTGCGGCACACTTTTAGAATTTTGCGGCACACAAAAGTGCCGCGGCACAGTGGTTGAGAATCACTGCTGTAAGCATTATCTCTCGTTTAGAAAGAGAAAATAAGTGCATCTCCTATCTACCCGTATAATGTGACAAAGTATGTTTATTTATTGAACGCGCATTAGGTCAGTATGTTAATTAAGCTAGTGATAAACTAGAAACTCTTCGTGCAATCAAGTAGGTAATAGTTTATGATGCACTGGTTTGAGACACTTTTTTGAGCAATTTTTGGGTACTTAAAGTAGACTAGATAATACAAAATTATTTTTAAACATACATCGCAGTCGTCGGAGCGAAGTCGAAACGACCACTCTTCTGACCGTCTTCTGAGGATGCCACGTGGAGTGGCGAAACGCGTCGAGAGGTTTTTGCATGTTGGTGAAGGGTTTAACATTAACAGCTGATGTATGACTCAATGCACCAGCAAGAATTTTAATGTAAATTGTAATAATTCGATAATTTTTAACACCAACTCGACACAACATAAATACAACCTAATTCAACACCTAAAATCACCTGAAAATAACGGAAGAAACATGGTATAAAACGTAGTCGTATCTGTCAAGTAATAAGGCTCGGACAAGATAGCATTTTTGCCAATTTCTTTGTCGGAATATTTAGGAGTTTAAGAGATAGATGGCGCTGAAAATGCTAGATTTATTCTAGTTTTAAGTGACCGTCGGCTAGTATAATATAAAATAAGTAATATTAATGCTTAATTTATATATTTTTATACACGTGTTGAGGAAAGTACCTAATGTGTCATTATAGGTAAATAATTTCTTGTCAATTTTTGTCCGCATTCCCACAATATTTAAATACAATTACGTACGTCACTAACTCCACGTGCAAACGATGTAAACACATTTATATCGTAAAATATCAATTCGCTAAACAAATTTCAATATTAACTTAACACAATTTGTTATCAGTTATTGAACGTTATCTTTAACTACGCTATAGATAATCAAATTTCTAATAAATAAATTCCTCCTTATTGCGTAGGGTATAAGGTCTAGTTTAGATTTGTCGTTCACATTAGACATTATTGATTAAATGATAAAATTATATGCATTACTTTCGTACTTAGAGTGAGTCAACATAACACGATTACCGGGGAAAATAATAACAAAAAAAAAAGAAATTAAAATACCCAATTTATATCGTAAACTACATAGTGAGCCAAGATACCGGGGAAAAAATAACAATAAAAATAAAAATAAACCGATTTATACCTTAAAAAAACGAAAGCGGATAGAATAATTATACTTATCTTATTTAGGTACTAAGAAATGGTAGGCAGACTGTTGATGACCCAGTCTGCTATCCGGTAGGTGTTACTAACACAGATGAAGTGCCTAGTCACGTTTCGGGATCAGTTTTGAAGGTAGTGAACGAGAGTGAACGCTCGTTTCTTCAAACCGGCATAGCGTAGGCGACCGCTATTTGCGGACATCTGTGATAGCAGTTGTCTGTGTTAATTAATTAATATTAGGCGAAATTTGGTTGAAAGTGGTGTCTCATATCAACCTACTCACACAAAAATACAGACGGACATTCTAAGCTATAACATTATGTAGGTACTCGCACGTTGTAAGAAGAAAAGTGAAATGCAATATTCTATGTTAAGATTCATAAGGGATTTACATTCAAAAGCAATCCTCAAAGAAGTGTCGCAAGGGATTACCTCGTCACTGTTTACCCCTATAAGGTAATATAATCTTGTAGCAGGATACATTTACCATGTGTTTTAAAATTATTTTTTAAAAATTGTGTTTTTGGAAATATCTGGTAAGATAGATACATATGTACTACGTACTTTGTTCCCTCATAGCATCGTTTCTCAAGCGGGGGGTCGGGTTTTTTTGAAAGGGGGTCGCAGTCTGTTGTAAAATAATAAATACAAACTACATATAGGTACAAAAGATTCGTTTATTAAAGGAATGAATTTTAGTTTAGTGTTATAAAACTAAATATTAAGATGTAATAAATAACATGAAAAAATAAACTTACCGCTTACTTTATTTCAATGTACATAATTATATAGTGACGGGGACTTTTTATTTAACTTTTTGGCTTTTGGCGGTCGTGGTTGAGAAACGATGGTCTATAGAGTAGTATAGAGGTTGTAGTTAGAATCTTGTTTCACCAGCAGGTACACTGAGTAAACGAAGCTTTTGCAAAGTACTAAAGTGGCAGGCAGTCTGATGCTGGTTATTAGCTTCCTCCTGGGAGCGTCCGCGCGGGGCTTCATTTGTGGTCCGGGTTTAAAAATTTAAAGTCTTAGGCCGCCAGTGACACACGCACTGTCCCCCTGTTTTTTATTACACTATGTTTAAAAAAACCTGTTGACATGGCCAGGTTCTGGGCTCTAAAATCCGGGGTTTTCACGCGTCTTGTCCTGGTTGTCAAATTTTAGAGATGGCAACCCTAGCTTGGGGTAGTACAAGCTTTTGAATATAACACCTATGAAGTGATCTTGTCGCGTTTCGGAATCAGTTTGGAAGTAGTCAGGTATAACGAGAGGAGTGTGTGACAACTTGGATTGCCTAGTGCATATGGTTCTCATCAAGCCGACACAGCGGAGGCGACTGCTGCCTGTAAAAATTCATCTGTAGTAGCAGTTGTTTCCGTTCATGAACCACACTCTAGCTTCACATCAGGCGGAGTGGCGGAGCTACAATAAAAAAAAAACAGTATTTCAACATTAACTAGCCTATATGTACCTAACCAACCAATGTGTACGCCTTAAAACAATGATTCACATGGTTTATGATTTGCTAAACTTGGATTTCTCAATGAGTAAAGCCAATATGTGAATGGGTTAGGTTTTTAGGTCAAACAAATAACTATAAATCTAACACGTCATCGGAGTAAATGTTTGTACAGATATTACAGGCCTGATGAGCAAATCACACCTTTATTGACAAGGTGCAACGACCAAGTAAATTAAGAAATTACACGTGCAGGATGTAAAAAGATAGATATAAATTCCTTTTAAATACGTGTTACACTATTAATATTAAAACCTTTTTTTTTTTAATTATTGTCTCAAAAATAAAAAACAAAATATCTGAACCGTATCTCTGTGATGTATACAACTTCTGGTCCACGGGATTGTTAGCTGTCTTTTTAATAATAATAAACTTTTTTTATTATTGTAGCTCGGCATGTGACAACACTCCGCCTGATGTAAAGCTAGAGTGCGGTCCATGAGTGGAGACAACTGCTACTACAGAGAAACCTGTGCGGGCAACAGTCGCCTCCACTATGCCGGCTTGAGGAGACGAGCATGAACCATCTAGATTGACAGTGCACACTCTTCTCGCTATACCTGGCTACTTTCAAGCTATTCTCGAAACGCGACAAGGTCACTTCACGGGTGTTACATTCGAAAGCGGTGGTACTACTCCAGGACAAAAGACGATCATCAGTCTGCCTATCGCATAGCCTGTATAATAAACCAAATAGAAATTTTAATAAATTTAAGTAGACGAACTTGGCAGTGCTCTGGTATCACTAAATGCTGCGGATGCAACCATTATGAGTGCATAATAAATAATTTCCCAGACTCATACTTCGCTATTCGCAGAACTATCAACTCGCCAATTTGATACATATCCATTCCCTTTTATTATTTAGCATTAAAAAAGTCATATTTTAAACTCAATACTAAAACGTTTTATAGTACTCGAAACTACCTATACATAAATATAGATGTCCTTATTGCGAATGTCATAAAGGCCATTTTATGAATTAAATTTTACGCAATAAAGATATGGGTGTACTTAAAAGTAAACATTAAAAATTCATTACTATTTAAACCAAATTAAAAATGCTTCAAAGAACTACGAGAATTAATATTTCTTTTGCTGAATTTGTAATTTTTAAGTAATTAATTAGAGGGTAAAAGTAATGTCAAAGTAGATAATTTTATTGTAATTTTTGCAAATTAAAAGCCGTACCTAGTTACATTTACGTGTATGAACAACCAAGAGTGTCGCCAGCCGATGACCTGGGGGAGGCAAGTTGATATGGAGGATGAGAAAAGTATGAATTGTAGGTAAAGTACATGAAGCTTTTCACTTGTAGCACGAGCCTTTACATCTACGGCGATTGTAATAACAACGGTACAGAGTCTAACGTGTAAAGCTACACGAGCTGTTGACTGTAAATAATAAATAAATTTACATTTAACAACAGCTGCCCCTCCCTGCCCCCCTTGGCGACGCCCTTGTGGACAACTGACCACTTAAGCTGAAAAACACGTGTGTGGATGGATTCGCGTCAAAGGGTTCGCCCTTGGTTCTTGAGTCTTGGTTGCGAAACTTAGCGAGTGTGGAGGTACACATTTTTTCAGGAGTTCACGTCAGGATTCGCGCGCGCGAGTGTACGTACGTGTTTTTTTATTCAATTTTCATCATTGTTAAATATTGCTTATTTTCTGAAAGGCCCTCGTCAACGATATTAAATATAATTATAATATCTGTAAACTTTCACAAAAGAAAATTCACTTTCAAAAAAAAAACTTCGGTCATCTTCAATTTAATAAATTCTATAAAAGTAGGACGAGGCATAAATTCTATAACAAGTCTTTATTAATAAGATGTCATATGATAGAAAGGTGTTTAGAATGTTTAACAAATGATGGAACAGCCATTTTCATAAACCCACGCTTAGCTATAAATACACTTAAAAATGATCATATTATCTATTCTGTATGATTAAAACTGTCATAAGCGTTTTGAGATTACTTAACGCTCATTTTTTTCTATATCGACTTTTAATATTTCACTGATTTTGACCTGCGTTTATAGAGAAAGTATAATCCTACTACATTATATTTTGGCACTTTATCACTTAATTTTTTTTAAATCCTTATAGTTGCTTCATCAGCTACTCCAGATCCTCGTCTTCTTCATCATATTATATAAAGCTCGATTACCACTGACTGACTCACTCACTCACTGACACCAATTATGAAGCACTTACCGGGGGGTTAGAAAGATGATTCTTTTTGGGGCGTGTAGAGGGAGTTCCCGCGACCCCAGGAAAACCTCGACTTTGACTGGAAATGGACTCTGGACCGGGAGTGATGCCGACATCTCAAAAACGTAACGAGATAGGGCACAAGTGCCAGAACAAAAGTTGTAGGGAATGCCCTCTAATTTCGAAATCCATAAGTTGTTTAAAAAAAAAGAATTTTTTTTTTTTCAAAACTACCCAAAAAAAAATATTTCTGCGCTCGCGAAGCGCGCCCAAAAAACTAGTTTGTTTATATAATTACATGGCACGCCGGATGTCAAGTTAGAATGCGGTCCATGAGCGGAAACTGCTAACCACAGAGAAATGTCTGCAATAGTACACTCCGCTATGCCAGCTTAAGGAGACTAAAGTAGATCAGCCATTGGCAGGGAGGACACACTTCGCTCGTTATACCTGGCTCCTTTCCAGCTGATCCTGAAAATGACGGAATGTTATTTCACTTGAAAAGTAACTTTGAAACCCCTTAGCTTAGTATTAATAATAATAATAGGTATAATTTTTAGTTTCTTAAACATTAAAGGAGAATGCCCATTCGCTTAAGACAAATGGGCTCACAACTTTTTTCTCTAGTATCATGATGATTTTTAGTTCATTTTTTAGAAAAATAAATCTACTTCCTTATTACCAACCAGTTTTAATTTTTTCACCCGAATTATTGAGTAATTAGATGTTTTCTGATGCAATATTTGATATTATTGTTATCTTATATGCTTTAATAGGTAATTGAAGCTATTTATTTTTTATGTAATTAAACATTGTTTATTGATTGGTAAATAATGTGTTGATATAATTTTAGAATATTGTTTTGTTACCAAACTATTAGGTATAGTAAGTGGGCCCAAAAATTGGCATTCTCCTTTATAAATAACCAAAAATAAATTGTAAAATTATATTTTTATAAGCTGGGTACTTAATTATATAATTAAATCATTATAATATCCTACTTTAATATGCTCGTGAAGAAACAAATTTTTAATTAACACGAAGCTTTTAAAAATAGCTTCACTTATTAGCTTAATTCTTAATTACCTACTTTAGCATTTTCAACTATAATTATGGCTGTTAAAATATACTTGACAAAACCGTCCTTCAATATTTCATATTCCCATTTAGTACAGCTACATTACCTTAAGGACTATTTCTGCTGTACTATTCCTCAAACTCCATCTCGGCCACATAAACATCTACAAATAGAAATCAATGGATAATGCCCATTTTTGGGCCCACTCCATACCTAATAGTTTAGTAACAAAACAATATTTTATGTTTTTATTAATTCATTTTAATTATATCAACACATCATTAACCAATCAATAGACAATGTTTAATTACTTAAAAAAAACAGATATCATAAATTATTAAAGCATTTATTTAATACAATAATAACCTTAAATATTGCATCAGAAAAAGTCTAATTACTCAATAACCCGGGTGAAAAAAATACAGTTTTATTTTTGGTAAATTGGTAATAAAGGAGTAGATTTATTTTTCTTCAAAAGTAACTAAAAACCATCGACAAACACGAAAAAAAAAATAATGGGCCCATGTTTCTTAGGCGAATGGGCATTCTCCTTTACATCCATAATTTTTTTTTTTTAAACAACCGAAACCGTGTCCTGTAAACCATGACGGTTATTTTCGTAGTACTGCAGAATCAGCTGTTCTGACAGTACAAGTTGACGATATAGTTATAAAACCAACAGCAAACAAAACCTTTAAAATCATTACATTCACGGTTATCGGTATTTCTTTGTATTGAATGAGAGCACTTACCTCAGTCGACATAAGACCCTTCTCCACTTAAAATCAAGTACACCTTCCACTCCCAATACTACTCAAGGATACCTAACAAACATCCTAACATTCCCGTTAAATAAACTAGAATGGCCTTTATAAAAAACTGCGCATACAAAAGTCGCTTTTATACAAACGATGTTAAAGAGTAGAAACGTGTGTGTATGTCTTAGACATACTACGTTTTGTTCTTAAAATAGATCTTCCATTACGCGACTCGCAACCGATAGATCATGTCTGGAGTTCGATTTCGAAAATCGAATACTATTATTGTAATGTCGTTAAGATCTAGAGACGAGATGGCCGGAAACCACCCGCATGAGCTGCCAAACGTAAATGAAACTTTTTGTTCACAAATTGATATACTCAATGTTTTTATAAACCAGCATGTTGTTTTTAATTAACGATTTAAACGGGATCAATTAAAAATAAACGTTTTTCGATAAAGTTTTCTTTTATAATGATGTAAAATACTTAAATGTCATAGGTTAGGTAGGTACTTTTACAAGATCAAAACCTAGGAATCCATCTGGAAATAAAATTACTTCCGACGAAGTCCCCTTTTTGGTAGTTCTTTTATATATATCAAGTACTTTTTTAACCCTGAGTCTGCATGTAGTACTTTACTAGTCTGAATGGCTGCACACGCGTAAGGGTTTGAGTGCTTAGAATTCCTTTTTAAGCACCTCCTTTTGCTTACTATAGACTTGTCTAGTTATGTTTACGTTAGGTTTACGTTTGAAATCTCAATGCTTTGTTGTGGATATAATTGAATAAAAGCAAGCAGAATAAAGTTGCTTATTCAATTTAATTTATATGTGTACTCAGTGTTATTTGTGTAAATTATAAATTACTAATTTTATAAATATTTTTGTTACAGGTAATTATCAATTATATGGAAAGGTTGGATGAGATGAAGGAAGATTTAAACTAACCAAACCTAATCTTTTCTATAAAGACTTTTCTCGATTACATAGAACAACTGCTCGGAAAGGTTTAGTATCATACCTAAAGTGGATAAAGAAAAGTTGGACGCTCTATAGGTATCCTAATGAACTTTGAATTGTCAGAATAAATCTTAGGTATAATTTCGCTTTTACTATGGTCACATACTATTTTCTAAGTATTATATTGTTCGTGCCTTAATAAATTTTCACTTTAGCGTACAATTCTGATATTAAGATTGGGTCGAGAGTGGCACCATGTCAGAGTTTCTGAAGACGGTTAACCTCAGTGTTGAATCCCGAGTGTCTCGTACCCGTCATCACTCTTCATCTGTCAAATGTCTAAGAAGGAAATTATACTCGAGATTAATCATAATGCTATAACAAGATGCTTTCATATTGACACTTCCTAATCTGGTGGCTCTAATAACGTCTTATCGATTTAGGTTATGGTTTTGTCGGCGCAAATTTTGATGGTCCATGGAGAGACACACATTTTAAGAAGGCGGTACTAGTCCGGGACGGTATATTGAGCTAATAAACGCTATCATTTTGCCTACAAAATAAATATTGCAACCTGGCTCAACACAAACCTTCCTTAATATCGTATCCGCTGGTCAAATAAAACAATAAACAATTCCTTCCAACCCAGTAACTTTTATTATTTTAACAATATCAATAGCAGAATTTTTACTAAAGTCCAGTTTCAAAGAGATTTATTATCATTCTCTCTTTTGTTTGCATGTTGATTCAGTGAATAAGAAAACTCTTTAGTATTCCTAACGTTACCGTAAACATTTGTTCACAACTTGAGGTAAAGGCCGTTATAGACTATACTCAAAAAATGTTCGTGTAACATGCGCTTATCCTATTAAATTCACCGCGGTTTTTTTCCTATATAAATAGTTTAGGCAGTGATAATAGATTACTACTGAACATTTCTGCAGACCACACATTGTATAAAATTACCTTTTTTTACACTATATGAAATGTTACTAATTTGATTAATATTTTTGTGAGATTCACGATTCTTCTTATCTCATCTTTATAATAGAAAACAGTTCTTTCATTTATCCGCCTCTGTCTCGGGTTTGATTCCCATCGAATCAAATCTTTAATATTTGTTTATAAAGAAATAAAAATAATTAATAGATATGTATTAATTACAAATATCATTGTATAAAAAGTAAGTACCTATTTGTTTTGAGTCCGGGTGTTATAGAATAATTACTTATGTTTATGTTGTTCTTGTCCTGATACGCATTGCCAGGACCTTGTTTGTATACATACCTATTTCTGTGCCTCTCAAATTAGCCCATGTGAGCTTTGAGAGGCTAAAGATAAGATATAAGATTTTTTATGTTGTTATAAAAAATACAATAAATGAATAAATAAAACAATAAAATATTATTCCGCTCTAAAATACGGTAATTTTTCAATGTTTTATATTAATTGAAAATTATGCATAAACACGGCTTAACAAATAACTTTATACTTCAAAATTGTACGTTTGTTTCCGTTTTGTTTCGACAATTCATTATCGGCTTGCGTTTAATTTTGAAACTGGTTTTGGGGAAAATCTCGCGGATTGCGCGGGCTGATCCGTGCCCACGTTTCTGTTTGTAAAGGAAATTTGCACGTTTACACAACTGATTGCTCCCAATGACTTCGTGTGCTCGGTGCATGCAAATTTTAATATCGAATTTCCATTATTTTATATGTGGACATAGTTCGCGTTTTAGAAGCGTGGGGTTGTTCTGAGAAACTATTGGCTTTTATTTTTTTATACTAGCTCCATGTGTGACACCACTTCGCTTGATGTTAGGCGTTCACCTCTGCTATGCCGGGTTGAGGAGACGAATGTGTACAATTCGATGATAGGGCACAGTACTCAATATACAAGGCTATTTTTAAGTCACTTGACTGGTGTGTCAGTAGGTACGGCAGACTGGGCTAATAATCGTAATCAATCAATCTCCTTACCGCTTTGATTCGTTAATATATTACTAAAAATTTTAAATTAAAAACGTTTAGTTTTATGTAAAAATTTGGTCCTTTGTTTTGAATTTAAGTGGGAAGTCTTTTATTTTCGGGTTTTGTTTTGATGTATTTTGGCTTCGTGTTAGGAATAATAAACAAATAAAGGTTCGAATGTTATTAGTGTCCCTTTCTAAATCCAGATTTGCATATTAAATTTTATTAGCTGTAATCTCTTTATCCCAACTTTCATTTTAACGCACAATCGATTATGAGCTTTCAGCACAATACAACAAATTCAATTAGTTAATATAATATAGAATTAGGAATCGAAATTATTCCGCTCTTCAACAATGAGATCATGAAATATGTATTCGAGCAATCATTTTATTCGATTTGACATTTTGCAATCAGTGGGGCCAACTGATCAAACAGTGAAAACAAACACCACGAACCGCGAATCAATAATCTGTATGATTCCATCAATCTCAATGAATCGAATGCAATAGAGTTAATTTGTACCATTAATTTATTTTCTCTGCGAATAAGGATTTGGTTTATAGTAGTCCGGTATTTGACTGCACTCTGTCTGGTGTTTGGAAGAGCGTGTGCCCCTTGTCATCATGTAATCCTGATGGTTTCCGATTTAATCTGATCCCACTTCACTGATGTTGAAAGTAGTGGTCTGTTTATCAATCTTTTAAATAATGAAAAAAGCTGGGAATTAAGGAAGAAGCTTTGTACGGTCGAGGAGTACTTGTACGCTTGGGTGAATCGATTTTTTTAGACTTAAAAATATATAGCTAGCATATTATATATTTACACACACTCACCCACACACTTATCTGTTACAAAAAGAAACTTTAATGAAAACTAAATAATTTACTTCTATCCACAGCGCTATAGAGACAAAATCTAATTATCCTAACACACCCTTCACGCAATTAAGGAAACGCACTTCACGTACATTACCTGCTTTCCCCTAATACTAGCATATAAGTTAATTACATACTACGCAATGAATATCGTGCTCAAACTTGTTTTAACACTGCCGCTGCCAAGTTCCCTAGACACCTCTAAGTTATACCCATTTTATGACAGTATGGAATATTTTAATGCACTTACGACACTTTAACCGGGGTTGGGTTGGATAGGGGTGAGTGAGGTTGAACCCTATCCTTCCGACAGTTTCATCTGATTCACCAAACGTTATTCATCTTTATTTTTTATTACATCATCTTGCAATGTTGTAAAATACGAAGATTTAAAAATAGCTTCCTCCGTGTCTCATTTTATAGAATAAGACTTCTAAACTCGGAAGATAAATGGACATTTTTATTAAGGCCACAATTTTTGGTTGAACTTGTCCTAAACCCTAGTTGGTGTCTGTGTCTCGGGGGATTGATGATGTAGATTAAAGCCGTTAAGCCACGGGGCCACACGGCCAAGTCGGAAGGCAGTTTTACGATCTGGCTTTTGTCCACAACTTGCGAATTTTCTTGTGTATTTTCGTTGTTCGTAAAAATTTTATAGTTCTGTTAACGTGTGGCTCAAATCCAGTCTTGTTTGTGAAAGAGAAATATTTTTAGAACCAAATTACTCGAAATTAAATTTAATTAACCGAGTTTCCTTAAATAATGTTTATTATCTTTGTACGCGGTATATTTTTCCAATTATTTTATTTGTACGTGGGATTACTAATTATTTTCAAACACACAAAATGAACTAAAAATAAAACTTTCATCTAGCCTCCACAAAAAATAGGGCAAGAAGAGAAGTTTACCAACGTATCTAATTCTACGACATTCATCCAATGAAATCAAATCAGGATCCAAATGAGTGGCGGCCGTCAGACCCGGGATAGATGATGCAGATTATCACGGGATGGGATCCCTAGAGGATCGTCAAGACGACAGTATCATGTTCACTCTTTACTCTTGAACCGATTTCTTTTTAAATCCGAATTCTTTTCTTTTTAATTCCCTTCCTACTCTAGAATTTATTTAATTTCGGTGATTTGTTTTTTTTTTAAATAAAATGTTAAAAAACCACTTTGTTACGTTTAAAATGAATTTAAAATATTTTCAGATCGAATTTAATCGATCTAATTTCCGATCGAATCACGTTAAGAGTAACTTAAAAGGCTTCATTGTAACGGTTGTCTTTTGTCTTATTCTTGAACAAGGGCATTTTGCATTCGAATAAGACGGAATTCCTACGATTAAGTTGTCATTTTGTCTTCTTTCATTTGTTAGTGGGACATTTTGGATATAAAAGACACGATTGTATCTCCAATACTCGAAGTAAAATTTATATTTAAAAAAACTTAATAATTTTGGATTTTAGAGGACACAATATGGGGAATATTTTAATGTAATAAAAGTGGGCAATAAAAGCCTTAAGGATTGTATAACTTAAAGATGATTTCACAATGGCAAGAAACAATGTAAACGTCTATTTAACAAAGTAAATAGTCATTTCCTCCTAATTTCTCCGTATAACAAAGATCCAACGGATGTCTCTCATGAGAGCTTAATCAACACTTACAAAGAGGGGTATTCATATAATTGAATAATTTTCAAGATTACTCAATTTGCCAGTAGGACTATTAAATTGAATTAATATTTTTGAAAGTCATGCTATCGTTCCTACTGGGGAAATGTTATATGCTTTATTATATTTAGTTACGTGCGTTATTTACGGATTTACCCGCAGATGTTTCTTTACTCCGTCATGTTAGGGGGCCTATATATCCCAATCATCTTTGGCTGATGCGATTGTTTCCACTTTGACAGCGCTAAATTAAATAACTAAATAGTTTTAATAATTATTTTATTGTTAATTGACATAGTATTATTGTTATTTTATTAATTGAGATTATCACCGTAGTATATCGTCCTATCATATAATATAAAATAGTAAGTAAGTAGCAATATTATAGTGTTAGAGTAATTTTGTTGGTGGGCTTATAAATAAATAAATAAATAATAAAAAAAGAACCAGACTATATCATGATTCGTCGAATATAATGATGCAAAAAAAAAGTGTTTTCAGAAAATTTCATCGAGAAAAATTGCATCAAAAATTGATTTACAGTATCACGATTATTTTTGGTACAACTTTGTCCTATAGTTTAATATATTCTGCAAAACGGCTTCAAAAATTACAACTATAGTCGTATTTTTAATTAGACGAAGCCAACTGACAGTAGGTAATGTCACTTTGTAAAATAATGTTGCCATATTTAAAGTAATAGTGATGCGTTCAATGAGACGAATGAACAATGAGTGTGAATAGTTAATCATTTCAAACTATAAAAGAATATTTTAAATTAATGTCACCGAAAGCGATAGTGATGATTTTTTATCTGATGATGAATAAAAGCAAATTAAAAGCAAATAAGCGATGTTTTTTATTTTCATTACCTACCTATAATTGTTATATTATTATTATTATTATACTAATATATAGCTGCAATACCACTCACTCACTCACTCACTCACTCACTCACTGACTGACATCAATTATTTAGTACTTGCCGGGGGGGTGCGGGGGTGAAATTTTCGGGGTGTATAGGGGGTGTCGAAAAAACCTCGAGAAAAATACGACTTTGACCGGAAGTCGATTCTGGACCGGAAGTGACAGCGATATCTCGGAAACGGGGCGAATCGGGGCTATCACCACGAAGAGAAAGTTGTAGAGAATGTCATTTTGTGGCGAAATAAAAAAAAAATTTCAAAATCGGGCAAAAAAAAAATTTCAAAACGGGCAAAAAAAAACCCATACAATTTTCGGGGTATTTAGGGGCGGTTAAATTTTGTTTTTTTTAATTTTCTAAAATCGCTATTACTCAAAAAGTACATACGTTAGCGTAACCGTGTAAAGACCAATATTGTTCAGTATGACCAGCACTACTTTTTTTTTTAATTTTTGTTTTTTTTTTAATTTTTTAAAATCGCCATATCTCGAAAAGTAGATTTATTAAAGTAGACTCGAATAGTAGACGTTAGCGTCAACGTGTAAAGACCAATTTTTTCAGTATGACCAGCACTATATGTTTTTTAATTTTTTAAAATCGCCTTATCTCAAAAAGTACATACATTAGCGTAACCGTGTAAAGACCAATTTTGTTCGGTATGACCTATTTTTTTTAAATTTTTCTTTTTTTTTTAATTTTTTAAAATCGCGATATCTCGAAAAGTAAATACATTAGCGTAACCGTGTAAAGACCAATTTTGTTCAGTATGACCAGCACTATTTGTTTTAGTTTTAATTTTTGTTTTTTTTTTTAATTTTTTAAAATCGCCACATCTTAAAAAGTACATACATTAGCGTAATCGTGTAAAGACTAATTTTGTTCAGTGTGACCAGCACTTTCTTTTTTGTTTCAATTTTTTAAAATCGTCATATCTCAAAAAGTACATACGATAGCGTAACCGTGTAAAGACCAATTTTGTTCAGAAAAGTAAACGCTTTTAGATGGCGAGCTAATTATTTTCAAAACTACCCTAAAATCTATTCGATCTAATACGTTTTACGACAAAAAGGGCCTCCGCGGGCCGCTTGCGCCCGCGGCCTTTACCCAACAGCTAGTACTAATATATAGCTGCAATACCACTCACTGACTCACTCACTCACTGACATCAATTATTTCGTACTTGCCGGTATGGTGGAGGGTAGCGGTTTTTTGAGTCGTATAGAGGGCGTCCCAAAACCGTCGAGAAAAATACGACTTTGACCGGAAGTCGATTCTGGACCGGAAGTGGTAGCGATATCTCAGAAACGGGGCGAGTCGGGGCAGTCACCCCGTAGAGAAAGTTGTAGGGAATGCCCTCTAATTTCGAAAACGATACTTTTTTTTTCAAAATTGCTCAAAAAAAATTTTTCCTCGATCGTATTTCTATCCTTTTCCCGCCGGTACGCCAATATGAAACGGAGCATGGCGCTTGGGCGTGGCCTAACAGCATCCGCGACGAGGCATTTTCGGGACGAACGATCGAAACGGCTTTACCTCGGTCAGTCGGACGGTGAGCGCGGCCGCGTGAACATCGAATTTGCTCCGCGCGGCGGGCTTTCTTTTAAATATCTCAAGAAGTAGATACGTCAGAGTAACCATGTAAAGAACAATTTTGTTCAGTGTGACCAGCACTATTTTTTAAAATTTTTGTTTTAGTTTTTAATTTTTTAAAATCGCCATATCTCAAAAAGTTGATACATTAGCGTCACCGTGTAAAGACCAATTTTGTTCAGTATGACCAGCACTATTTTTTTTTAATTTTTGTTTTTTTTTTTTTAATTTTTTAAAATCTTCATATCTCGAAAAGTAGATACGTTAGCGTCACCGTGTAAAGATCAATATTGTTCAGTATGACCAGCACTATTTGCTTTTTTTTTTTAATTTTCTAAAATAGCTATTACTCAAAAAGTACATACGTTAGCGTCACCGTGTAAAGACCAATATTGTTCAGTATGACCAGCACTACTTTTTTTTAATTATTTTTTTTTTAAATTTTTTAAAATCGCCATATCTCGAAAAGTAGATACGTTAGCGTCACCGTGTAAAGACCAATTTTGTTCAGAAACGTAAACGCTTTTAGATGGCGAGCTAAATATTTTCAAAACTGCCTAAAATCTATTCGATCTAATACGTTTTACGACAAAAAGGGCCTCCGCGGGCCGCTTGCGCCCGCGGCTTTTACCCAACAGCTAGTACTAATATATAGCTGCAATACCACTCACTGACTCACTCACTCACTGACTGACATCAATTATTTAGTACTTGCCGGGGGGGTGCGGGGGTGAAATTTTCGGGGTGTATAGGGGGTGTCGAAAAAACCTCGAGAAAAATACGACTTTGACCGGAAGTCGATTCTGGACCAGAAGTGACAGCGATATCTCGGAAACGGGACGAATCGGGGCAGTCACCCCGAAGAGAAAGTTGTAGGGAATGTCATTTTATGTCGAAATAAAAAAAAAATTTCAAAATCGGGCAAAAAAAAATTTCAAATCGGGCAAAAAAAAAACCCATATAATTTTCGGGGTGTTTAGGGGCGATCCATGTGACCTCAGAAAAAATACGACTTTGACCGGAAGTGGATTCTGGACCGGAAGTGACAGCGATATCTCGGAAACGGGGCGAGTCAGGGCAGTCACCCCAAAGAGAAAGTTGTAGAGAATGTCGTCTTATGGTGAAATCAAAAAAAAAATTTCAAGATCGGGCAATTAAAAAAATTCCCATACAAATCCATCGGCCCTCGATGATACTTCCATCTCGCTCTTTTCCATCAGTCAGTGCATGAGGCGAGAGCGGGACGAACGATCGAAATGGCTTTACCTCGGTCAGTCGGACGATGAGCGCGGCCGCGTGAACATCGAAATTGCTCCGCGCGGCGGGCTTTTTTTAAATATCTCAAGAAGTAGATACGTCAGAGTAACCGTGTAAAGACCAATATTGTTCAGTATGACCAGCATTCTTTGTTTTTATTTTTTTAAAATTATTTTTTTTAATTTTCTAAAATCGCTATTACTCAAAAAGTACACACGTTAGCGTAACCGTGTAAAGACCAATATTGTTCAGTATTACCAGCTCTACATTTTTTTAAATTTTTGTTTTTTTTTTATTTTTTTTAAATCGCCATATCTCAAAAAGTAGATACGTTAGCGTCACCGTGTAAAGACCAATTTTGTTCAGTATGACCAGTACTACTTATTTTAAAATTTTCGTTTTTTTTTAATTTTCTAAAATTGCTATTACTCAAAAAGTACATACGTTAGCGTAACCGTGTAAAGACCAATTTTGTTCAGAAAGGTAAACTCTTTTATACGGCGAGTAAACTTTTTTTCAAAACTACACTAAAATTTATTCGATCTAATACGTTTTACGACAAAAAGGGACTCCGCGGGCCGCTTGCGCCCGCGGCTTTTACCCAACAACTAGTACTAATATATAGCTGCAATACCACTGACTGACTGACTGACTGACATATATTATTTCGCACTTGCCGGTATAGTGGAGGGTAGCGGTTTTTTGAGTCGTATAGAGGGCGTCCCAAAACCGTCGAGAAAAATACGACTTTGACCGGAAGTCGATTCTGGACCGGAAGTAGTAGCGATATCTCGGAAACGGAAAGAGATGAGGCAAAAGTGCCGGAACAAACGTTGTAGGGAATGCCCTCTAATTTCGAAAACGATACTTTTTTTTTCAAAATTGCTCAAAAAAAATTTTTCCTCGATCGTATTTCTATCCTTTTCCCGCCGGTACGCCAATATGAAACGGAGCATGGCGCTTGGGCGTGGCCTAACAGCATCCGCGACGAGGCATTTTCGGGACGAACGATCGAAACGGCTTTACCTCGGTCAGTCGGACGGTGAGCGCGGCCGCGTGAACATCGAATTTGCTCCGCGCGGCGGGCTTTCTTTTAAATATCTCAAGAAGTAGATACGTCAGAGTAACCATGTAAAGAACAATTTTGTTCAGTGTGACCAGCACTATTTTTTTAAATTTTTGTTTTAGTTTTTTTTTTTAATTTTTTAAAATCTTCATATCTCGAAAAGTAGATACGTTAGCGTCACCGTGTAAAGACCAATATTGTTCAGCATGACCAGCACTATTTTTTTTTTAAATTTTTGTTTTTTTCTTTAATTTTTTAAAAACGCCATATCTCGAAAAGTAGATACGTTAGCGTCACCGTGTAAAGACCAATATTGTTCAGTATGACCAGCACTAATTTTTTTTAAACTTTTGTTTTTTTTTTAATTTTTTAAAATCGCCATATCTCGAAAAGTTGATACGTTAGCGTCACCGTGTAAAGACCAATTTTGTTCAGTATGACCAGCACTTTTTTTTTTAATTTTTGTTTTTTTTTTTAATTTTTTAAAATCTTCATATCTCGAAAAGTAGATACGTTAGCGTCACCGTGTAAAGATCAATATTGTTCAGTATGACCAGCACTATTTGCTTTTTTTTTTTTAATTTTCTAAATAGCTATTACTCAAAAAGTACATACGTTAGCGTCACCGTGTAAAGACCAATATTGTTCAGTATGACCAGCACTACTTTTTTTTAATTTTATTTTTTTAAATTTTTTAAAATCGCCATATCTCGAAAAGTAGATACGTTAGCGTCACCGTGTAAAGACCAATTTTGTTCAGAAACGTAAACGCTTTTAGATGGCGAGCTAAATATTTTCAAAACTGCCTAAAATCTATTCGATCTAATACGTTTTACGACAAAAAGGGCCTCCGCGGGCCGCTTGCGCCCGCGGCTTTTACCCAACAGCTAGTACTAATATATAGCTGCAATACCACTCACTGACTGACATCAATTATTTCGTACTTGCCGGTATAGTGGAGGGTAGCGGTTTTTTGAGTCGTATAGAGGACGTCCCAAAACCGTCGAGAAAAATACGACTTTGACCGGAAGTCGATTCTGGACCGGAAGTGGTAGCGATATCTCGGAAACGGGGCGAGTCGGGGCAGTCACCCCGAAGAGAAAGTTGTAGGGAATGCCCTATAATTTCGAAAACGATACTTTTTTTTCAAAATTGATCGAAAAAAATTTTTCCTCGATCGTATTTTTATCCTTTTCCCGCCGGTACGCCAATATGAAACGGAGCATGGCGCTTGGGCGTGGCCTAACAGCATCCGCGACGAGGCATTTTCGGGACGAACGATCGAAACGGCTTTACCTCGGTCAGTCGGACGGTGAGCGCGGCCGCGTGAACATCGAATTTGCTCCGCGCGGCGGGCTTTCTTTTAAATATCTCAAGAAGTAGATACGTCAGAGTAACCATGTAAAGAACAATTTTGTTCAGTGTGACCAGCACTATTTTTTTAAATTTTTGTTTTAGTTTTTTTTTTAATTTTTTAAAATCTTCATATCTCGAAAAGTAGATACGTTAGCGTCACCGTGTAAAGACCAATATTGTTCAGTATGACCAGCACTATTTTTTTTTTAAATTTTTGTTTTTTTTTTTAATTTTTTAAAATCGCCATATCTCGAAAAGTAGATACGTTAGCGTCACCGTGTAAAGACCAATATTGTTCAGTATGACCAGCACTAATTTTTTTTTAAACTTTTGTTTTTTTTTTAATTTTTTAAAATCGCCATATCTCGAAAAGTTGATACGTTAGCGTCACCGTGTAAAGACCAATTTTGTTCAGTGTGACCAGCACTTTTTTTTTTAAATTTTTGTTTTTTTTTTTTTAATTTTTTAAAATCTTCATATCTCGAAAAGTAGATACGTTAGCGTCACCGTGTAAAGATCAATATTGTTCAGTATGACCAGCACTATTTGCTTTTTTTTTTTTAATTTTCTAAAATGGCTATTACTCAAAAAGTACATACGTTAGCGTCACCGTGTAAAGACCAATATTGTTCAGTATGACCAGCACTACTTTTTTTTAATTTTTTTTTTTTTAATTTTTTTAAATCGCCATATCTCGAAAAGTTGATACGTTAGCGTCACCGTGTAAAGACCAATTTTGTTCAGTGTGACCAGCACTTTTTTTTTTAAATTTTTGTTTTTTTTTTTTTAATTTTTTAAAATCTTCATATCTCGAAAAGTAGATACGTTAGCGTCACCGTGTAAAGATCAATATTGTTCAGTATGACCAGCACTATTTGCTTTTTTTTTTTTAATTTTCTAAAATGGCTATTACTCAAAAAGTACATACGTTAGCGTCACCGTGTAAAGACCAATATTGTTCAGTATGACCAGCACTACTTTTTTTTAATTTTTTTTTTTTTAATTTTTTTAAATCGCCATATCTCGAAAAGTAGATACGTTAGCGTCACCGTGTAAAGATCAATATTGTTCAGTATGACCAGCACTATTTGCTTTTTTTTTTTTAATTTTCTAAAATGGCTATTACTCAAAAAGTACATACGTTAGCGTCACCGTGTAAAGACCAATATTGTTCAGTATGACCAGCACTACTTTTTTTTAATTTTTTTTTTTTTAATTTTTTTAAATCGCCATATCTCGAAAAGTAGATACGTTAGCGTCACCGTGTAAAGATCAATATTGTTCAGTATGACCAGCACTATTTGCTTTTTTTTTTTTAATTTTCTAAAATGGCTATTACTCAAAAAGTACATACGTTAGCGTCACCGTGTAAAGACCAATATTGTTCAGTATGACCAGCACTACTTTTTTTTAATTTTTTTAAATCGCCATATCTCGAAAAGTAGATACGTTAGCGTCACCGTGTAAAGACCAATATTGTTCAGTATGACCAGCACTACTTTTTTTTAATTTTATTTTTTTTAATTTTTTAAAATCGCCATATCTCGAAAAGTAGATACGTTAGCGTCACCGTGTGAAGACCAATTTTGTTCAGTATGACCAGCACTAATTTTTTTTTTAATTTTGTTTTTTTTTAAATTTTTTAAAATCGCTATATCTCGAAAAGTAGATACGTTAGCGTCACCGTGTAAAGACCAATTTTGTTCAGAAACGTAAACGCTTTTAGATGGCGAGCTAAATATTTTCAAAACTGCCTAAAATCTATTCGATCTAATACGTTTTACGACAAAAAGGGCCTCCGCGGGCCGCTTGCGCCCGCGGCTTTTACCCAACAGCTAGTACTAATATATAGCTGCAATACCACTCACTCACTCACTCACTGACATCAATTATTTCGTACTTGCCGGTATAGTAGAGGGTAGCGGTTTTTTGAGTCGTATAGAGGGTGTTCTAAAACCGCCGAGAAAAATACGACTTTGACCGGAAGTCGATTCTGGACCGGAAGTGACAGCGATATCTCGGAAACGGGGCGAGTCGGGGCAGTCACCCCGAAGAGAAAGTTGTAGAGAATGTCGGCTTATGGCGAAATCAAAAAAAAAAATTTCAAAATCGGGCAAAAAAAAAATTCCCATACAAAACCGGTCGGCCCTCGATCATACTTCCATCTCGCTCTTTTCCATCAGTCGGTGCATGAGGCGAGAGCGAGAGGTGCGGAGAGAAAAGTTTTCATACGGCCGCATTTTCGGGACGAACGATCGAAACGGCTCTATCTCGGTCAGTCGGACGGTGAGCGCGGCCGCGTGAACATCGAATTTGCTCCGCGCGGTGGATTTTTTTTCGAATATTTTAAATATCTCAAGAAGTAGATACGTTAGCGTAACCGTGTAAAGACCAATATTGTTCAGTATGACCAGCACTATTTTTTCTTAATTTTTGTTTTTGTTTTTTTTTTTTAATTTTTTAAAATCTTCATATCTCAAAAAGTAGATACGTTAGCGTCAATGTGTAAAGACCAATATTGTTCAGTATGACCAGCACTATTTGTTTTTATTTTTTTTTTTATTTTTTTAAATATTCTAAAATCGCTATTACTCAAAAAGTGCACACGTTAGCGTAACCGTGTAAAGAACAATTTTGTTCAGTGTGACCAGCACTATTTTTTTTTATTTTTTTATTTTCTAAAATCGCTATTACTCAAAAAGTACATACGTTAGCGTAACCGTGTAAAGACCAATATTGTTCAGTATGACCAGCACTATTTGTTTTTTAATTTTTTTTTTTTAATTTTTTAAAATCGCCATATCTCGAAAAGTAGATACGTTAGCGTCACCGTGTAAAGACCAATTTTGTTCAGTATGACCAGCACTACTTTTTTTAAATTTTGTTGTTTTTTTAATTTTCTAAAATCGTTATTACTCAAAAAGTACATACATTAGCGTAACCGTTTAAAGACCAATTTTGTTCAGTAAGACCAGCACTATTTTTTTTTGAATTTTTTAAAATCGTCATATCTCAAAAAGGACATACATTAGCGTAACCGTGCAAAGACCAATTTTGTTCAGAAACGTAAACGCTTTTAGATGGCGAGCTAAATATTTTCAAAACTGCCTAAAATCTATTCGATCTAATACGTTTTACGACAAAAAGGGCCTCCGCGGGCCGCTTGCGCCCGCGGCTTTTACCCAACAGCTAGTACTAATATATAGCTGCAATACCACTCACTCACTCACTGACATATATTATTTCGCACTTGCCGGTATAGTGGAGGGTAGCGGTTTTTTGAGTCGTATAGAGGGCGTCCCAAAACCGTCGAGAAAAATACGACTTTGACCAGAAGTCGATTCTGGACCGGAAGTAGTAGCGATATCTCGGAAACGGAAAGAGATGAGGCAAAAGTGCCCGAACAAACGTTGTAGGGAATGCCCTCTAATTTCGAAAACGATACTTTTTTTTTCAAAATTGCTCAAAAAAAATTTTTCCTCGATCGTATTTCTATCCTTTTCCCGCCGGTACGCCAATATGAAACGGAGCATGGCGCTTGGGCGTGGCCTAACAGTATCCGCGTCGATCGCTCGTCGGGGCTCGCGCTCTCTATGTTCCGCCCGTTCAGAGCGCGCAATGAAAATATAACGACGCATTTTCGGGACGAACGATCGAAACGGCTTTACCTCGGTCAGTCGGACGGTGAGCGCGGCCGCGTGAACATCAAATTTGCTCCGCGCGGCGGGCTTTTTTTAAATATATCAAGAAGTAGATACGTCAGAGTAACCATGTAAAGAACAATTTTGTTCAGTATGACCAGCACTATTTGTTTTTTTTTTTTTTTTTCAATTTTTTAAAATCGCCGTATCTCAAAAAGTCATACGTTAGCGTCACCGTGTAAAGACCAATATTGTTCAATATGACCAGCACTACTTTTTTTTTAATTTTGTTTTTTTTTTAATTTTCTAAAATCGCTATTACTCAAAAAGTACATACGTTAACGTAACCGTGTAAAGACCAATATTGTTCAGTATGACCAGCACTACTTTTTTTTTTAATTTTGTTTTTTTTTTGAATTTTCTAAAATCGCTATTACTCAAAAAGTACATACGTCAACGTAACCGTGTAAAGACCAATATTGTTCAGTATGACCAGCACTATTCTTTTTTTAATTTTTTTTTTCAATCTTTTAAAATCATCATATATCGAAAAGTAGATACGTTAGCGTCACCGTGTGAAGACCAATATAGTTCAGTATGACCAGCACTACTTTTTTTTTAATTTTTGTTTTTTTTTAAATTTTCTAAAATCGCTATTACTCAAAAAGTACATACGTTAGCGTCACCGTGTAAAGACCAATATTGTTCAGTATGACCAGCACTACTTTTTTATTTTTATTTTTTTTATTTTCTAAAATCGCTATTTCTCAAAAAGTACATACGTTAGCGTAACCGTGTAAAGGTCAATTTTGTTCAGAAACTTAAGGCTCAAAACCACCAAGGTGGCAAATTTCATTTGGAAAGAAATAAAAGTATCAGATAGTTATTAAATTACAAAAATCTATACTCTAAATCATTGAAATTGATTTTGTTTATCTGTACATTATTATTATTTTCGTAAGAATGCATTATTTCATTTATCATGATAAAATGTTTGTGCTTAAAGTCATTCCGAGAACGCGTCCCGAAGTACTATTGCCGGAAAACAAGCATCTAAATCACGAAGTATTTAATATCATTTTATTTAATTAATGGGCTAAATAGAATAATTATTTTCTTAAAAAGGGACAATTTGATATAATGTTTACATTACAAAACTATTTGTAGCATAAAATTTGTCAAATAGTTTGTCCGGAAAAGTACACGTCATTTTTGTGAACGCATCAATAACTGACCAAAATATTTGATTGATGAACGCACACTTTAGTAGTGCCAACCTGACGTAGAGGAAGCGCGTGTGTGGGTGGAGTGTCGCTGAGTTTTTCGCCAAATTATTGGAAAATAAAGTGGTATGTCGTTTTCTATTTACAATTTCCATACCGTACATCAATAGTACATCATTACGGGAGCACGTGTTATTGTTTGTAATATTGGAAATATACTTTTTCATAGAATAATCGGTAAAACTATTATAGTTTACTTGTCGTTAACCTAGAAATATTGTGTTCAAAATGGCTACCGCCGGTGTCAAGCGCGCGAAGATTCAAAAACGTCATTCCGAGAACGCTCATTTCGGGAGCGTTCCCGAGGATGATGGCACGTTCCCGGAATGACGACAATGTTCCCGAAATGATGATATGATGCTAAAGCAATACATTTTCAATGATAAAATATAAAAAAATACTATTTAATGTAATTTCAGCAAGCATGGAAGCAGAGAAAGACGGAAAAAAGAAAAGAAGGCCAAAAAAACAACAAAAAAAAGATAGTTTAGCATATTTACGGTATAGAGAAAAAGCAAATGCTAGGAAAAGAAAGTTTTTAGATAATATGACTGCCGAACAAAGAGAAATTAAACGAGCTAAGGACAGGGAGTATTACCAAAAGAAAAAAGCGGAAAAAAAAGTTACTAAAGTTAGTGATATGACAGAACGTGAAAAGCGCAAGTTAAGAAAGCGGTGGAGAAAAGCATCAAAAACATACAGAGAAAAAAAAGATGATATTCGCAAATGCAATCAGTAATACGCCTCCAACTTCAGAAGATGAATCAACGATGAATCACTTGAAACCGATTTTAAGACAAATCCTGGATAACCCTAAAATTGACACACTGCACATTTACTCCGACGGTCCGACATCCCAATACAGGAACCGTACAAATATATTTCTCTGGCTTAAGACTTTGATCGATGAATTCGAACAAGTAACCAACTCAACATGGACATTTAGCGAACCTGGACACGGGAAGGGGCCTATGGATGGTGTTGGCGGAGTTTTAAAAAGAACGGCCGATAGACATGTTTTGATGGGAAAAGATATAAAGTCCGGTTCTGACTTTGTTGGCCTCTTCACCGAGTCGTCTATTCTGGTAAAAGAAGTTTCTGATAAAGAAGTGACTGAAATGAAAGAAACGATTCCTAAAGCAATAGATGCTATACCGGGTATAATGAAAATTACTAATATAAAATGGAAAAAAGGACCCAAAGTGTGTTTAGAATTGTTTCAATATAAACATTTACAAAAAAGGGTCAACCTACAAGATATACGCCCCGATAACGATGTGCTTCTAGAAAATGAATTGTTTCATCTTGAAGAACCGCCTATTGACCCGTTGCATCTTGAAGAACCAACTGAAGCAAATTATTACAAAGACCTGGTGAATAACAACAAGAAGCAAAGTATTTTCAAAGCCATTTATGGTTCTTCGTCTTCAGATGATGAGGATTTAATGACGATCTCAAATCGCAAGCGAGCGGAGCAAAATATCATTAATGCTGAAGCTGGAACGTCTTACGGGGCTGAGAAAGAAAACATTCATCCTAATTTAATTTCTCCTGGGACATACCTGTTAATTAATGTACCAACACAAAAACAAGGCGTTTTCTACAGATACGTTGGTGTCAGTCAAACATATGTAGAAGACGACGGAGAAGTTAAAATTACTTTCCTGAAATCTGTGCGCAATAGTGCCAAAGTATTCAAACTGGATCCAAAAGATATATCTTACATTGCATATGAACAAATAAAAGAGATAGTTCCGGTTCCTACAATTAAAAAGGAAAAATGTCGTCAGTATTATTATTTTAAGTCAGATGTTGATATATTCGAAAAAGACTAATTACAGTTTTGCTTATTTGAAAGAGACTTTATTACTTTAATTTTGTTAATTGCATTAATGCTTAGTTATTTTCCTTCAAAAGATTCATTTATTTTACTTTAATTGATATCCTTCCGTTAATTTATCTTTAAATAATTATTATTACTTACTATTAGGTGTAACAACCAAGTTCCAAAGTTTTAATGTAAGTGTTACGTGATTGAGAAGACTGCAGTTGTGAACTGATTTATGTAGTTTATAAATGTTAATTTTCTTACTAATAACATACCTATATTGATAATCATTTAATTAAAAGTTAATAACAACTATGTTTCTGTGTTTTTCTTAACATAACCGCCCCTAACTGCTCCCAAAACGTTATGTCATCATTCAGTGAACGCATTGGTAATTTCGGGAACACTGAATCATTTTCGGGAACACTACTTAAACTCGATATTTACCACAAATGTTAGATGTTTTTAAATGTACTATTATGTGAATATATTAAAAATGTTCTTTTTTATATAATATACTATAGTTCCACTTTAAATTTCTTTTGAATTTCTTGTAAAAGTAAACTTTAAATTTGAAAATCGTAACCTTACCATAAATTCAACTTTGATTCCGATTTACATAAAAAATATGAGGAAAATTCAAAGGTTTTATATGAGGAATATTCAAATATAGCAAAGTACTGTTATTTATTTAATTTTAATATACATATTACAAACATTTTTTATTTTAAATTAAATATTTAAAATCGTTCCCGAAATGACGAAAATTGCTGACAAGTATCCTTTAACACACTGTAATTTAAAAAAATATAATTTTTATGCATGCTCCTGCAAAATATGTTAAGAAAAAAAAGCTCGCAATCATTTAAACCTATTTTTAAATCGATAACTTTTAAACATTTTTCACAAAATTCTAAACTCTAAATTCGCCACCTTGGTGATTTTGAGCCTTAAACGCCTTTAGATGGCGAGCTAAATATTTTCAAAACTGCCCTAAAATCTATTCGATCTAATACGTTTTACGACAAAAAGGGCCTCCGCGGGCCGCTTGCGCCCGCGGTCTTTACCCAACAGCTAGTTTTATACATCTATAGTTTCAACTACATGATGTATTGAAAATAGGACAGTCTTACAAGTTTCTGCGCAATGTTTTCCTTAATGTTTAAAACACTAGGTATTCAGTATAGATAGATACTATAGGAACATAGTCGTCGAAAACTCGTTGGTATGTACAAAGCACGACTAAAATTCGAACCCCGTACCCGATATCGGCACAGTAACTATTCACTAGACAATCGAGGCAATTTTTGATTTGATTCAGTTTTTTCAATAATTCACTTTGTCACAACACTATTTTTTTTTTTTTTTTTTTTTTTTTTTTTATTTTGGCACGACATGTGACCTCGACTGGTCTGATGGTAAACGCAGTGGAGGTCCATGAGCATTGACGACTAGAGAACCGCTCGCACGGTGGCTCCAGTCGCCATCACTATGCCGGCCTGAGAAGGTGCTTTTTCACGCTCCGCTTGAAGGATCCAAGGTGAAAGGATTGGGAGAATACATGGGAGGGCAAAGCATTCCACTTGTCAATTGTGCGACACAAAAAGGACGCGCCGAACCGTTTTGTTCGGCGACCAATTCGGTCGACATAGTGTGAATGCTTCCCCCTCCCAGTGCGGGTGTTACGGTTGTGGAAGGATGAGACAGGTATAAGATTAAAGAGCTCTTCGGAGCATTCACCATGGTATAGGCGATAGAGGACACACAAGGAGGCTATGTCCCTGCGAAGTTGCAGGGCCTCTAAGCTCCCTGTGACCTCTGAGTCGCCTATTACTCGGACAGCTCGACGCTGCAGTGAATCCAGGGCATCGAGGAGATACTTGGCAGAGCCGTCCCAGAGGTGCGAACAGTATTCCGCGCAGGAGCGAATCTGCGCCTTATACAATAGAAGGCGGTGCTCCGGCGCGAAAAACTGACGCACCTTGTTCAGGATGCCAAGTTTACGAGATGTTGTTGTAATTGCTCGCTCGATGTGATCCCTGTGATTCAAGTCGCAGCGAAGTGACTGGCATCAAAAACTGGCAACACAGTAAACGTCAGTTGACTTCGTCTAATTAAAAATACGACTATAGCAACTACAACGACTTCTACAGAGAAAAGTCCGCAGACAGCAGTCTGTTATGACTGGTTTCATCTCGTGCACCTTTCAGATTCACGAGACCTCTTGTTCTTCATTCATCACTTTTTAATACTAACCACACTCTCTGCGACCAAAAAAGTTGGCTGCAAAACTTTCGAAACGTCGGAATAAGCTAATTAAAATAAATACGATATAGATAGTCAGCCTCATAAAATCTTTTATTCATTAAAACACTAGATAAGCAATGTTTATTTCCTTATTTAATAGGTTTAAATTTCAATTTGATCGTTTAATCAAACTGTAGTTGGAAGATCTAATGAACTGATGGAATGACAATTTTAGAATCCAGAGTTTAATACTAAATTTTATTACGATATTAAAGCAAGCTATTTGACTTCTACCGTTTCTCTATAAGGTCCGTTTGCACCAGAAGGCCCCTTAAAGTTTCTTTAACTATTACTTTTACGCTTACTTTTACTTACATTATGGTTTTGCTCCACACTTTTGCTCCTTTTGCACCATCGTCGCGCCTGTCATTTTTGACGTTTACTTTAACGTTAACCGTAACCAGCGAATCTTGGCTGGTTAAAGTTAAAGTAATCGTCAAATGTATGAAAAGAAGCCAAATAAGTTTTTCTATTATTTTTCTAGATCAGCTACCCTTTTAACGATAACAATATGAATTTACACAATATTGCAACGCGTGTGGAGTAAATGTAAACGTTTAACGGTTACGTCGTCGCCGTAAAAATTTTTTTAGTTACTTTAACAACTTTAACGGGCCTTCTGATGCAATCGGACCTTAGCCTTTCTCCATCACACTCTCCCAAATCAGGTCTGAAACAATTTCTTCTCTCGGAATACTAAGTTGATTCCAAAACTGCGTCTATATTACTTCACGGATGTTACACTTGAAAGTAGTGGCAGTACCTCTACCCAGGACAGAAGACACCTGTTTTATTGTATCTCGCCGTATGACAACAATTTTTTTTGTGTTTTTGTAGCTCGGCATGTGACAAAGCGTGTTGTAAAGCTAGTGTGCGGTCCATGATCGGAAACAACTGCTACTACAGAGAAATCTACAGGCAGCAGTCGCCTCCACTATGCCGGTTTGATATATAATTATGTAATATAGTAACTGTATTATTTATAAGTAAATGGTCAGTGTCAAAAGGAACCGGATTTTATCCGAATTAGAAGAAAATATGGCATCGGAAGTTTTAAAGATTGCCTGGTTTATATAGCAACTGATTGGATCGCAACCCGAGGCTTTCACGTGTCCTATCTCTATCCATCGCGGGATGACTATACGGATAAAAGCTTTTTCACATGACCACGGCTTTCTGACTTTTCAAAACCCAAATGCGTTTTCTTTTGCTATAAATTTTATTCAGTCATTCGTTGCGACGTGTATTTTGCGGATTGCGCAGAATTTTTTATTCTTGAAACTTGAAAGAAAATAGTTTTTCTACATAACTCGTATTATATTAAAAATAATAACATTATGCACCTTGCAATAAAACTCTTTCAGTGTTATAACGAGGAGTGTGCTCTGTCAACCTGAATGGTGCACATTCGTCACCTCAAGCTGCCATGGCGGAGGCGACTGCTGCCTTCAGAAAATATCTGTGGCAGCAGTTGTTTTGTTTTGGTTGTCATATGTCGAGCTACAATAAATAAAACCACCACGTTCTAATATTTTAAATTTTTTTTTAAATTTTAAACTCTGCCTATCCTTGTTACATCGACGTGTGATTTAGTATGTGCGAGTGTAATATTGGCTTACGAAGAAAACTTATAATTCCAACGCGTCGCTCGTCCTTTGATTTTTTTTGTCGTCTTTTTTGTATCGCGTGAACATATCTCGTTCAGCGTCAGGTTGCACGAATTTTATCGATAGTGTGACCATAATTAAAGATAATATTTTAATACGAACAAAAATACAATAATTTGAAAGTAGCCAGGTATAAAAGAGGAGCGTGCACTGTCAATCTAGATGGTACATGCTCGTCTCCTCCAGCCGGCATAGTGGAGGCGACTGCTGCCCGGACAGGTTTCTCTGTAGTAGCAGTTGTTTCCATTCATAGACCGCACTCCAGCTTTACATCAAGCGGAGTGTTGTCACATGCCGAGCTTCAATAAAAAAAAACAAAAGTAACATGTGGCCACAGTACTATCTTTCAAACTGTAGCGAAGCTTCAATTTTTTCTACAATTTGCCGCGTCAAGGAATGACGTATCATTTTTTACCCTTTTTTCTTCCAACGCCCAGCAGAATAAGGTCGTAAAATATTAACGGTAAAACTTATTAATTAGACGCTCCGCTTGGCTGTCTTGTTATCTTTTATCTTCCTTTTTTTTTTTGACACGCTGCGAATTACTCCAGTTTTGATTAAGTTTTAGAATTACTAAATCTCACAATTTAATCCAAAGTATCAATTTAAAATTAATAAATGATTAAACGAAATTCAGCTTCCATTCTGCGTTAGTATCAATCACACAAACAGCAAAACTAGGTTTAACTTAAACCTAACTCACTTAAAACAAACCTAACTTTATCCTTAAAGCGCTTCCAGTATCGATCGCACTTAAACCAAATTTCCTTTGACAATGGTAAGTCAACTCGGTTTAAATTATTAACAAACTAGAACGCTCCAATTAAGATATTGACTTTTCAAAATAAAGATTTAAAACGCGGGCTTAAACGAAATAAGGGTACGAAAGCATCACGCAAAGACGAGTTTAACATTATGTCAATAACATTTTCGACGACAAAGTAAAGTAACTGAAAACTTAATAAAAGTTTTGAATTTCAAGTATTTAATTATATTTGATTAATTAAGAGTACGAGGTTTAATTATTCTTTGAAATTGGGTCAAAATTGTTTTATTTATTTTTATACAAAATTGTGCTGAACTTTTTTATACCACATACGACACAATTAGGTACATAGTTATCACTTTCACTACATAGTGCGTACTTAAAACAACTCGTTCGTGCGCCAGCCAGGTCTATATCCCCCTCACTGTACGCGATAATCTTAGAAACTTCGGTTTTTACCAATAAAGAAATGCATTTTTTTTATTGTTGCTCGGCCTTTGATAAGGGTCTGCCTCTCATAGAGTGCGGTCCATGAACGGAAACAACTACTACTATACAAGTAGGTACATTTTTACAGGCGGCAGTCGCCTCCGCTATGCGTTTTACGTCTACTACATTCGAGAATTGCTTTTTTTTTATTGTAGTTCGACATGTGACAACACTCCGCCTGATGTAAAGCTAGAGTGCGGTCCATGAATGGAAACAACTGCTACTACAGAGAAACCTGTGCGGGCAGCAGTCGCCTCCACTATGCCGGCTTGAGGAGACGAGCATGTACTATCTATTGACAGTGCACACTCCTCTCGCTATACCTGGCTACTTTCAAACTATTCCCGAAACGCGACATGGTCACTTCACGGGTGTTACATTCGAAAGTGGTGGTACTACCCCAGGACGGCAGATGGGGCTAATAACCATAATCAATCTGCCTACCACTCTTTGTTCCCTCCCTCTCCCACTCTCCATCTCTCTACCACTACCCAGGTCGCTCGAATTATTTTTATACTTAGCATGCAGTTTAATTAAAACATATGCTATTAAAAACAAATTTGAACTCGTATATTTTATTATAATCTATCAAATAATTCTAAACATTGTGATAATAATCTTATTATAATGTGAATTTAAGAGCCCATATTCATAAAACGTCTACGGTGTAAGATTAGAAAGTTCCTCATAAATTACAATAAATCTTGGAATGGTGTGTTCATTAGAATTTTGGAGAACTATAAGTTCGTGTTCAAATTTGACTACCTTTTTTATGCTTAATAGGCAAGCGTTTGACCGCACCTTGCCTGATATTATATTATATGATATGTATGTATTATATTTTAATAACTTATTTTTTTTGTTTTTACTTTATACTTCATTTATTAGTTTATTCTATTTATTTTGTTAATTTATATATTTTTTTTCATTGCACTGTAGACATCTCCGCTCACACCAACAAAGGTTAGCTGGTAGACAATGCCAAAGTACAAAACTCGCCTATGTACCATTTGTATGTGCAATAAAGTGTTTTTTTATTTATTTATTTATGTTAAGCAGTGATGCGGTCTAAGATGGAAGCACGCTTGCCTATGAGGTACCTATTTACCCTTAATTTGAAGAAGCCCGTATTGTACTTCACACAGACACCGGGAGGAAGTTCCACAGTTTCGCAGTACGCACGAGGAACGTGTTGAAACGAAAACCTTATCGGAAATATAATTATTACTTAACTGTTTGTGGGAGAGGGGTTAGCACTGCAGCCTTTTACGCAGAGGTCCAGGGTTTGATTCTCAGTCGTAACAAAAATTATTTGTATTGTTCTGGTCCTGACATCCATAGCACAGGTGTTCTAGTTTGGAATCAAGGCACTGTATAATAGTAAAAGTACATATAGGTGCAAATAATAAATGAGTCTTGCATAACCGGTTATATTTAATCCGGATCTTTATAATTAAAATCATATTCAAAAAATACATTAGTACTATTTTGAAACATTTTTACAGTGACCACACTCCGCCTGACGCTAGAGTGCGGTCCATGAGATGAAACTACTCCTACTAAGATTGCCAGGAGTCTGGACAGACCGGTTTAAAAATCACAATAAACCGGACAATCGTATGTAATTTTATTTTTATTATCCGGTCTTTTCCTCACACTCTAACTGCGGGAGAAATCTGCAGTAGTCTCCTTCGCTATGCCGGGCTAGCTTCTCAATCTTTTATTATGTGAATTTTTTTATTGTAGCTCGGCATGTGACAACACTCCGCCTTATGTAAAGCTAGAGTGCGGTCCATGAATGGAAACAACTGCTACTACAGAGAAACCTGTGCGGGTAGCAGTCGCCTCCACTATGCCGGCTTGAGGAGGCGAGCATGTACCATCCTAGATTGACAGTGCACACTCCTCTCGTTATACCTGGCTACTTATGAAGTTTTTAAAAGATAATGTATAATAAATAACAGTCAAGTCTCTTAATTTGAACAAACAGGCCAATAAAATAGTTGAATTATTATTGAACTAGTTTTTATGACTTTATTAGCATGGAATAATGTCTAACTTTACAAGTGAGTGATGATTGGTCAAATTGATCGTTAGCTCTTCCTAACAAATGTAAGTTTCTTTTATGACAGTTGTAAAGATCTAAACTTTTTTTCCTATTTTAATTTAATAATTAACATAACATTTTGTCGTAGGTGTATATAAATGAAAACTCAAACTGTTTGCCTATATTCTAAACTAACTATTGTCCGTGGGTAATATTGGTACGCAGGACGGCAGACTGGGCTAAACCATTATCAGTCTGCCCACCACTCTTGTAAGTTTGTGTTAATAAATTTTGATGTAACGGTCCACGAGTAAACTGCGTAGTGTTTATAGGACACAATAGCCACCGCTATGCTGGCTAGGTAAGGCAAGTTAATCCTGAAACGTGACTAGGTCATTACTAAATTGTCTGTACTAAGCTAGTACTTGTGACATAGGCGCCACCAGAGTTCATATAATATACTAGCTGACAGTGCCCGGCGCTGCCCGGGTTTTTTCAAGTTATTGTTACACATAAGATAAAGATAATGCTTTATTATAAATTACCTATAGCTTTTTTATTTATATATTATTTATAAATTACCCACAACTTATTTTAGACGATTTAGTTACATAATTAATAGAATATATTTTAAAGTAGTTTTAAAAAGAATATATTTTTTAAAGCGGCATGGTACCTCGTAGAGCTACACCCCCCTCCGCCCGCCTCTCCCCGCCTCGTCATAATACGCCGCGTGTGAATTTTGTTTTAGAGTTATTTTAAAATTGTATTAACTTATAAGATGTTTATTGAAATTAGGTGATGTCAAATACAATTGTGTTCACAGTTAAATAATCTTAATTAATAACACATTTATTTGGATAAAGATTAATATTATTATGTTGATACAACTCTGACAAATAATTTGAAATAATGCATTAATTTCGACCAAATTTGATTATCATAAAAACGGTTATTGTGAGTTAATCTTAAAAGATAGACATATACTGCCAGGGACATTTTTTTAGATAATTTAAAGAGGAATAATTCTTTCATACATATTTTTTGGGTATCTCGAACAGTTTTCGCAGCGCACGCAACGGAAGCCCTCAAAGATGAACAATTTTGATTTGATTATTATAAAAACTGTTATTGTGAGTTAATCTTAAAAGATAGACATATACTGTCTAGGACATTTTTTTAGATAATTTAAAGAGGAATAATTCTTTCATACATATTTTTTGGGTATCTCGAACGGTTTTCGCAGCGCACGCAACGGAAGCCCTCAAAGATTAACAATATTCCCCGTTTTTTCCACATTTTCGACTGTATCTTCGCTCCTATTAGTCGCAACGTGATGTTATATAGCCTATAACCTTCCTCGATAAATGGTCTATCCAACACAAAAAGAATTTTTCAAATTGAACCAGTAGTTCCTGAGATTAGCGCGTACAAACAAACAAACAAACAAACAAACAAACAAACTCTTCAGCTTTATAATATTAGTATATATATATAGATAAGTTACATTGGTCAGAATTTGGCGAGGTTTGAACTTGAGTCTCATCGATCGTGAGGTGCGTCCCCTACCGCTGGACCGCATCCGCTCTTAGTCAAAAGGTAGAAAAATATTCTAATAAATTTCTCAAGAATAAGTAGTATTCAGTATAAATTTGCCGTTGAAAGTTAGATGTTTTAATTAATGTGAGTGGAAGGGAAGGTCTCTGCGTCAATCTCACTAATGCAATGTATCCGAGGCCTACGATTCGTTGGTTCTTCCGGTCAGGTGAATACGATTTGGGGCATGTTTAATCGTAACCATTTATCTTTCGAACTGCTTTTTCTAGATCCATAATTTCCTTCAATAACATTGTGGGCACTCTGCTTTTCTAAGTTCATGTTCTTTTTAACAACGCTTCTATGCGCGGAAACAACTATTATCGCAGAGAAATTTCTGCAGACAGCAAGATGTACACCATCCAGATTGACAGTGCACACTCCTCTCGTTATACCTGGCTACTTCCAAATTGTTCCCGAAGCACGACAAGATCACTTCACAGGTGTTACGTTCAAAAGTAGTGGTACAATTATTATTTTTATTTCTGTTTAATTTATTCATTTGTTTATTTATTATCATAATCATCACTAAGTAATCTAGAAATCTAATAAAAGAAACATTAGCTTTTAATTTCGATTCTATACAAGTCGCAGTCTAGCCGTAGCGACAAGATAAATCATTTAGCGTTACGTGTTACCTCTCTGCCCACGTACGAAATACAAAGCACCTTGATTGTTACAATGTAACAATAATGCATACGTAACCTTGATTGTTTGTGATGTAACGACTCGTCTTTATG